>JAWMRA010000130.1:44035695-44057347 GCA_035584735.1 Pseudotriccus pelzelni
CTAAAAAATCCAATGCGCAGGCTGGAAGGTGTAAAGACCTTCCCCGGTTCTTCGTTCGCGAAGACTGGCCATTATTCCAAGTATGAAACATTCTAGTCTCTACAGCATTTGAACTTGTTTGATCAATGTAGTCTATTGCGAAGTCACTCTTCTGTGACTTGTTTTCATAACCAGCTTCCACGGGAGCTGCTTTTCATACTTTTCCTTGTGTGACTATTTAAATGTAAGTGTACAGAGGCAGCCAATAAAGCATTCAAACAGTAATGCAGAAATCTTTGTCATCATTCATTAACATTCTAGACAATGCAAAATACTTAAACCAAGTCAGGTCTTTATCTAAATTGTCTTTGCTAGCTAATAGTAAAGACCCTGCGGCATTTTTGGTAGGCACGTTAATGGTGGATAGATGTATTTCTTCAATGTTTGGTCCCCCTAAGGCATTGTATGTAATGCTTTAGCACAGGATAGATTTTCTGTAGGCTTTCACTTCTAAACAGGCCTCTCTGTGCATACTTCTGTGATGCTCCAAAAATATCTTTTCAATATATACACCCTTTTTGATGAGTGCACCCTAAAAATTATAACTGCTATGAGAAGTATCTCCTGCTTGTAATTCAAAAGGGATATCTCAGTCCTGGGAGTGACTGGTATAATTGAAACAGTCTTTCTCTTTGTATACCCTCAATTCAGTAGCAGAAAAAATAACTGTAAGGAATTGTAGATGTATTTAGCAGTCTTGCCATATGAAAGTAAACTGCATCTTTAAGAAGGGATGTTTGTAAGATGGATTGGAAACCGACAATCCTTATCAGTAGAAATCTCCTGCTGTGAGAGAAGATGAGTAGAAAAGAGATCAACACTAGTGGGAAAGCCAGCAAGCCAAAGCTTAGTACAAAGAAAATGTCAAGGGAAGGAGTTGCTCTCTGCAACTTTTTCTGAATGAGAGGCATGCACCAAAACCTGGTGAAAAGCAGAGCTTCTAAACTACACTTAGGAAAAACTTAAAAATATGAAGATCAATCATGTTGATTTTAAGATATGATCTTTAGGAGTTAGTGGGCAGAGGGAACAACTGTTACTTGAAAGCTATTGATGTACAGCATAAGTATTTATTTCATGTTGTCATCTAGTGGCTATTGGAAAGGAAAGAGACCAATGCTGTGAAAAAGCAATTGAAATACTAAAGATTTTTCATTTAATTTTGATTTTCCTTTGACTCTTACTAGAATTGGGAGCACCATTTGTTTATATTGCAATGTTAGAACTGCATAGCTCCTGTTGTGTTAAAGTGAAAAATAATGCTGGGAGGGGATGGGAAGAGAAAGAGAAAAAATAGTGAATTTATGCGTTATCATTTGTGTGTTACTTGTAATTATTTAAAAGAAACAACAAAGCAAAGCAGAGCAGGAGAAAGAGGAGGGTAGGAGGAACGTAAATGTAAAGCAAAAGAGGAACAGATACCTATACAATTGTATTGCAGGTGTCAGTGAGAACACTAGTTAGATAAAAGATCTTTCTCAGTTTTGTTGTGCTAAACATGAAATGGAATTTTTCATTGCTGATACTGTGTACTCATCAATTCTACATTACATCTGCAGCATACTTCCACTAAAAAGGAGCTCGTTTATTGCTTGTGTATTTACTTTCATCTCTATTTGGTGGTTAGTGGAAATCAAAGCTTTGACATGTTTCATATATGGCACTGAATAGAAAGCTTCGAAATGCAAATCTAATCATAGCTCATTAAAAAAAATCAACCACTAAATACCTCCTAAAGAAATTGAAGGATGTTTGAGAGGATGAAGTGAATGTGACTGGTGAAAGCTTGTCAAAAGATTAAAGAAAGTGAATTCTGTGCACTTGAGCTATAAAAGTTGAAAACAGAAGCCAGATGCAAATGTTTTTTCTAAACACCAATAGCCTAACTTACACTGGTAAATAACTTCTGGTCAGAGTGGAAGATGTGCACAGGGAGCTTTACCTCCCATCCCATATCTAGATAAGCACCAGCTTACCCATTCCTTAATTATTTGTTAGATTCAGTTTCATTCTGATATGAAGTCCTTTGAATTTATTGCATATAAAACACCTTATATTAGATTTTGGTCAATATCTTGGTAACAGCCAGCACATATCCAAGACTGAGGAGAAAAAAGACAAAAATACTTGCTAGTTTATTGAGATCAAGAACTTGAACTCAATCTCCCTTATACTGTGAAAGTTTTATAATAATAAACAATCTTGAATGAATGTCTGCACATGTTTTTGTGAAATTTGGTCACTATAGAAAAGCAAAGCCCAGTGTATTCATATTACTTGAACATTAACAAGGGATGGAGGTGGTGTGGGAAAATTTAGGCACAAATATGATTCTTCTATGATTCCCACAGTCTAGATGGAAGGTTTGCAGAGGGTCTGCAGAGCCTGATCAGAAACCTCATATGCAAAGAAGCAAACTTGTCCAGTAGGATCTTTGCTGGACATGATGCCTTTTCCTGGAAAAGGTTTAGAATGATCAATGGCTGTTCTCTTAAGAATTTTCTACAAATTTGCTAATAAACTTTTGATAGAATGTACCACTGATGTCTGTGACTGACTGTAAGTCCACTAGAGTTGTTGCCAGGCAGGTACAAATAGAAATGAGTACTGCAAATGACTTTGAATGAGCATGAGACTCTTTAACAATTTGTTAATGCTCAAATTTATTATTTTAATAGTTCTAATGTATGTGCAGTATCATCCAGAAACCTCACAAGTGGATATCTTTGGATCTGAATCAGCGTACCTAAGCAAATTTATTTTAACCTTTACTATTGCTTAGCTAACCTTGCTTACTTTTCTTTTTATACTTCTCCAATGGAAAAAATAAGATATATTTTTCTCAGAAGGTCTTTGTGCCTCCTAAAATTATTAGATGGTGAACATAATTATGTTACCATATTTATAGGAGCAAAATAAAAACCATTCTGGTAATAAGAATGCCAACAACAAACCGCTTGAGGAATTATTGATGGAACTTGCTGTAAGGGAAGCAACACATGAGTGTAATTGAATCCTTTAGTGTGAGCACAGACACTGTAGTAAAGAAGTATAGAGAACATCGTATTTCTCTGTCAGTTTCCTGAAAATACTGATAAATCATCCTCTTGAGATTCATGGCTTCTTAGATGGAATAGTACACTTTCACGCTTGAGATGCACTTAATATTGGCCAGCACCTTGGAAGATGGAGAACTCTGACCCGCCAGCATTTTTCACTGTTCTTGTCTGATCTAGTTATGGATCTGCATGTCAGCCATGTTAGCCAAATATTCAGTGGACTTTCTCTTAAAGTCAAAATCTGTGCACTCAGTTACTAATATCAGTGATCTGGCATGGGTAAAAGAGTAAATCTTAAGATCAAAAATACTCCTCTCTGTGCTGCCCCACAAATACCACATGGAAGCTAACAGCAGTGTCTTTTTTACATTATGGTTGGTGCTTTGGAGAGATCTGAAAGAGCTGCTGAGTACCACTATTCTTGACACTAAGTGAAATTTTAGGTTGGTTTGCAGCAAGGGTAAACTGATGTGCTTGTGTTGTCAGAGCTGCAAAGGAAAACAAGGTGCAGTAAAATATCTGGTGCTGCAAAAAACCCTTAGGATTTCTTTTCAAGCATTGAAGCAGGACATGTGATGTGTTGTTCTTAGAGTGGAAAAAAATAGAAAGGATTCCTGGCTTATTCTGTCTGAGTAGACTCCCTCTTGAGTTCCTTAATATTTGTAACTGAAGTACTGCATATAAACAGGCAGTATAGGTATGAGAAACAGGAAAAGAGGGAAATAATTCAACCACTAAAGGGGAACCATTATTTCTCAAGGCAGAAAGTGAACAGGAGTTCTGATAAGAAAATAAATTCTGTAATAAAAAAGAATTGGTTAAATAGCTTATCTGAAAGTAAGAAAATAATTTAAAAAATGCTGAAATGATGTGCTTATCAGAGTGTTAATGTAATGCATAAAACTATAATGTATCTGTAGCAGAGGATACTGCAGAGTTCAGAAAGGAGGAGTATCATTATAGTAAGAAGTGTCAGGCAAGTTCAGAAACATTTTACAGCCTGGTACCAAACTCAGTCATTTGCTGTATGATTTGTTCAGTTTGTAGGACTCATATTTGGACTGAGGCTCAACTTTTTATTAAATAAGGCACTCAAGCTGTTACGCATCTGTGATGTGTAAATACTTTTTGTAAACAACATGGAAATACACAAACACTTTCAACAATAGTTTAAACCAAAAACTGCACTGGACTTCTTTCTGTGTCCGAACTTGAAAGAATTGGACTTCTGTAACATGTCTTTTTTGAGAAAGACCAATTTTGAAGCCCTTTGCCAGGGCAGTTCTTCGGTGCAGCTCTGCAGTTGGCTTGGAGACAAGTTCTGTCTTCGGTAATCAAGGCAGAATGAAAGACAGCACCTGGGATCAGTCAAACGTCCTCAATGGTTGTCTAAAAATATTTGCCTGGAGAGGAGACACCTAGTGAACTAAACCTCAAAGAAACTTGTGGGTGTTGGCTTGCAGCAGGTTGCTTGGATATTGATGTTACTGATGGTAGCTGCTTAAGGAAGCTGATCTCAGGTGGACTCCTTTGCTCTGATGATTGGGATTTGCTACCACTGCTGGCTAATCTTAGGAGAAGGCAGGGGACGGTGGGCTGTAGAGGACTTTTTTTAACGCATCTGAGGCCAAACTGACAAGGAGCCCTACTAATAGGGTTAGCTTAAATTCTGCATGATCTAATAATATGCTCATTTCTTGGGTCTTTAGTAGATACTCATTTGTCAGAGACTGAATAGTATGAGGGTTTTTTCAACTTCTTCACCCTGTAATCCACCACTAACTTGTAATCTCCCAATCAGACAGTTTCAGAACTTGAGGTATGTATGAATTTGCTAAATAGACAAGAAGTAACCAAACACATTTGTATTTGAAAAGTAGTCAAGAGTCTGTTTTAGAAGAAGAAAACTTTTCAGAAGCCTGAAAACTTGATTGCATTTTCTGCACTCGAGTGGGAGTCTAAGAAGTTGCAAACCTGTAACTTTTAATCTTTGTAACAAATAAAAATTAAAACCATTTCCATTTGACAACAAATAAAATGAAAATTAATCAAATTAGTGACATGAGCTCTGCAACTTCCAGGCTGGGTTGCCTCATGGCTACAATTTTATTAATCAGCTTGCTGGGTATAAGCAGTGTTTCCTTGAAGGAATATGGGGCAATTAATTGCTGACTTGCTATGAACTCCTTTTCTTCTTGCTTAAAACCATTCTCTTATAAAATAGCAGTGCTGTGACAGAAGAAAACTTCAAAGTCCTGCTGCTAATGTAGGGGAGTAGAAGGGAACAAAGGTGTTTTTTGGCGCTGAAATGACAGCCTGTGTCTGGGATGGGAGTGACAAGAAGCAACAGGTGTGTACAGAGTCCTCATGGGCATGTGGCTGTGTGACACTTCTGAAATTTTTGCATGTCTGTGCTTTGAACAGTAATATCTTACGCTAGCTCCAGAGATTCTTTTAAAGAAGAAATGAGTTGTCCTCTTAAACTCTATTGTATGTGTGTAATTTTGATGCTACTACATTTGAAGATCTACTTTATCATTAGCCATACCTTGTGCATAGGTATTCAAAGTAATCAAAAGTGAGTGTTAACCAATTTAATCGTATTTTGTCTTTCAGTTGATTTAAGTTTACATAAATAACCTCATAAAATGGTGGAATTTACAAACTAGGCCCTGCATTCTTGCGTTTGCTAGAGATGTGCTGAAGTTACGGTTGTCCTCTATCACTGAAAATACTCAATAGCCATTTTCTCCTATAGGAAAATAAGCAAATGTATTTGTTCATACTCATCAAGTGTTTGATAAAGTGTTAATGGGATTCTTGCAGCTGTAATACAAAAAGCCCCATACACTACCCAACTCAAAAAAAAGAAATATAATCAGATACCATCACTATCAAAGGAAATAAAAATACTGCACTGTCTTTTAAAAGGGACATATAACTTCACCTTTTTTTCTTTTTGAGAGGTAACTTCTTATTGCATGGAGGTGAGAGTGAAGAACAAATAAAGATCCTCATTGCTTGTCGACTTCTAAACTTAAACCAGCATAATACAAATGAATAACGAACATCATTTGTTCTTGATCCAGGCAGAGGAGAAAAAAACCTCCCAAGAAACTATGAGCCTTACACCTGTCCTCAGTTTACATTTAGATAGTGTCTCCAATGAGCATTCTAATCATTAGAGGTTTTTCTTGTTTTCATGAATATGCTTTTACTTCTAGGAGAAAATGCATGTGTCACTGTACTTGAGTTTCTACAGTACATTTTTAGTACAGGCAAGATGAAATTTTTTAGCATGGGAAATACTGGTAATTTTTTCTTTTTCTTATCAAACTTCTCACAAGTTCTTCTTATTTCTGTAAGCATTCTGGTAGCATGATGTATTCAGCTGGCATCTCTCTCTTGAAAAAGTCACCAACAATTGGGACACACAGTTCTCCGAGAATTCTAGGTTGCAGTTCTGAATTGAGATATTTCAGATATCCATAGCCTTCTGATGTGAGAAGTGGGCACCGGGTGCTATTTAAAATGTCAGGTACCTGTTTTTCATCATCTAGGATCTTGGAACAGGGTACTCAAGCCCTCCAAAGGAAGATGCAGCCCAGTTCAAGCTGCCTTCCCTCCTGTGAGGAGTGCGCTGTGTCTCCCTCCTGGAGCAGCCCAGGTCATGACCAAAAAGGTTACTCTCACTTGCATTTTCTTGCCACATGTAAGGAAGCTGGGTATGTTGGGACTGTAAGTATGTGCATTCTTTAACTCAAGTACCTCTCTTGAGATACTTTAGTTTAGTCCATATATGAAAATGAATTAACTTACCATTGCTATATTTACCTATTTTCTAGGAATTTGAAAAATCACCATCTAGACTATTTGATACTGTCGTTTAGTATCCCATAATGATCTGTGGAATCTCTACTGTATTGAGTACTGCAAAAAAAGGAAAGTAAGATTACTAATCAAACCATGGAGAGTATAAAAATGATGCCTGCCTATACTGAGAGAAGGAAAAGATGCTTCTAAGGAAGCTGCTGTTCCAAGCAGAAAAAAGGGACATAAACAAATAGTTATTTCATCTTGCTACTTGGCAGATTTACAAGACGTTTTTCTTTTCATCTGAAAATATAGCAAAAAAGCGCTAAGGTTTAAATTATTTAATTTCAAGTACCAAACTGGACATAAATCTCTTAAACATAGAAGTTTCAAATACATTTTCTATTCTAAGGAACTATGACACATTAAATGTATTTCTGTTAAAATATTCAGTGATTTTGACAGAAGTTGAAGAAACAGTATGTAAATTTTTTCATATAAAGTTTGAGCAGACACTTTAACTAGATAGATTCCTATTAGAAGATGGATGCTTAAAGTTTAAGATTATTACAGTCTTCATTTCCTAACAGGAATTACATGTATTTTACCTGAAATTACTTAAAGATCAAAGAGGTATGTAAAAGATTTTCCCATTAAGGACAAGAAACTCATTAAAGAGCTATAAGTAGATCTGGAACGGAATAGAGTAATGGAATATAGTATCATCTTGTGAGAAGGCTAATAAATACTTCTCAAGGCCACTCAACAGAATACTATTTTTTCTTGACATTTATCAGCTTCACACAGGCTTGTAGATCAGAGGTTTTCTAGATAGAGAAGAAGAGTGTTGACCTGATTTTTCTAAGGTTTTTGAGGATCCTCACATGGGGATCTGACAGTAAATATATCTGGGAAAGGTAATGCAGAGAAGAATCATACCTTGTTCTGCATCTTACTATTGCTAGCAACAGCAGGAGTGCTTGAGCAGATAAGAGGAGATAATTAGTTGCTCAGGCAATGTTTACTCTCCAAAGCTTAGAAGCTGTCTTGCTCTTTTTTTATATGAAAGATATATTTTTTTATAATACTCTCCAAGTATAACCAGTAGAAACTCCATCAATCTAAGCAGTAAATGTGTACCAGAGCGCCCCCCCCCGAAATTCTTACAGCCACAAAAAGCTGTTTTGCTTGACGGTGCCAAAAGTATTCTAAGTCTAAATTCAGGAATTGCTTTCTGGGTCCTAATGTGAACTGGGAATATGTCTCCAGCATGCAAACTCTTACTGAAGTTTTGGGGATGATTAGCTGCCCTAGTAATCTCTGATCAGTGGAGTTTTGTGCTGGAGGGATAAGAAATCTGGCAGACAGACTCGCACACAGCTCCACAGCCCATCACCGCTCTGGTTCAAGTTTGTTTTTTTTGGTTTGGTTCTGTTTGGGGTTTTGTTTTGGTTTGGTTTTTTGTTTGCTTGTTTTTCAGAGCCACTAGTGAGTATTTCCACTTGTTATCTAAGCAAGTGGAAATAATCAATTGTTATTTTTCTCTAAAAGGTAGAACAAACATCTGAAGCTGTGATGTGCTTTGCACCTTTGTCATAGTCTTTGGGTGATGCCTCACCCCTTCAGTTTATTGTCCTGTGTTACTTCCAGATGTCTTTTCTTGTTTCTAGCAATAATGCAGTGTTTTATTCCTCCTATGCACTAGACAATTTCTTCTCCTTATATGTGTCTTCCGTGGAAGATGATGCAAACATTCAGTAATTTTTCAAATCACTATACAAATCTGATAGCAGGCTGAAATGTTTGCTGCTCTATGGAATGCATGTTATTTTATTATCTTGTCTCTTCGCTGTAACAATCTGAGGTCGTTTCACGTTTAGTAATATCACAAAATTGTTTTCTTAGAGAATGTAATCTTCTATTACTGATTTATAGTCTCTTGCTACATTAAAGCAAATTGTAAACTCTTGATTTATTTTGGAGTGCATGTTAGAGAGTTTTGAAGAAAATGTAACAGGTTTTATTACCTGTCATCTTCTTAATTTCCACTTGTCTCTTCCTTATGTCACTTTCAAGTATAATCTTAGATGTAATTGCTGTGATGAAGAGATCAAATTTTATATTCACTCTTTTCAATTATTCTTTTTTCCCTTGTTTATATCCCTTTGTTCAGTATTGTCCTATTTACATTTGTAAAGAGGCAGTTCTTAATAATTACACTTTTTGAACACATTTGTTTTGTCAGATTTCTCAGGTCTTAGACAATATAGAAATCTAGGTGTTTGATGTTTTTCATTTGTTTTCAAATGATTGCTATTACTGTAATCAGCTGAATTACTGATATTTATTCCACTGGAAGAGAAATACAAACAATACACCTAATTGCTGTAGTTCTAACTTTGATTTCTAAGCAAGGCATTATGGATACATGTTTTGTAGACAAGCACTTACCGAGTAAAGCAATCCAGATCATAATACCTAAACAACTTACTAGGTTTACTAAAATATCAGAGCTGTTATTATTATCTTCTGGTATTTTCTTGTTTCCTGATAACTGGAATGGTGAAACAAGAATTAAAAAAACTTTCATGCATCTTCTAACCCTTCATTAGTTGTAGATTAAGAGATATATTTAAAATAATCATGTCTATTTAATGCAAGTAATTGTTGTGTTATTCTTCAGTACAATGTAAAGGAATTCATAGTGGAAAGACTTTTCAGTGGACAGAAGAGTATCCAAGACATCACTTTGTATTAGTTGCAAGTGCATTGCTACTTTTTTTTAATTCTGCAAAACTGACTTTACTGAGCAAAATGTCCACAGTTCCACGTATGTATCCTGTAACTGAAAATGTGTAAATGTATTGATTTTTCTGCAGATGAAATGCATGAAGAAATGTAAATGTTGAGTCAACTTGACAATTATCTTGCATCTATTATGAGTTAAGTTGAATGAGCTTGCAAATTATACTAATTAAAAAAAATAAAAAAGTGAACACTAGTACCTTTACCATGAAGGATAAAATGAATAAGGAAACTGTCATTCCATTGTCTCTTCTCCTTTAATTTATATATATATTCCGTATGATATGAAATCAGCAACTGTACAGACAAGACTGCAGTAACTGCTGGTTATTACTGCAGTATTACCTAATTACGAGGTGAATTTTGTGATTTAATAAAATCCTAACTTTTTTGAAAGAGGGAACTGTGCCAAAAATACTATTCTGAGAGTTTGTAAAATGACAACTTTTCACATTTATGCTTCATCCTAGATGTTTTCAAGTACTCTAAGAATACATTGAAAGTTGGGGTGACATTTCATATACTTTGTTCTATTGCAGAAGAAACAAACAAAGTATAAACTTTCTGATTCTGCCAGAACCTGTGTCATTTAAAAGATACTACCTTGAGTTAAAGTTGTCAGGTGATTTGTTGGTATAGAAGATAATTTATTTTTTTTTTAGGCAAGCAGTCTTTCAGTAATAATTTCCATCAAATGTTTCAAAAGGATTTTTAAGTGTAGAAATGGTACCTAGTGGCAGGTCTTTCTTATGACAAACAGTGCATAGTGGCAGGCACTATATGTTACTGTCATAGGCAGGGCTGTGTAAATAATCCCATTTTTGATACTAATGGAAGGTGGGGGAATGAGGCATATTAGTTTTTCTTGTTGGACATGAAGTATTTTTACTCAGGAAAACAAAACAAAAAATCCCATCTGTTCAACATCTCCACTCCAAACAACATGGGACAGCCTTAATTAGATGAAAAATATGTTATCAGAAATCAAGTTTGATGCAGTCTTTGATATTTCACTCTTCAAAACTTGCCCACACAACAAACACCTATCACTGAAAAATTATCGTTATTGTCGTGTGTTATTACTGCTACTCACAAATGCCTAAATCAAATCTTAATTTTAAAATTATCTTCCCTTGCTCTTAATTGAAAATTTTTGCCAAATATCATAATTCTGAAATTCCTAACCGTTCTCACTAATTTTTCTGTCCAAAACAAGTAATTATTACTAGCAGGTAGTCCAAGGAAGGGTTTTTATGCATTCATCCTTTTTTTTTTTTTTGCCTGATTTGTTTTGTGAGGGCTAACAGAAAGAATTTATCCTAAGTCGACCCCAGGTCCCAGTTCCTGAAAATTCCATAATTCCCTAACCCTAACCCTATGGTGGCGCTTGGAAGGAGCAAGCAGTAAGCTCAGTGTGGCTGTTGCATCAGCTGGGAAGAAAGTGGTGACTCTTTCATATAGAAGGGGTTTTACAAGGAAGAATGAGAGTGAACCTGGCCACCCTTTACTGCAGGTACTGACTGGGATCATTGCCTAGTTTCCTTGACTGGTCCTCAACATCCTTCTCTCCCCACCTCACCTATATGCAGTGCAGTTCTCCCTCCTCTTACCTGTTTTGCTATCAGAAAAACAATTACTGTACATCTTAGACAAGTTCAGCTTTATCCTGACTCTCTTGTGGTAAAGAAATTGAGGATGTTAATAAGTCTCAGATACTGTAATTTTCTTGGGGTTCTTTGTTTTATAAATGTATGATTACCTCTGTTAATGAAGTAATTCTGGTGAATTACTGTCATTCTGGTGAACTAGTTATCACTCAGGAAAAACAATCACAAATTTGAAGGTGTTTCTTGATTTAATGCTGTATGCGTGCTCCTTCTTTTTTCTAAGAGGTTGACTGGCCTGTTTGGGGGGTGGCTGGGAATGTTGAAGCTGGAAGTGGAAATACTAGGCACTCATGGGGTCCCATAGCCATCAAAAATGAGGGTTCCAGGTGCCAGGTAGGATGCAAAACCCACTTTGTGGGTGGTTTTCTGAATAGGAAATGTTTTATTTAGTGGAGGGACTCAGAAAGGCAACTTTTTTTTCTAGATTACATTAAAGAATGAAGTCCTTAAAGGTTGTTTCTCTGTGTCCATACTACTTTTGAAAACTCCACTTCCTTCTCCAAGTGAGATATTAGAATATACCTCAATTTAAAAACTGGTCTTAAAAACCACCTCAGTTTTAACATACATGTATACATTTATGAATTAATTTGATTTTATTAATTGATAGCTTAGAATAATATTTAATCACATTAGAAATGTAACTGAATTTAAATATATCTTCAGGTTAATATCAAAGTGTTTTGGCGATGTAGCCAGATTAGTCATTGGCAGTCAATTAACTTTTTGTTTCCTGTGGAAAAGCTAAATAAAAGCAAAAAGCTCATCTGTTTTTAGAAATAATCGCTGTAAATTAATTAGAGAATGGAAAAATATAAACACTGGTTTAAAACCTCAGAGGGATGTCCTGATTTTCACTGCCATGGAAAAGTTCTTTTTTTTTGTGAATGTTTGTGAGTATCTAGGATGTATTTTCATACCAAACAGTTATAACTAAAGTAATCTAGCTGATTTTCTAATTCTGCCCTTACTTTCCCTTCTACCTGAGAAGGAGGTCAATGCAGTGAGTAATCCTTATTCGCTTTTAGTGATTATGTTTGATTTTTTTCCTTATCTGTATTTCATATTGATCAGATAAGAGCTGACCTGAGGAGCAAGATCAGTGATATGTGGAATCCAACACGCTATTTCTGAGAGTAGAAGATGTACAAAAAGGAGGTACAAGTACCTAGCAGAGATTAGTATAGAATAACTTGATGACAGAGGAATTTTCTTAATACACAATATTTTAAGATTTACTCATTCCCCCTAAGTTTTAGAGCCTTTGTATCTAATATCCTCAGTTATTTAGTTTTTGTGTGCTCGCTTTGCTAATCTTTGAAAGTATTGCAGTCTGTTAGATTTCTTCCTTCAAAGACATTGTATTTGACAGCTTAAATATTGCCATTAAGCCAGCTACTTTATACTATGTATTCTGAACTCCATCCTAAACTTTCCTATTGAAACCTATGCATATAGGGTTTTTTCCTACTTTTAAAGTCCTGATCTATGACACTGCAGTATTGGTTTTTTGGTGGTAGGTGATATTTGTGATCCCAGTCTCAAAGACCAACTGCTGCTGAGAACTGGGAGAGGTTTATCTGTTTGCAATTTTTAAAATTTTTTTAAAATGCCAAATGGAAAGTTAATGTGAAGAGTCCCATACTTTATTCACATGTATCCGTCTGCATTAATAAACTGGAATTGGCAAAAAAATCCAAACCCCAGGATTGTAGTAATGTTAGAGGTGGCAAGGTTTCCCTTTTGGGGAGAATATAGGCAAGGATTAACTGACTACATTTTCTTTTGGAGCTCTTACTGTGTACAGTTTAGCTGCATACTGGAGTGCAAAAATCATAGTTGGTCTAACTGGACACTGATCTGATCCAAGAAACTTGCTTAAGATATATTCTAAGTTGCATTAGTTATTTCCAAAAATATCACACAAAGTATACATATCCATAATAGAAGTTGCTTTTGATTTAATCAGTTTTTCTTTGTTTGGGAGAGCTTGGTTAGGATAATTATATATGTAATTTCTTACTGTTTTCGGGAAGGTTCTATTCTCCACTACCTGTACTTCAGGCTTAATAGCTCTAACCTCAGTGATAAAATAAGAGACAAAGAGGAAGACCTTAAGAAGCACAAACAATAGCTAATCAAGCACAATAATGATGCAAAGCTTATTTTCTTGTTTATGTAATCTGTCTGTGCCAAACCAGGGCCTGATTCAACAGCTCTCTTAGGGGCTGGCAGTTTAATGCGCTATCTAGCTCAAAATTTTCTTACACAATAAAACAGGGAAATTACTTGTCTTCTATTAAGAATTTGGAAACAGAATTGTTAAGTAGTCCACATTTTTTTGCTCTCATGTCTGTGGTGGATTATTTTGATCCGTTTAATCAAACAGCCTCCCCTCAAATAATTAGTCCTTACCAGATCTGTCAGACAAGTATCTGCATAAATATGATAGGCATTCATGAGAAAATTCTATCCATGCATTATATGCTTGCAATAAATCCAGGTAAAATGCAGTTGTGCTGATATGGTGTAAAAATGCACAGAGTGGTTTATTTCTGTAGCTGTAAGGTATAAAAGTTAAAAGTGTCATTAGGGAAGTAATAGAATTCATGTCAACAGTTACAAATACTAAATTTTATTTAAGAGCTTGATAGTTTCCTCTTGCAGAACATTTTTTTAAAAAAGTGAAAGTTTAGAAAGAGGAGAAAGCTTTTTCCCATCCCACTTTGCTTTGTGGGAAACAAATCCCTGCAGGTGCACTCAGATTTGCAGTTTTGTTGGATTTTAAGTGCCCCTCCCTCACCACTAGTCTCTTTGGCACCCTGTAACATGAAAAGTTGAGATTTCCTTGGCCTTTAGTGTGTGGGGTTCCAGTGCTCCAGGAAAGCTGAGACCCTTGTGCCCAACTACTCTATCAGCGCCCCACTATGGGGACCCTTCACAGAACTGGCCTGATGGATTGGAAGGCGATTCAAGTGAGTTATCCAGGGAAATGCACCAACAGCTTAAGGGAGACCCCTCAGTGGGTCTTCCCACATTATTCAAGTGTGTTACCCACTGCTGGCAACTGCTAGTGCCCAGGAGGACCACCACTAGCAGTTTATGGAATAACACTTTTTATTAATATGAAATTTTGACAGGTTCAGGTTCAAGGGCTACAGGTAATAGTATCTGACTGCAAAAATGTATTCAAAGCAATACACAGACAGACTTCTAATGTCAAATAAAAGTATGCGGAGTGCACAGAGCGTGGTTCTTACCCAATGGGCATCCCTATGGGAGAAAAGATAGGCTCAGCCTGTTGACTGATCCCAGCACTTATTATGGAGCCTTCCGTAACTTTTCCCCCGTTCTCATCTTACTTTTATTCTATTTCTTTATGTTTAGGTGGAGCTTAAGTGACTTAAGTAATAAATACCTTTGTTGCTGATTGGTGTAAAATTCTCTTGCTTCCCTTTTAAAGATTCAGTAAAAAAAAAATAAAAAATAGAGCACATGCCCAGTGTGGCGGTGGTTAACTTTGGGATGGAGATGTGTGTTAATATTGCAGTTAGGTTTTAATGAGCCAAGTTCATGCAAGGAGAGAGATTTTGCCACAGTTTTTGGCTTAGCAGCAGGACATCTTCTCTATTTCTTGACTGACAGGTGCTGTGTGGTTTTGTCAGCTGCAAAGTGCCATCAAATTCCCCTTCGTGCAAGGACTGCTACAGAGCCTGGCCACGGTGTCTCCACGCTGCTCCACTCTTTGTTCCACCTCCCTTCGCAGATTCTTACTGTTGTATGGGGAATCATCATGGAGCTGCCAACCATGTTCCATCCAGGGAGTAGTAGCTGCATTTTACCCTATAAATTCCATATAATTATAACTTCTTTTAGGATGCGAATATAACTTCTCAGTTTCCTCTAATTTTATCCCCAGCCGTCTTCCCACACCCCATCTTGATCCTTTTACTGCTCTTGTCTTATGCTAGTCTGTACCTTTCCTAACAAAGTCTCTGCCAATGTCTGTGGAACTTATTAATCTGCTTTTTACATTCTGTGTCTGTTTCTTATACCCATAATCAGAATTATCTACTCATACTGTAAACTTGTGGAGATAAGTGCTGTTCCTCCTCAGGGCACTATCACAGTCTTGGTTAGGTCCACAGTACTGCTGCAGGGCTGTGCGATAATGATGATTAATGACTCCACAAAAATCCTATTACTGCAGGCTGGCTTGAAATATCTCAGCGAACATTTCATCTGTAGATGCTGATTCACAGAGCTCAAAATGTGTCACCAGAACCATCTTCAAATTGAACCCCTGAACTGCTGTCTGGATTCTGCCAGTCTGCTCTGTTTTTGTCCCTGCCAGTGGCCCAAAAGCTCAGTTTTGTTTCCCCACTGGTGTGATACTGCCATGCACTCAGCTGTTCAGCACTTACAATGGCACATGTCATCTCAGATATCTCACTGACCAGTTACTGAATCTTTGTGGTTTTGCTCAAGAGGCACTGCATTTTTTTTCTCTCTCTTTGCAGTAGAGAGTACAGAGTACATATTTCAGCGTAAAATACTTTCTCTGCTATGCTTTCCTCTTTGTACCAACCTGTATAGAACAAACATATCTGGTCCAGACTTCTGCCCAGGACAAATAAGCAATGTTTTTTTCCAAAGGGACAAGTGGGTTTTTGCTGATTCCAGTATACTATAAAATCTGGTGTTGAATCATTCATCAGCATGCATGAAACCAAGTCAAGAACCAGCTTAGGATAGACTCTAGAGCGTTCCCCGGAGCCTGGGCTGGAGGTTGAATTAATCCAGGTCCAAACTCCCAGGAATTTAGTTGGGTCAGATGAAGTGAGGAAGGTAGAGATACAGAACTGCAGTGTGATGCAGTGATCCATAAAAAGTGAGTGTATACTGAGCTCCACCTACAGGCAGTGTGAACACTTTGATCCTAAGTGAAAACCAGTGGTAAAGGTGTAAGACATGGAAATCACAGGGCTCTTGTTTGAAAATTTGCCTTTGGACATTCTGTTCACCATAAAACATAGTTAACATAGCCTGAGGAACTCTGGCAGACCAAAAGTGATATGCTTTGGAACCTATGGCAGCAGCTCTGAACTGGTAGGTAATACATAGATAAAAAAATATTGAAAGAATTTCTGTGACTTCCCCTGTGACTTTATTCTAGAATGAAAGTTTTGAATTCTTCCAGGGCAGACCTTCCTTTTTCTTGGAAAGGCAGTAGTTCATATGAGTTCTTTTCTGATGACACTTTATGGTGTATCTGTCATCTAAGTGCTGAAAAATGCTCCTCAGCCACTTACCTTCAAAGTTAAATTTGTGCATGAAATATCTGTAGTGAGTAGTGAGTTGAGCAATAAGGAGTTTCCATTGGTAGAAGTGTTTTGAGAGGTGAAATATACTATATAGTCCTAGTACTTAAAATTTACTCTGAGTTAAGATTAGGAATTAAATTTCAAAGTTAACTTCTGCTGTGAATACTTGTGCAATTAAATTTTAAATATATGTTTGCTCATGTGGATTTGTTCATTCATTCAGTTACAAAGGAGAAATATTATCAAAGCTTTCAGCTGAGTAAAATATTCCTCTAAAATCTCCAGTAGGGAATAACTAGAAGAGAAATACTGCCTGCTGTATTACAAATAATTTCTGAAATTTAAGAACTCATAATAACATACTGAATAATTTCAGATTTATATTTTAAACAAAATATCTTTGATATTTAAAGAGTAGGAGAAACACTGAATCTGCCAAGTTTTTCTTGTAATTATGGTTAAACATAGATTCATTCAGAAATCAGTGCCTCTTTGTTCCAAAGTAATACACCTATATAGACAGAATTACATCAGAATTTAAAAAGAAAATTCAGAAGATACGCAAACTACACTAAGAACTGCAGTAACTGCACCCAGGAGTTTATGTTCTGATTGACTTCTGGTCAGAAAAGCACTGATATATTAAGATTTTTTTTCTATATATAATTGATAATATGATGTTAACTGGTTAATTAAAGGTATGTACTATTTAGATGCTGAAGGGAACCTATAAGAAAGAAATTTTTAGAGAATGATCAGCTTAATGACTCATTGGGTTCCACTTAATAAGTAAGTGCCCACTCTGATGAGTAAACCTTCTTCAGAGTAATGGAATAGAAGATTTTCAAGGAAACTTTAGGTCCACAGGAAACTTTTATCAATGCTAAGATCGATGAAGCTCTGCAAGAGTTTTTAGGAAAATCTTGTTCAAACTGTTCCCTAAGGAGTGGTAAATCAGATGTTAAATGTGCCTGAGAGGAGAAAAGATATTGTTTGAGATGAGGCACTGTTGAGCTTGAACCTGGCAGGCAGCTAAACACCTGAACACAGCTGTTCTCTCAATCATTTCCTGGTGGGATGGGAGAGAGAACTGGAAAAAAAAAAAGGTAAAACTCATGGACTGAAATAAAGAGTTTCATAGGGCAGAAAAGTAAGGGAAAATAATAATAATGATAATATACAACACAAATGATGCACAATGCAGTTACTCACTATTCACTGACCAATGCCCAGCTTGTCCTCAAGCACCAGCCTTGGCCTTACCTTGGCCAGTTCCTCACAGTTTTCTTTTTCAGCACAATGACATATAGTATGGAATTTTCCTTGTGTCAGTTTGAGATCAGCTGTGCCAGCTGTGTGCCCTTCCAACTTCTTGTGCACATCCAGCCTCCTTGCTGGTGGGATGGGACGAAGAGCTGAAAATTCATTGACTTAGCAGTAACTAAAACATCAGTGTGTTATCAACATTATTCTCATCCTAAATTGAAAACGCAGCACTCTACCATCTAATATGAAGAATATTAACTTTATTCCAGCCAAACTAGGACAGGTTTTGTCCTGGTTTGTGTTCTCAGCACTTCTGAATTTAATATATAAAGAATGAAAATCAAAGTAATATTTTGAGTTCAGCAGTAATTCAGACTTTTTCCTCATCTGCAATATTAGTGAATACTTGATCTCTTACTAGCACTGTTTATCTCAAACATGTATGATATATTCAGAAACAGTACCAAAACACATCAGAAATTCCAGGATAAAAGACAAGACACTTTTTATTATTGTGGCTGAGATGTTTTATTTTTAAACTAATGCAGAGTTTTATTTCTCTCATATTTTCTACAACAACCATCTCTTTAATTTTTATTCTTTATAGCACTGCTGATTTGACACCTGTTTTGTTTTCTGTGACATAAATGAATCCCGTTGGAAAGTGGTCTTGCTGTTGAGTGCAAGAATTACAGCATGGCCATTGTTCAATTAAAAACAAATCTCTATCCTAAATTATTTTAAAAATCTGTTCATACTATAAAAAAAAAGTTTAAAATGGCATTTTAAACTAAAAATCTGTTTACTCAAGCAAACATCTTACCATTTTCTAGTCCATATTTCATTAATTAGTGTGAAGTGGGTCCTATTTTCTGAAAACTGTTACATTTCTTTTAAAAAATGCTACACAAAAAGCTTGTGCATACACATGTGTGGATTAGAAATGTCAATCTTTATGTAGCAAGCACATCTTACTTTCGTTTTCCATATGAGCAAATTTGCTCCCCAGAGAAGTGGTCACAGCAGCAAGCCTGACATAGTTCAAGCAGCAATGATGTGGCCCTTGGGGATGGTCCTCTGAAGGGCCAAGAGTTGGGCTTGATGATACTTGTGGACTTCCAACTCAGCATATTCTGTGATTCTGTTCCTTACTTATGAATTAATTTGATAACCTTTGGCACACGTAGGTTTAATGTACTAACAAAACCTAGATATATTTGGCATATAATTGCATTTTTGTTTTTGCATGAATCCCTAAGACTCAGTTACCTCTTTCGGTTTGAATGCAAATGTCTTTGAGGAGGTACAACTTAATATTCAGAAACCATCCTCAACTGTATCAAAAGGCAAAACAAATGACTACAGTATACAGCAACAAGGTGGCCTTTATTTGCAGCAATTAGCTAGAAGCCCTTTATGAAGTGAGAATTGTGCAGCAATACTGAATAAGGAATTCAGAATTAACGACCAAAGACTCTGTCCTCAGCAATTGCTTAATGTTGCTTAAATTGAGTAATTGTAAGAATGTAATTTTTAAAATAAAAATTAAATCCAAGTTTATTTTCTTGTTAGTATTTACTGCAGTGCTATGATGATTTTCATGTAAAACATTTGTTGAAAGACTTATGTAAGCATCTGTCCAGCTGCATGTAGGAAACCTTGTATCAGGCAATAAGAAGCTGAGCAGTTTTCTTCTGTTACATCAAATCCTTTTTGCCTATGATGTATGCATGGACAGGCAGACCCAACAGAAAAAGTTGAGAAGACAGATAAAGGAGAGGGGCTTCAGGGGTTTCGAAGTGAGACTTATGGATTAGCTGCAATATGAACTAGATGAAGTGACTTTACGCTATGACGTTTGGAAAAGTAAGTAATAAATTGTGACTGATTGAATGAAAGTTTCTTTAAGGAGAAGAAAACCCTTATCTTTCTCCAGGTTCCTCTATGACATAGAGTTAAGGAGCTTGTCCTTGCCAAATTTTTATCATGTTTAATTTAGTGTTATATGTCTTGCTCTACTTCTGACTTCAAGACAAATAGTGTATTTTAAGCATACTTAGAAATATGGAAGACAAGGCTGAAGTGAAGGCTTTATTAACCTGCTAATTAATGTTGATGACAGATGAAGGTTGCAATGTCTGTGAGATATTTGCATAGAAAACGGATGTACTGGTACTGGTGAAAAGGAGAGAGGGAAGAGAGGGAGAAACATCTTTTCACTATCCACAATACTATTATGAAAATAGTTACTCTGTGTTTCTCTGGAATTATTAATTCTGATAGAACTAAAAATGTAGCTGTGAACATTTTATTACCAGCTATTAACAGCAAAAGAACACTCCTGGGAAAAGATTTAGATCAATTTACCAGTTTTAAATGCCTTAAATTATGAACATGAAGTACATTAGCTTTCACTTTTACAAATCATCACCATGTTTTCCTCTGCCTTAAGGGACAGAATACTGTAGTTCCTCTTGATTTTAGCAACTACTCTGCTGCTATGTGATCCTCTGTCTATGGCACTCATCCTGACGTTTCTGTATTTTTTTCTTTGAGGTGTATAAAATTCTGCTGTTTATGAGAGTTGGGCTGAAATTGGAAATTTATTCTCTATGACTAAGCCTGTGGGATACCAACTTTACTGTGAAGTATTTGATACTAACTGAACTTTTCTTCTTTTCGCAAGACATGCAGAAGGTTGTAGTTAATGATGGGCTTGTCATTTTGCTGCCCAGCTGTGACAGCCAGAGGTTAGCTACAGGTTAAATCAGAGCCCAGAGAAACACAGGCTCTTTGGCTTCAGATATTCTCCAACTTGCTGTGCCTGTTACTGATAACTTAGTTGTTTCCTCAGTTTCTGGTTTCCATCAAATCTCCAGGAAGTTATTGAACTTTTGAATGTGTCATATCCTTGATAAAAGGCAAAAGGTCATCTGCAGCATGTGTTGCCTGCTGGGATGTCATGGAATGTTTTCGCTCAAACTAACTAATTGTCCAAGCCTGTGAGGCTTGGCCTGTTGAATCAGAGTACCCAAAAAACCCTCAACAAAACCTCAAGAAAAATCCACCTTCTGCTAAAAACTTTTCCCTTTGTTCTATTTTTTAAAACGTGGAGAACTTACAAGAATTTTTAAACACCTCAGAATCGTTTCAACACAATTGTCACAATTAATAAATTAAGCAGTCAATTAATAAATTGTCCACATCACAACAGTAAAGTCTGCTGGAAAAAAAGCATATGAATCACAGCATAACATTCAAAATTTTTTGCAGTTGAATATGTAGCTAAACTAGTTGATAAATTGTATGAAGATCTAGCCATGGTTTCTAAGAAATGTGTTGTCCTTAATTTGAAAGATGTATGTTGGTTTCAAAAAGGAATCACATATCTACTGCAAACCTCTCGGGAACAATGGTGACCAAGTGAGTGGTAACACTGAGATCAGCTCAGTTGGTTAGAGCACTGTAGGCGGAGAGGCCTGAGTACATCATGCACACAATCTATAAGATTAGCAAAATGTCTGCTTTATTAAAAGAGTTGTACCTTCTTATAGTGTCTTCACACAGTGTCCCGTGACCAGATGCACACAGTTGGTTACAGGGTTCTGTCCAGATGTAAACATACATTACACATACACTTCTAATTGGCTTATAACAGGTATGTGACCAGAATGAGGTA
>JAWMRA010000130.1:44057447-44105381 GCA_035584735.1 Pseudotriccus pelzelni
CACGTACACTTTACAATATCTATAAAGCTATATTAAAGCAGAGTTTCTAAAAACTACAGAATGCAATAGAAATTGCTTATAAATCCATCATGTCCTGCAACAGATCATGGTGCTGGTAACACCAAGGTTGTGGGTTTGATCCCTTTGTGGACCATTCACTTAAGAGTTGGACTTGGTGATTGTTCTGGGTCCCTTCCAACTCAGAATAATTAATAATTATGTTAAGCACATGTACACCTTTTGAAGACTGAGTCGTGTGCTTATACATCATCTTTTAGTAAGGAATATGAATTCTAGGAATATTAAAGAATGCCAAACACACCACACAGATACTATCTTTTCATTTTCAGTCTTACATTATTGTACTGGACAGCAAAAGAGCTCTTTTGACAATTCCATAATAATTAACTGTGTGACTAAAAGTATTCTTCTCAGAAATTATATAGTAGTCTATATTTCTTTAGAATACATGGGGAGGGTCTTCATTCCAACAGCTTTACCTGGACAAAGATATGCATTATAAATGTATAAAACTAAGATTTACAAGTGCTCCACAGATCTTGTCTGCATTTTCCATGGCAAATTTCAAGTGCAGCATATCTTCTGGTCATTGTGCTTGAATAAAATCAATAAGCCAATTCCTGCCAGGAAGAGGACAAGTATCTCATGTTCAATTTAAGTTGGTATGGACCTGTTAGACTAGTTTCTATTGCTGAATTTACAAGTCTAGATTGCTCACACTGTCCTGTCTGCTAATGTTCTTGGTAGATCAATTAATCCATCTGAATTTCATATAGGGATCACTACTGAAATGCCATGTAAATTAAATTTTCAAATTTGCTCATTCTCAATAAGCCATCAATTTTAGCTGACTTTTTTTTCGGTTGAGAAGGTCAATTAGGCTCCAAAGCATATTATTGCTTTACAAGCTTAAAATGTGAAAATAACTGTTTTAATGGGAACAGTACATGGGATCGGTGGATGTCCTATGAACTACTTACACAAAACTAATAATCTTGGTTTATTCTGTTAAAGGGGAATAGGTTGAAGGAGAAGCAGCCTTTTAATTTCAGTGATTTTCCCTGGTGAGGATCTGCTTATCTATAGCTTAGCCAGTTCCCAAAAGATTGAAGCCAAGCAGAGTTCTATTTGGATGAAAGCTGAAAAAAGAGAGATTGGGAGGACTGAAGTATTTTTCTTTTTATCTTGGTTTCATGTTGCAATCACAAACTCATTGGTAAAAGGAGCCAGAAAAACAAGCCTATAGATACATACAAACAACAGTTTAGTAAATATGAGCCTAAGTATTAGAAAGTCACATCAATTCGCAGCATTTACCAAAATGTGTGTTTCTGTGGTTTTACTGGATAGATTTATACACTGTAGCATGCAAACTGTGTAGGGTTGTTTGTACATTTTTATAAAGAGTGCTGTAAATGTCCTGATTTGGGAGGGAACAGTCTAATTAGACCTTGCAGGACATAGAGAAGTCAAATGGACATAGTTTTGGAAAGACGGGCAGATTCAGTGATGGGAGAGTCTTCTTTACACAAGCAGTTGGGATTCTTCTTCTTTTACCTCTGATTCATCTTCCACATCTTCTAAGACCTCTTTATACAGGATATACACAATTCTGTTATGAACTGTGTACCCATCCACTGACAAATAGCTAATGTATATCTGCAAATTAAGTTTTTGTACTTTTTGGGAGCACAGAAAATGTTACTTGGCAAGAATAATCTGGTGAAAAGCTTAACTTTCTGAGATACCAATCTTTAACTCTACAATTGTTTCTCTAGAGGAAAAGATAAAACCAGAGTGTACTGTAAAAATAGACTATGTCTTTCACACTATTTCCCTGTTGTTTAATCCTAACCATGAA
The DNA here is from genome assembly GCA_035584735.1 of Pseudotriccus pelzelni. Lineage (NCBI taxonomy): Eukaryota > Metazoa > Chordata > Aves > Passeriformes > Tyrannidae > Pseudotriccus > Pseudotriccus pelzelni. The sequence continues at coordinate 44,059,330 of JAWMRA010000130.1, forward strand.
CCCAGACAAGCAGAAGTGTGCAGTATTGCTCATCAGTTTTTGGAAATTGGATGACCCTATTTTGTATTCTCAAAAAAAGACATTTTCCAATTTTCTACTAGGAAAATCTCACTAAAATCTAAATAGTTCAATCACAAATGTTAGCTACAAAGACAAAGATGTGGTACTTTATAATGTAACATACATTATATTTTCAAGTGAAATTGCTTTTGATATGAAATTTTATTGTATCTAGAATTAGTTCTAGGTCTTAATCCGAACAGTCTTTGGTCTACTACAAGCTACCAGATGTTTTTATCTACTTTCACCTTTCTGTGCTTTCTGGAGGTGCTTGCCTGTGTGTTAACTTTGGTTCTAAGCTACCAAGATCTCCTGACTCTAATTGTCAACTATTAATCATGAAGGAAATTGATAACCTGATAGTGGCCACTTGTAAAGGGGTTGACAGAGTAAAAGAAGTTAACTACTATTACAAAAAGAGTGTTTGTAGTTTCTTGATTTTCTTAGTGAAGTCATACCCATCAGCAAGAATTGCTCCAGAAGATAAAACCCTCTGCTGTGGGCTGGCATCTTGTTTCTTGGCTGTTGCATTTGCTGTAATTCTAATCTGATAATTGAAAAATGAAGCAAATTCTCCTACTTTCTGCCTAATCTGAGAGAAAGCTCATATCCAAGATGATGCTTTGGAGGCAGAAAAATATGGTATGTTCCTGTGAAGCCATTACCTTATTGCCAATCTGCATTTAATGTCTCTAGTCTCTTCACTGGTCACAGTAGATGCTGCTGAGTTTTTTTACCAGAGTATCGGGGTGTGCACCATGCTGAGGAAGCACAAAAAATGCTGGTGTTTGATTATTCCTCTCCCTTTTGATGCCCTTTGATTTCAAAAAACAAACCAAGTTGCTGTCAACTTTGATTTTGTGTTGTTTCTCAGGCTGGCTTGCTGTTTCTCAGAGTATATTTCAAGACAGATGGGTTTGGGAAAAGTACTTTTGTGAAAAGACAATTTTAAGGGACTGCTGTGTTTTAATTTATAGTGATTTTTTGCCTTTTTTTGCCTTTTTTTTTTCCTTAGATTTTTAGTGATGCTTTTTTGCATCACATAACGAGATTATGGCAGCTGAAGTCTCCAGTTGTTTTTTGTGGCTGTTACCCAAGCTTCACAGCACTGTATAGAAAGAGTTGTGTGTTGGGATGGAGGTCCCTTAAAGTAAATAATTCAGTCAGGGTGTCTCTGCTGTTTCTGTAGTGACAGAGTGTAGTGCCTGGTCAACACACCAAGAATGCTGAGGCACATCTGCATCTTACTGCCTACTGTTTCTGTTGCTTAACCTTGAGAACCCCTATTGGTTTTAAGTATTTCTGTCTTAGAAATCAGGTGGATACTCGTAGTGTTTTTTGGTTTTTTTGTTTGTTTGCTTTTTATGTGTAAGTATTAGGATGTAAAGTTTCTTTTAAGATGAAACCAACAAAGGCAAGTATATTTAGAAAGTAAAACAATGTGTTATACATGTAATATTCAGTTCTGCAGAAGTCTCTTGACAGTCCAACCAATGTCAAACTTTGCATTTTAATTTCTTAATAATTATAATCTACTCATACATCTTGGATGTATGGGCTTGAATCTTGGATAGAGGACTGCTTGTGCTCCTAACTGTATATTAGGTAAGTGGTTCAGAATGATAAAATATTAATGAGTGTTCCTAGAGATATGTGTTAACCTCATTTTTAGTGGCTGATGTCAGCACTGAAGAAATTTGAACCAATGCCATTTACTTGCTTTCAGACTGGAAAGGGGAAAAGACAACAGTGATTCTGTGGAGAGGGTGTTGATGCAGAAGAGCTATGTTTTTTGTTTATTTCTTTGATCTCTCAAAGAGAAATTTGTTGTATTTTTCTTTTTAGATACTACTTTCATTTTTGATCTTTCATCTCTTTCCCTGAGGTATCTATTAGTTACAAGCAATCATATTGTCACAGGTGCAACTGATTTTTACTAGATCAGGTATTTCAGTGATATCAGCTGTCACTATATATCATAAATCTGTCAGTCATTAAAGGTAAAAGAATGCTTCCAGTACTCTTACCTATCAAGGTAATGAGTTTCAGAGGAAGAAAATATAAAAAAAAACCCCATGCAGTGGTTAGCCCTCAAATTTTCCTCTTGAGATAGAAAAGTTTAATCAACCATCATCAATTGCACATTGTCACTGAATACATTTTGTCTTGTGGTGATGTGCAAAAACCTGTTATCCTAAGTAGTCTCAGAGCTAAATCTTGTACATCAAAACAGAGAATGTTTCTTGGGATGAAATCACAACAATCAAAATTTAGTGTTGGCACATAGCAACATTGTTGTTGCATTATAATTTTAATCACATTGGTCTACAATGTGTGGCCAGAAGTTAATACTGCTCTGATTCTCTGCAACAAAGAATAATAAGGCAGGATGGGCGTGGGCAGCAAGTGGATGTAATTAAGACTCTAGTGACAAAAACAAAGCCACAGCATAGGAGATCACATTAGAGAAGTCAATAGCTCATGTAAGTTGATGATAACGAGTATTTTCAGATAGTAACATTACAGACAATTTCTAAATAATCTTGTGTTCTACTTTGCCTATATACCTGTTTGCTCTTCCCATGAAGCTGATGAATGATGATTTGGAAGAAGTGAGATTTGCTTGGTAGCATTCTTGACTGGCCAATTTTTTCTGCTGTCACTCTGGAATAAGCCAGCACATCTCTTAACTAATGGATCTGACAGGCATTCTGACAATCCAATCAAGAAAGATCAACTGCTGAGAAGAATTCACAATTTACCTAAATAAATACTCATTCAAATATTAAACTTTTCAGAGAATATTTTTTATTGGAACTGAAACCTAGCTAATAATTGTGACTTCTGTACGAAAAAATAATACAGAAACTTGGAAACTTGCATATTTAAGTGACATACTGTTAATTCTCTAAACTTTTTCATTTCATTTGATTTCCAGTTACTGAACCACCAGCTTGTACTACTGTATCTGTGTATGCTCCTGCACCAATCTAATCTTTCATGGTCTTCAGACCATGAAACTTCATTATACTATAAATTATAAAAGTAGTCTCTTTTCAGAATATAGATTAACGAGTTTGTAGCACTCCTTCCAGAGAGTAGCAGCTTAGAATTGAAGGCTCGTAGCAGTCGGGTTGCCTGTGCAGTCTTGGGTACCTTCTGTGTTTCTTACACATTTTGTCACTAACACCTCTGTTTTTCTCATGCTTCTTTCAACAGCTCTAGCTATTCGTCTCTTCTCCTTTTTGACCTGTTCATTTTTGTCGTCTGACTTGCATCCAGTCCTCTTTCTGATCTGCTCCTTCTCTCTAACCCTCCTCAGTACAGTAGTATTACTACTTTTGAGGATGGAGATGGATATTCTCCTAAGAGCTGTAACACCTACGAGTCTGACCTTTCGAAAGTCTGTATTATGCTCTGTTTCTCTCCTCTTCACACCTGTGCTGCAAAATTCAGGCGTTGCTTCTTTTCTGTATTCTCTCTGTGGGAAGTACGACAATGCAGAAAAATAGAATGATAGCCATGTACAGGTCTGTAAGTGGTTTATTTGTTCATAAAACCAAAACTGCAATATGTGTATCTTCTTTGAACAATGTATTATTTACCTTTGTGCGAACGTTTTTTACATTTGTACATGTTACAAGTTCATTTGATAAATATACATTTTTGTGGGATTTACACTGGTAGAATAAGAGTTGAGTGATGGTGTATTGTGAACTGCATGAACAGAAATAGAGAATATGTTTGGCTGGCGCTTCAGCAGAGATGACTAGAAAGAAGAATAGAGGAGTTCTGCACACGTTTACACATTTTCATTTAAGGTTCTTGACTGATTTTGTTGCGGGTGTTTTTGTTTGTTTTGGGGTTTTGTTTGGTTGGTTTTTGGTTTTGGGTTCTGTTTGGTTTTGTTTTGGGGTTTTGTTTGTTTTCATTTGATTGGGTTTTGGGTTTTGTTAGTTTTTTCTGTGGGTTTTTTTGTTGTTTTTTTTGGGGGGTTTTGTTGTTGGGATTTTTTTTCTTTTTTTGTTGTTTTCTTTATGTTTTGTGGGGTTTGTTTGGGTTTTGTTTATTTTTGTTTGGTTTATTTGTAGGATTTTGGGGTTTTTTATGTTTTTATTTTGGTGTGTGGGTTGGTTTTTTGTGGGTTTTGGTTTTGTTTGGTTTTGTTTTGGTTTGGGTTTGTGTGTGTGTGTGTGTTTTTGTTGTTTTGTTGACAAGCTGTCAACTTGTGTTCTTGGCTGGTGTAATATGCACAACTTCAGTCTCTATCTTCAGTTTTCTCTCTAGAGTTTATTAATTTCATTTTTAGGCACTTACAATTTTTTTTTATATTGTAGCCAGGGATATTTGTATTTCAGCCTCATGCCTCTTGGGCCCTCTTCTGTAGGGATTTAAATAGCTCAGCATGTTAGTCAGGATAATGTTCATTCTTGAACTCTCAGCTACACTGTCAGAAGTAAGCAGTATTTTTTTGTAATATTTCAGCCTTTGCTTAAAATATATCTAATAGGTTAGTAGAAACCAAGCCTGGTAGAGGTATTTTAAACAGACTTTCATTTACCGTGTCCAGCCCATCTTTCCTCACAATGTATGACATTTTCATAGATATTTTTTCTTAGCTTTTGTTCATAGCATGGTTTTTCTTGTTTTCTTGTCATTCCTGGTAGAAACTTGATCTTGCAGCTGACACAGTTTGTAATGAACCAAAAGCCTGTCATGTAATTCAAACAACAAAAAACCACTCCACTTCAAATAATTTTTACAATAATAAAATAAACCTGTGTGAAAAGGGGCACTCTGAAATACTTGCCACTTACTGCTTTTGATGGTGCTCATGAGTTTTAAAATCAATTTTCCTTATTGCTGGTGTTTGAAAAGCTCATAGCAGGTAAATTTGCCTTCTGAATTAAAATATGCATGAAACAAATTAACAGGTTCACCTGTTTCCCACTTAAAGTCAAGACAGTTTTGTGGGCTTTTTAGAGACAACATATACTGTGTTTATTGATGTGTGGTTCTTTGATTTTTATTTTCAGTTTCTCATAAATTACTGTGTCAAGTATTCACAGAGTTGTCAGCTAAAACAATATTAGTTAAAACCAGGGAAACTTAAGACTGTAAAGTTTAGAACTGTCTGTGCAAATTGGGTTAAACTACCACGATTAAAGCTTCTGCCATGTTCCTAGTTTCCGAGGAAACTAACAAAAAGAATAGGTTTATCTCTTTTTTTACAGTTTTTTGGTCTCTGTGTAAGGTGAAACTATTAAAATAACTGAATATGGAGTTGCCAATGAAAAAAGTAGTTAGCCCTTTGATTTTACACTTGATTTGAAAAGGCTGGGAATGGAGTTTTGACTGTTTCTAAATACATTTCTATTAATTAAAAGCAATTTTACTTTTTCAATACAGAAAGATCCACTCAAATCCCTTAGGATCCTAAATAACTTAGTTCATAAACGTAAGTTAGAAATCCATATGCAAAATTTTTCATAGGAATTATAAATATTCTTATTTCTTTTTTTTCACCCAGTGCATTCGCTTGTTTGCCTAGTTCAAGTTTCCATTCTAATGTTATATTTATGCTTGGCTTCATCTTGTGGACATTTCAGTAAAATAAAGAATTTGACAAAAGTCTAAAGCACTTCCACTGCCATCTCCATGGCAAATCTGCTGAATGAATTTCAGCAAGCATGAGTTTACTCCACAGCTAGACAGTAATTTTTAGACTCTGAGTAAGAAGCAACAGCATTTAAAAACAATGATGTGTTAAATTAATTTTACTTACTGCAGCCGCTACCCAACATGGTAGGAGGATTGAAAAAATATATTAATTGGATTACTAAAAGAAAGACCATTCTGACTCTCATGGGGGTTTTTTTGTTTGGTTGGTTGATTTTTTTTGTTTTGTTTTGGCTTTTTTTGTTTGTTTCTAAATTTTATTTTATTTCTTCTGTCATTCTGCATGGTCCTGGCTTCTGTTTGGAAAGCTGCAGTCTGAAACTCCCTATGAAGCAGAGTTGTCTGTCTGAGATATCTTAAATCCATTAAAAATATTCAAGCAGAGAACTGGTTTTGCTCAGCAGGATTTAAAGGGCATTCCTAAGGAAATGGAAATTTCTAAATTTATCTAATTTTATGTTGAAGTACAGCCACATGTCGTGAAGATGAAAACATGCCATAGTTATCAATATCAGAGCTTTTCCCTTTGTCCCAGTTGAGTTAGCTTAATACAGGAAAATTTAATTAATGAATCTACAGAGACCATGATTCACTTGTTATCCTTTATTTACATTTGGAGCAAGATGATTTTCATAGGCACTGGATATCCACTAATCCTAATAAAGTCAGCCCAAGCTTCAGGTATTTCATACTGCTGAAAGTAGGGCCACAGTGGTTTAGAGAAAAATATATAGCAAACCTGTTTAAAAATAATAAAGTATAGGACAGTGTTGCCAGATTCTGATAGATAGCTAGCCAAAAATCTTATGCAGACTAGCAGCACATTTAAGGAGTTATATCCATCTATCATAATTCTGAAGTCCAGAAAACTTACTACATAAATTACACTGGTTTGTATGCTTTGCAGCTTTGCAAAAAGTATTTTAAAAATCCAGAAAAAAATGTATTCCACAGCTAAGAATTTAGAAACAAATAGCTTAAGAAAGTCTTCTGGCTGCTTGCCAAGAAAATCTTTAAGCCTTCACATTCCATGTCTGTTTTTAGCAGATGAGGTTCAGCTCTTGTTTGAATTGTATTTTCTGCTCTGAAGTGCTCGGCACTTCAAAAAATAGCACTTTCGAGTCTCTCAGTGTTTCTGCCCATGGTGTGTGTGGAGTTGCATTTGTAGACATTCAAAACAAAATTAAGCTTTTCCTCTTCAGTTTACTGCATTGATTTGGCAATCCTAAGAAGAGAAAGCATATTCTTTCTCTACACTGGCAGTAAATTTTTAATTTTCTCAGACTGAGCTGTGAATCCTGTTGCCTGCAATTCTGACCATGTACTTCACTCTTGGATATTTCTGTGACAGTGGAAAGCTGACAATCCCTTTTAAAGTGAGAACACCTCTGGTTATATACAAAGTAAGTAAATATTATTACTGGAAATGGGCAAGAGCAAAGTCGTATTACATTTATCTTCTACCTCTATTCACCTGAAGGCAGAATTCTGTTCTTTGTAAGATTCATCAGAAAGAAACAAGCAGAGCTTCATCATGGGGCCTTTTTAAAAAAAAATTAATACCATTTCATAGAACTTCATGATCCCATGTGTGTATAGAGGAATAAGAAATCCCATTAAACACTGAAAATATTTTTACAGCACTTTTTATAGTTAGAATTTTTAGTTCAAAAATGTAATGAAGCACTGCTAAGCTCTTGCTATGAGCTTGCTCTTTTTCTGTTACTATATATTTAAAATATTCAGTATTGACATAGTAACTCCATATGTGGATTTACAGTTCAATCAGACTGTAAGGAATTTAACAATATTTTCTGGTTGAACACCTGCCCAAGTAAGGACCAGCTTTGTATTTTCTGAGAGAGTTACCCTTTATTTAAGAAACAAAACCACCAAAAGAATAACCAAAGCCAAACCCTGCAGAGATAGAGATTCCACAATCAGTCTGTGCAATCTATTGTTTTAGGTGTTTGACCTCTCCTTTAGTGCCTAATCTAAGATCAAACATGTTCCCTTTCTTTTGCAGTCTAATCTGAGCATTGACAAGATTTGGTTTCTCCTAGAAGGTTTCTCTGTATTTTAAGACTCTAGTGTGGTCACTTGTCAGACTTCCCTTCAAGTCCAAGCTGTTCATGCAGGGATTCTCATCTTAGTGCGTGTCCTCCTAGCCCAGTCAGTTCTTGATTCCTATGAGCTATAACAATATACAAAAAGACCACTCAATATACCATTGTTCCAGAATCCTGGATTCCTAATGCCCTGCTAGGTAGCATTTTAGCTAAATATATTAGTTCTGCTGTTAGTTTTAGAGAACAATGGAGTGAAAAATGAAGATGAGACTTTTGTTTTCCTTCATAAATATCAACTTCTTTTATTCCATGTACTTATTGAACCAAAAAAGTTTGCACAAGAGTTCTGAGTTAGTTACAAGCTGATGACAAGCTGTTCTGGTGCATTTCTTCTGCAGCCTGATTCTCAGATTGTTACCTAGAGACATTTTGAAAATCCTCTGTGGTCTTGCCTTAAGATGGGAGAAAAAATATCTTCAGTTTCCTGGCATAAATCAATCTGATGGGAATGTTATCGCAAATTACCATATCATAACAGAACATGTGTTGATGTTTCTACAGAACTCATAGCTTTCCGTCAAGCACAACCTCCTTAGTCTTTTACAAGATAAAAATTATATTAACACCCGTATGCACGCTGCTCTGAGTCTGGCAATAGTAATACTTGCGAATTTGCCCTAGGAGGGAATTTAGCAGTTTCATGGAAGTATATTCTGATTGTGGTTCCTTTTACGGGGAAGGGATAAAGGAAAAATACTAAAGATTTTCTCTGTTGTGTTGCTAAGGCTTTTCTCTGTTTTGTTTTGTTGTTTGTTTTTTTTTTTTAGTTATTATTTTGCAGAGCTTGAATACAAGTTTAAGGCTGCTTTTTTTTATGTTTAGAAACTTTATATTCTTGGCACTTCTCTGGAAATCTAATTCTGTGTACGTTTGTAATTTGACTTAGTACTTATTTGAAAAGGCCACATAACCAGTACATCAGTTTGATTTCTGTGAGTGGTTACGAAAAAAAACCCACACCCAAACAAGTGGCAAATATGAGCTTGTGTTTGACCAGGTAATTTTGTTTCTTGCCAACTATCTAAAAACATACTGATAACTGCTGCACAATTGTCTAGCAAATGCAACCATTGTTTGGTTAATCAGCCGAGAGTAAACAAATAAGGAAAATTGATATTTGCCATTTTTCAGAATGGACAATATATCTCTTCCTATATCTGTCTGACTTCTTAGGAGGAGTTCTCAAAATGTGTGTTTGTAGGAAAATCATGAAGATACAATTTCCCCACTGGCTTTTTCTCCTAGGTTTTTGGTGTGCCCTTTGGTATGATATTAGGCTTCAGGATTCTGGTTGCTTCTGTCTTCTGATTTACTTATTTTTAAATAAAAATTACACTGCTACCACAATAGTTGAAAGTTTAAAAAGATAGTCTAGGCAAGTGACAGTCAGGCACCATTTGCAGTTTATTGCTTCCAGTGACCTGACTACTCTATGGTATGAAAAGGAAACACCACTTGCTCTGTCATTTTTGCTATCTCAGAAGGACTTCACTATCACTGATGGATTTGGCCTTATCCAGTTGCAGGTCTGTCTTGAAGCTGGCTGGCATCGGCTCTGTTGGACCTAGAGGAAGCTTCTCACAGAAGCCACTCCTGTAGTCTCTGTTCCACCCCAACCCCCAAAAAGCCTTGCCACAGAATGCAAATGTGCCTGGGCTCTCCTTGGCTTTTGCAGCTGTGAGACTGGAGGAGGGTTAGCTGGCTGCCTGGAGTGTCAGCTGTGCTAATGTCAAAACAGAAGCAAATGCTATATCTCCTTTTGTGTTGTTACCAGAAGCATTGGTACAGCCCCAAAGCTTTTTCAAATGAAATTGAGTAGAGGCTTCTTGTTTAGGAGCTATGATATTACTTCCATTTCCATGAAACAAATTTCCCTTTTGACTGGAACAAATTATGTAGTTCTCATAGCAAAGAGAAATGAAAGAAATGTCAGGGCTATTCAAGGTGGAATTCAATTTTTACCTTTTCTGTTACTGAAATGTGAAGCAGAACTATTATCTCTTCGATGGAGGCTCTGCTTACTGAACATAAAGTAATACAGTTCAAGTGAAATTGCTAATGATTTTATATAGATATACTGGTAGGGAAAACAACCTTTTTGGGGAAATACGACTTGCTAAAAGATGATTCTCACCTTTAGACAGAAGTAGTTACTGTCATTCTATACTAAAATAAATACTTTTATATCCTGTTTCCTCAGAGTATTCAGTTTTAAACTCAATTTTCACATTATCTAGGAGATCTGCATCTTTCCTGAGGACTGTTTCTTGAAAACTTAATGCCCCATATATATATAGATATAGATATAGATATAAATATATGGATTGCTCTAACACAAAGGCTGTCTAGAGGGAAATGTTAGGTAGTTAAATGCATTTCTTCTTATTTTTATTATTGTTTGGATTTTCTGTATTAAACTACAACAATGTAACTGTTATATACTTTAAAACATTCATTATATGTACCTAAATATAATCAAGCAGAAAAGAACCCCAGACTAAATCTGTACCAGAGAGTATCTACCCATTTTATTCGTCAGGCATCATATGAAAGTTTCAGTAGATTTTGAATGCTCACACTGTTGTTGTTCTTAGGGGAGTGAGTCTAGGGTGGAGATATTTTCTAATAATAAACTATTTTCCAATATTTTCTCTGTATCCTGGCATAATCTTTGCATTGAGCCAGCAGGATGCTTCTGTTCTGAATTTGACTGGCAGGTTATTCTGTTTAATCAATTGTCATGCGTTAGGCATTTCATTTTCTATAAACCTGAGTCATTTTCATATCTGTCAAAAAGCTCCTGTCATCTTTTTCACATCTTTCTCTGAGAAGGTTAAAAAGCACATTAGTACAAAAAGTGACAGGCACCAATTAATCCTGGAAGAGGAAGGAATTAGTTTCGTTTGGGACAGATCCTTGTGATAGAAAGCAATTAAGAGAAGAAATTTATGTACCCCTCCCAACAGTACTTCCTCTGTTGAGTACATTACTTGTAAATGCTGGATTATCTTTAGTCTTCCTGTACACATAAATAATCAAGAAACTATGCATTTTGTTCACAACCTAAATCACGTTAACAGTAAACGTGTCAGTGCACAAACAGCATGGAACATTAGGTAATACTGAAGTACCTCAGATCTTTTTCTTTATCCTTCTTCAAATCTACTCATTGATTCATTCACATCTGCATGTGGTCCTCCAGTTTGACTTGAAGCCAAGGCTCTGGGTGAGTACATCTTCACAAATCACTACCCATTTCTTCCTGAAGCTAACTAGAGGGACAAAGATTTCTTGATGTGTTTTGTTTGATTGTTCCTTTTCCTTTCCTGTGTGAAAATGAGAATCTGATTCTTCCTTTGAGACAATAGCGCTGACAGTCAATATTTTCTTTTCAGAGCAGGAATTAATTTTAAGAAAATGAAACACATACTTAAATGTGTGCTTCAAAAAATGTTCACTTCAAAGTGATGAGAGGAGTTGACTTCATTGTAGTGGTCAATACTTTTTGAATGAATAAGCTCCTGCAGTTATTTCTCTTTGATACTGAAGTATATCCAAACTTTTTGAGGAGCAGAGGAAGAAGGTTGAAACAAAATCATGGTTATGTGATGAATGGCGTGAATTTCTCACATCTCCTTTTTATAACCATGAATGGCTCCTTTCTTCTAATAACTTTGATTCTATTAATTTAGGAAATTTTCACTACCTCAAAGCAAACTTCATTTCTTTTCAAACTGCTTCTCTTTAAAAAAAAAAAAACAACCCAAACCAGCAAAGTGGTATCTCTCTAATTTTGTTAGTTTCCCTTTGCAAAGATTTATTTTTCTAAAATGTTATACGCCTGATAAAAATCAAAATTATTTCATTTTTACCTCATGCACAGAGGTCCACACTTCTTCCAATTATGCTATTGCTCCCTGTTTCTTATGAAGCCATGTCCAGCACCTTAGAAATACAGCAGTGTTATAGACTGAAAGAGGGGCAGTGGGACAGAATCCATTTACCTGCAGCAGTATAACATTTTAGTGTTGTTCCATATCTCTGTGGTGCATATAACAGAAAAGCTTGATTAAACTGCTTCCAGCTTTAGGTTAGGTGGTCACACAGACTACAGCTAAGAGGCTTGGCATATCAGCTTAGTTTATGTCTCCAAGATCAGATTTCTTACTTATATTGGTAGGATACAAGGTAGCATGCCTATGAAAGCCAGCAACCATGACTAAAAAATGCATGCTAAGTAGTGTAATTGTATTTTAAGTAGTTAGGCTATTCATTAAGTTTATGCGTCAGATAATTGCAACTTGAATAATTAAATCAGGTTTGGAATTTCTGAGCTCTATTTGCACTGTAAGGATTCATTCAAGTACATGACAAATATTGTCCTGTAAAGTACTGTCCCAGGAATTAAAACGTTATGTAATTCTGGCAAAACACTTCAGGGTGTTGTAAATCTAATCAACGTGCCTGCTGCAAGAATGTTATCTTGTTAGCTGTCTATAACATTCTGGCTGTATGTTCATATAGGAGTTGAATATGTAAACGAATTTCCACATATGTTCCAAAAATCTGACAGTGTTGGTATAATAGTCAAGCTCTGAAATTGTTCTGTATTTTTAAAAATCTAACATTTAAACATAAAAGTCAATTATGACATTATTCATTGCTTTTCTGATTAAAAAGCATGATCTGCAAACAAGTCACAGAATAGTTTGATTTTTGTTAAGTACCTAATCCCTCATGTTGTACTGATTTGTTATAGAGGATTTTGCTTTCACAAAAGTATTTTAGAAAAATACCCAGCATATTTTGACAAGCTTGTTTGACCACTTTTAATGAAAAATACTATTTATGTAAATGAGATATTGCTGGGTTTGTGAACAGTTACACAGCATCTTAGGTAGATAGAATGGGAATTATAGTCTAGAGAATGCATCCTAGAGGAACTCCTTACCACTTGATTCTCCTCTTTTCCTTCTCTGTTTACTTTTGGGTTTAATTTCTTCTAAGCAAACCTAACAGATTTGATCTTGATTCCTTTGTACTCTACACCTACGTGAGCAAGCAAAAGCTTACTACTGCATGTTTTACATACATTGTAAGATTTGTCTAGGTTGTTCACATCACTTCCCTTAAGTCTGACATTTCCTATGCTTTCTGCCACCATTTAATTTCAAGTGGTGTTACATTTAATTCTACACTCTGAATTAAATTATTTGCTACTATACTGCATTTAGAAGGGAGTAAGAAGAAATTTTCTTTGCAGCAGCAAGTTCATAGGAAGACTATAGAAACATGAAAAGAATGGTGTATTTTCTTGCCAGAGTTCCATTTCAGTTTAAAGCATCTGTGTTGGGTGGTCCATGTAAATAGGAACCCACATCTGTGGTGAGATCTTTTCAAAATTTTAGTAACTCTCAAGTATTTTTAATCTGCTTCCACCTTTTGTATTTCAAAATGTGACCTTGGTAGCTCAGGTAACCAGGAGTCCTACCATTTGACAGACACTTACAGCCTACTGAGCCAGCTAGCAGAAAGAACCCAGAGTTATTACACATAAAGGTTGTAAGAATTGAGGAAGCTAATTAATTCTGACTGTTATGCAGAAAGTATTTTTTTTTCTACATGTGCAACACACAGACGCTGTGCTTATGTATGTTTGCAACTCCCTAAGGGGACTGTGGAGAAAGCAAATGATCTGCTTTGATTAGTTGACAAGTTTCAATGAAATATTTAATTTGCAGTTTGTGTCTCTAATCAAACCAATAAAACAAAATAATAAATTTAGACACTGCTGTAAAAAGTGATTTACAATAAAATTCTTAGCAGATATTCCACTGATCACAGAAAAGTCTAGTAAGGAGTTGGATGAGACCTGGGCTTATGTTTCTTTTTTCTTTGGGATGAGCTTCCTTCTTTCAACTCCTAACTGTGTTTTAACCAGCTAGGAATATTGACTACCTGCAAGGACACTTTAAGGAAAAAACAAACAAACAAAAAATCACAGCAACAAAACACCCCAAAGAAACAAACAAACAAAACCAAAAAAAAAAAAAAAACAACAAAGGAAAGAAAGCCACAAAACAACAACAAAAAGCCAACAAAAACCCCCTCTTGTTTGACAGTTTTCAAGGACTGGTAGCCAGATATGTAATTCTGAGTGACCAACTACCAGCCTGTGTCCTTCTTAATTTTTTAAAATTTGTATGTTATTCTTTTTTTTCTTTGAAATAGGTGAGCATTGATAGAATAAAAGAGTTAATTTCTGGAATATCCACTAAAGTCCTTGCCAAAACATTTGTGTAAGAGCTGGAACACCTAAGCTAAAGTCCTCCTTCTTTCTGATTCAGAGCAAGGATGTCAGGTTTTCTCATCCTAAGGGTTTAACTACTTGGTTGAAAACAGTGAGAGCATTGGCCTTATCAGTCCAACTAGCCCGGCAGAGACTTACTCCAAGTTAATAAATGCAAATCAAATCCAGACATATTTTTAGGATAAGAAGGAAATTAATTTTTTTTTCATGAATTAAACTAATAGAATTACAGGGTGTCACAATGTTATTTTTAAGCCCTTCACCAGGCTAAAACATTTTAGAAATTTTTCTGAATTTGGTCTTGGTAACACTTCATACTTTTGACCATTTTCTGTTAACAATAAGAGGTATCCATGTCATTATTGACCTTTTAGTCTGAACAGCACATTCTTTATATGAACAACTTTATGCTCTACTTGATCCATATATGTACCTGAGCATCTTCTTTTATAATACGTGGTCACGAGTTTGTTGAAGTGAATCTACTGTGACGCACAACAAATATTTCTGAAGAATTAGAAGCTACGGAATGTGACCACAGGAAAAAATAACATCATCTTTCTTGTGCTCATTGCTTAAGTATAAACACATAAAGTAAGAAAATGCAGAAAAAAACCAAACAATCTGGAGCCATATTGTCAGAATTGGGTAACAAAAAAACCCAATCAGTAACAGGAAAAATATCTGCAAAGGAAGGTTATAATCATGCATTTATATGCATGTTTCCATATGCACAGTTTTAGATCTAAGAACAAAAATACTGGATTGTGCTGTAAAGTAAAAAAAAATGTTTGACACAATCCATCTTTAAAATTGCCATGGTGTTTCCAGAATCCTTGAATTCAAACTCTTCAGTTATCTTTGATATCAGAGAATCAGACTGCTTAATGCATGCTGCAGAAAAGTAGGAAACAATAAATCGTTCATGCCTTGAAAATGGCAATGTCTTGCCCTTCATTTCAGTGCTATAGAAGTCATGCTACATCAGTTCCATACCCTTCTGCAACAAGGACAAATACAGTAAGAAAATCCTAATAAATTGCCATGTAGAGAGTTAAAATTAATTTGAATATCCAAATTTGAAAGAATTTTGGTTTGCTTTTTGAGGGATTTTTTGTGTGCTATACTTATTCTTAAGTTTAATACATCAAACAATTACCATTAAAGGATATCCCATCTTTGCCTCTCTAAAAACTAATGTGTTTTTTTTAGAGTCCAGTTTTCTATTCGAAGTCATAATCTGTTATATAGATAAAGCACTATAAATATACACACACATTCATAATGTGAATAACCTCTGATAATACAGAGGTATCACATACATGTTGTATGAAATGATCTGTCCTTACTAAGCAGATTTATAGCTGTTCCATAATCTACTTCTCAAATAGTCAACTTCTCTTGTGCCTGTATACTGACTCTTATAAGGAAATAAGATTTTTTGCTAATTTTTTAAAGGTTATTGTTGTGTGATGAGAATGAAATTGTTCTGGATCAGGTGAAACATGGCATTTACATTGTGTTTGTGTGCTTTTTGGGTTTACTGTACTTAAAGGTAGGAATTCCAACTTTATAATGCAAAATTAGCTTAGTCTAGAATATCTGCACTAATGAAACTTTCAGGATCTCAGTGGTGAGCTAGTTAAATAGCGAAAGGCTTAATATTAGCTTGGGTGTTTCCTCTTTCTGTATCAAATTAGACTAAGAACTGATCTGAGCACAGTTTGTGCTTCATCCTGATCTTCAACTTTTCATTGTAAAATGGTGCCTCTAATTATAGGGTTTTTGGTTTATCTTGGTTTTTAGGGAGATTATTGCAGTTTTGATCTATGTGGTTGTTCTAAAGCCACTGCTATACATTAATATTAATAACTTCTCTCATACTGTGCTAAGTATGCTATGGTGCTCCAAATCTCTTTCATCAGAATTTACGTAATCTCTTTCCCTGAATTACACTCTCTCTTGCAGAGTATTTCTTTTCTTGCTGAATGCATACAATCATAATTTCATTATTGATCTCTCCTTTGGAGAAATAAATTCTAATAAGTGAAAGATACTGGGGATGGAAAATTAAGAATATGAACATGAACAGTTGGTTTTGCTATTTAATACAGTTTTTGTCTAGAGCTATGCATGTAAGCATTTCTATAGTGGCTGATGAAAAATTCCACAGAAAACTCTGGTCTCAGTAACTAAAAAAAATTAACTTGAAAGTCTGAAGGGCCAGGCTACATACCACAGCTGAAGTTTAGTGTTTTCATAGTAAACAACTTACCAATCACCTTTCCTAAAGCTTAGTCATATGGCTGCCTCTCATTTTTACCAGGTTTTTCTCTGTAACGATTTTGTTAGATAAATCAGACAACCGCATAACCATGTTCTATGTCCAAATACTGAAATTGTAAAGTCTCTTGACTCTCTATTAAAGTCCTTTTTCCATGTCACAGATTTATAGACAATTAAACAAGTAGAATTTATGACCTTTTCATGCCCTGCAGCCTTGAAAGAGTCAGAGGTATTAGGGAGGGGCTATTCCAGAGAGCAGGGAAAAGAAGCAGAACCTGATTTCCCTGTTCCCTTAACAGTGAGCTAACAGCTAGGTTGCAATCGTTTCTTGTTTAGAGATAGGATAGCTTCTCTTTTACCTCAAAGTAGCCTTATAGGCCTGTTGTCCCAGAAATGTCATCTTTCACCTGGTGTGCAAGGAGCTGAGCCACTTAATGGGTAGAGATATTTGTTTATTATTTTGTGTCTGTGCTGAGATGCGTACACGGTGGTAAATGCGCAAAGCTAGCACACCTGGTTACAGCCAAGCAGCATATTTATAGTTTCAAAATACATCAGTATGCACTTGTATAATTTCTAAATATATGCCTACCTAATAGGTATTGGTCAATCTTTTGCACATTTTGAATTAAAAGTGTAGCGCAATTTAAATGTAGTGTGCATGTTCTGTCGGTAGGGACCTTTATTTGGAGGTGCGTAGGCTAAGCTTTAAAGGTGTGGTTTTCGTGTAATAGCTAAGTTCACCTAAAGAATGTGTTTTTAGCTGATTTAGCCAACCTCAATAAAACTTATGGTACGTTGCAAACATGGTGTCTAGTACCTAGTTCAAGGTTCCTCTGTTCATGTTATCTCTCTACTTGTTTCAGAACTACCCTGCAAGACCTTGCCATTTCCCACTTAATTGGATCTCTGTAGCATTTATGGTTCTCTTCTCTATGACTCATTCTGCAAAATTTTTTCTTAGACCACTCATCTTTCAGCCCTATGATTAGGGTTGTTTGAGGTAAAGGAGAGAGAGACTGGATTTCCTTCTGAAGAGTAGGGCAAACAGGTCTCCCACTTACTGAATAATGTAACCACTCGCTTTCAAAGCAAAAGATAGTTGTGAACTCTTCAGTCATCCTGCATCTTCAAAAGTAATGGTTGTGCTGGAATTAAGATACAATTAGACATATAGATGATTAATTCATTTTATCACAGGTCTCTAACTAGTCAGATGCACAGCCTGGTGGAGTGAATTTCAGAAACAGTGGTGGTTATTCCCAAGTGGTAGGTGAAGAAGGCATATATTTGTCATTCAATAACAGTGAAATCAAGGGCTTGACTTTGAATTTAGTTAACTCCAGCAGCTAACTTTTAGGCACTTCAGTACTGTTTGTGTCAGCAACCATGTACTTTTTTGAAACAGCAGCACATTACTGCGGGTGAAAATACGTTAACACTGTATAACTCAGCAGAAATGTAAGTTATATGCTACAGAAGTGATCATGGTGTAAATTCTAAGTGTCCAGTTCAATATTCATTATCATCTTGTATTTGGAGAAATTGCTGCTCAATAAATGGACATTTTGCCTTGAGAAGGGTGCCTCTATTTGAAGTAGCACAGGAATGGTGGTACTAGAATACTTCCACCAGATTTATATTCTTTCCTTGATAGTGCAGGTTATTTATTTAGTAATATATAAGTTAATGGTGGATTTCTTCTTGATTGATGGTTATATGTACCTTTCTCCTTTCCCTAGCGTCAGGGAAGACAGTATGATATCATACACCGAATCTTATTCATTTGAATTGTTGCATTGAGAGTAATGTAGCAAATGTTTGCATTCAATTAAAGTTCACAATTCAACCTGAAAAAAAAAAGCTAGATTTTTTAGCAAAAGTTAAAAAATCTGCTAAAAAAAAGTAAAAAAATCCTACTTTTTAAGAAATAGAAGTATATATTTTGAATTTTTAGCATATTTTTAAGCTTTTCTGCATCTTGCTTTTTTGATGGCTTCAACTTCAAACAAAATCTGAATACCTTTCAGTAGGTTTTTTCAATAGGCTTTGAGCACTCTTACTAGAAACCTTTTAGAAACCTTTTTTTCTCCCACAAATGCTCTGTTACCGTGATTATTTTCACATCTGATAATTATCCAGCGCGTTAAATTGATACAAAGGGATATATTGCTGTTATACTTTCAACCTGACTGCATGCATTTCTGCATTTCAATTTGCTACTGCCCCTGGGAAACTGACCTCCTTGTCAGGTATATCAAGAACTTTTTTTACTTGGCAGTGACTCTCACAGACTCTTTATCTGATTAATTTCATACTTGGTGTTATATTACTGGCTATATACATATATATGTATATATTGCTTTTCTGAGCTCAGAAGGCTGAGAAAAGTTCCTGAGCTGATGCCTCAGGAGCCCTTTTTGAGAATGCCACGGCAACCTTAACTATACATTTCCTTTTAGTATTTGTGATAACCTTTCAGCACCAGGTAGTTTTCTGCACTGATAAAAAGACTTCGTTATCAGGTTTATCTTAAGACTGAGAGACCTGGAGATAACTTTCCTTTGAGGGTTTATTTTAATTTGAGCCATGATTAGAAAATGCTTGTACACCAAGGAAGAGAAATGGGTACTGGCAGAAAATAGTGATTATTAAATCTCAGAAGGTGATTATTCCCTGGTTGATCATATTAATCTGGAATATGATCTTACAACGCAGACTTTCATGAAAAAAAATCTAAATTTTTTCAGTATTTCTGTCAATGTTTTTATAGCAGATGCTTAGCAAAGTATGGTAGTTGCTCTTTAATTATTCTTCTTTTCAAAGAATATGTAAGCCACTATCTTGCGTCATAGAACATGAACATTGGTGACATGGTTTGCTATTTTAATCTAATGTTATTAGAAATGCCCTAAATTTATGGTTCCATTTAATCTTTGTGCTATAATGTACTGGATGTTTGAAAATAAAGAAGTTGCTTTAATAGAAATATGCAAATGTAAGATTGTGCCTTATTCATTTGTAACATACACTACAATGACTGACCAAAATGTGGATTTTTGTCTGTCAACTTTATTACAGCAGCAGGCAAAGCCTATATATTTGAAACACACAACTGCACTCTATCCCTTTGTTGGTCTGCTCTTAATAACTAAGGAAGGCTGTTTCATTCTCTGAGGCACAAGATTAATTTGAACTGTTGGACTTTGAGGCTTGGATGCCTATTATAAAAGAAAACCAGCTCTTTGCCAGTGACTACAATTACTCTGAGTGTTTCTGCAGATTTATCTTTCTTACATAGCAGTGGAGCAGAGATAACCTTAAAGATCCAGCACTGTCATATTATAATCCATTTATGATAGATGATGATGCATTAGACCAATTCTCAAAAGGGCAAAGTAAACTGTCTGGGTGACTAGAATCTACTTAATCTTTTATACTCTAGCTTTTCATGACTGACTGTGCATAGAGATCAGGATAGAAGAGAATCGCCAAGTCACCTGCTCCTCAGATCAGAAGGTGATTGTGGCTTTGAGTAGATATTAAGCAGCCACAGCACTGCCTGGTCAGAAAGAGCAAGTGTACTAGCCTTTTACGTCTGGAAGATCTTGGTCCTTGGCCAATGTTAATGTCTGAGACCTGGAAGAGAATGTTGTTGCTTCCCTGTGGGCACTACAACACAAACTGCCTTGCCATATAACCTGGTGTCATTTATCGTAACCTCTCTTCAGAAGAATCTCAGAGCAGAGTAACAACAATACAGGTGAGTGATAGTGATAGAGTCCCAGCCTCTGTGATGGCTAGCATCTCTTCTACTTTACCCTATGACAGAAAATGATTTTCTTTGTTTTCTTGAAGTTATACCTCTAATTGCTTTTGCAATTAAAACCAAAGACATGGTCAGTTGGGAATACTGTAATGAAAAGTTTCTTCCTAAATGTGAACAAATGAAGCCTTTATGGAGCTGAAACCTATTTAATTTCTCTTACAAAGATTAAGAATTATGTGAATGCTTTGAAATACTAAGAATGAACATAGTGCTTTGGAAGAGCAATGGTATAGTGTCTATGGAATAAAAATGCCTACCATGTTTGCTTCAGACTGTAATTAAATCCTTAAAATCAGTGTGATTGTATTTCATGAATAAACTTGTTCTTCAAGATTATCTGAGGGCAGCAAGACTGTAAGATGAATAGAATTAGAAAATTATGAAATTATATGAACTGCCTAGGCCATAAGGCTATGGTCTGGATCGTCAGCCAACAACTGTTCAGAAAAGGTAGTCTTAATTAAATATCTCACTAAATAGTGGGACTGCCTGGCCCATTGATTCACTTTCTTTTGTGAGGCAGATTTGTCACTCAGCTGTTAAGTGGCAGTGAAGCAGCATATTTTATAAAGGAAGCAAGTAATCATATGTGCTGTAATTATATAGTGACATTCTCGGTATTTCAGTATGTGTTCCTTGCCCAGTTAGAAACTTTATTCTACTATAATTCTAAAATCTATTAAGTTGGGGTTTACTGCAAGTGAAGTTTAAAAAGGCAGCCACTAACAGTAAACAGGAAGGGTGTCAGCAAGTATTAGGCCTTGGAGCTGCTGTCTGTGATACTAACCAGCCATAATCCACAATCTGGACTGGACCTAATTCAATGTCTTTAGTGTTAAATACCTTGCCACTTTTGCCCTCCAAACTCTCCTCAGATTTATGCTGTTAAACTCTATTATATTTTTACAATGTCTTTTGATACTTGTAGGGTGCTTTTTTTTGTCAGAATAACTATCTTATCGAAGTGTCTCTCCAAAATTAATTCTTAATGAATATAGCATAATCCAGATAAATTTTATTCACTAACACATTTCCAGACTCTGGCATAGCTCATATTTAATGTTTTAAATAATACTACAACATCCTTCCTCTTTCTTTTTAGTGGTTAAACAGCAGTGATTTTGTAGCCTGGCATGTGTGGGCTCCTTCTCTTTCTCTCTCTCTTGCCTGACTCCAGCTCCTGTCCCCTCCACCTTTTCCTGTTTGGGTGAGCTCAAGAGACCAAGAACCATGTGAGAAATATTCTAATCTGAAGGGAAAGTCTGCTCTGTGAAGTTAGTTCTTTGGAAATGTGGCATGTATTGTGAAATAAGAGTTTATGATGTGAAATAGTTGCGTGCTTTTAAGTATGTTACAATGGTGGTTCTCTTCCAGGCAATAAAAATATTTATCTAATGTTTCCAATTTCCTGAATTGCTTAAGAGATAATAAAAAATGAATAGAAAACCTTAAAAATAAGGTATTTATTTCACCTACTTAACAAAATTTCTAAAGAGAAGTCTGGATCCGAAATTACATATGTCATAAAACAAAATATTTTATATCTGAAATGAAATGCATTCGTCAAATTCTATTTCTGTAATATGAATTATATGATCAATTAGCTACCTTGGCAAGGATGTTGATTTTTTAACTAGTATGTTTAGTGACCTAATTTTGTATACAGAACCCACTGAATTAAAAAGAAATTCTAGGGTGAGTTTGGTATTCCAAAGTGCCAAGATTTCAATTCATCAGTAACACTCTAGATATGTACATTTCTCAATACTGTGAAGCTCAAACATTCTGGAGAAAACAGAACTTCCTCTGAAGATATAAACTGAAAAATGAGATGTTGGAGATCCCACTGTGGTTAACATATTGCTTTTTCTCTGCATGAATGATGAACTGATGTCCAGTAGCTGCTGTCTACACTTTAGATATTCCTTCAGTGGGGACAATAACAGTGTCTCTCTAACATGTCTTACTGCTGTTTTAATGAAATAAGTGGAACTTAATTGAGTCTCAAGTGTCTTACCAATGTCAAATTTGATTGGAGCTGGACAATGACTGTAAAAATGGTAGGATTTTTTTTCTTGAAAGCAGCTAAAGTACAGCTAGAGAAAGGTCTTAGCATATCACTTCTTTAGAGAACCAAAAACATCTTTGTTCTAAATATAAGCAGTAGCAGGCTACAAGAAAAAGCAAAAACATTTTAATCAGTAATTCCTGACTAGTATTTTTTTGAGAAAATACAGCATATGTGTGCAGCAATTGACATACCAGGAAGAGAATTATTTTCAATTAACTGTAATAAAAGAGAAAATCTCAATAAAATAAAATGTACCCCTAAGTATGCATGTGTTCTGTGTCTGGGACTTTGATTATGCACCTATGCTGTATTTATTTAACAGTGGTAAACTACTCTCATGCACTAACTCCAAGTGTAGCAAGTAGCTGAATTCTTAAATACTTTATTTGTTTTTATATAAGGGTTTTGGAAGAGTTGTTCATTACAATGCATAGTATGAACGCTTTAAAGTAATAGGTTAACAGGAATACCATAATCATTTGGGTGTTCTTTAAAACATAACGTAAGCAAAGAGTTCTATTGTTTCTATGTTCCATTGCATCAATTTTTGCTTGCTACTTAATATTGATTTGTATTTATATTCACTTCTTCTACAGTAGCAATGCATAATTTGCACTATATTTTTATAGGTGTGATAGTAATGCGGATACGATCTTGCAGTAATCACTTCAATATACTCACTTGTAAATCAAAACTTGTTTTACTTGAAGCAGTATATGGAAATGAGAGTAAAAGCAATAGATGACAAAAATCTGATCTCAAGTCATTAACTGGACGACACAAGTTTAAAAGAAATATCAATGGTTTTTTGAATAATTTTCTAAAATTATTACATGCTATAAGTTTGGGGATTTCTGTGGGTCTCACAAAGTCTTAGAATACCATAAAAATTATTATAAACAGTAGGTAAGGTAATGTTGCAAAGATAAGAAATATTTTATGAAAGTAACAATTCAAAATTTTGGTTAATTCAGCTTATATGGCTATAAACATACTTTAAATGTGTGTTAATATTTGATTAAAATTACTTTAATTGTTTAGAATGGTGTTTTAAATCATCATTTCAATATTATAAGCAGATGACCTAGATACACCTCTGTCTGTAACAAGTACCTTCTGCTTGCTCATATAAATTTTTAGATGAAATTTAAGAGAAATTTAAAAGAGTAGGCACAAAAAGATTAACCAAACACACACTTTATTATCTGAAAATCCTTTACATGTATCTAGAAAGGTAGGTAGGTGTGTTTATTTAATAGAAATTAAATAAAAAGTAGATACCGATTTATACAAAATTATTCATACATTGTTCACAACTTCTTAAAAACCGAAAAGCTCATCATAATTTCCCTTTGATTTTCGTAAATATTGCCTTCACCCAAAGAAGCCGTGACACAACTCTAGTCTCAAACTTTTAGTCCCCCAAAAAAGTTCTTAAAACTGAGAGTAATCTCAAATTTCTGAAGCTGCATTTGTTATACTTTGTCCTGGTAAGATTTATTCCAAAGTGTCTCAGAGACAAACTGACTCATGCTTACATCTATTTCCTCTTCCTAAATCAAGTAAGAACTTGCAATGCTTTATGCAAAGTGTATATTGTGATTAACAGAAATCTCTACGTTAGTCCTTTTTTTTTTTCTTGAAAAGCATTTGCTTTCCAGACATTACCAGTGCATGGTTACTTGAGTAACTGAAACTGGTCTTGAGATGGCAGTGATACTTTTATTACTTCTTAATTTTACTCTGAAGAATGTGGGTATGTTGCTGTACTTTTGCAAACCTAGCTTTATCTAGCTCAGATTCCATCAATCTAATGTAATACTAATCACAGAGCTCTGTGTGGTGAGAACTACTTTAGGTTTGACAGTTCGTGCTAAAATTACTGTTTGTTGTCACAAGGATCTGAGCCAAGAAGTTAGAGATAGCCTGAATATGTGTATAGGATTCACACCATTAATCTTTTATTGATCATATCTGTCACAGGATACCGTAGCATCCAAGATGATTTAATTTTTACTGGTGATATGTTTTTGATAGCAGAAATCTTTATATAGATATCAGCCTTGGTAATTACAGTCTTCGCTTTGCTCCTACACTTTTCCTATTGTTTGCAGAAAATAGGCTCATCTCATCTGGAAAGATCAAACATGCAAATTTAATTTCTGAACAAAGAAAGGGGAAGAAGTGTTCATATCACAGTGCTTTGGGGGAAAATTTTATATTATGCCACATATAAAATAATAGCGCATTTTGTATTTGTAGGGATTTCAAATATTTTTGTATGTCACATGTCACTAGTTACTAGTGTGTATTTGCCAGTGCCAGCAAGGGATTCTCTGAGACAGATCATACAGATTTTAGGAACATTCAGAATGTATTCAGTGACCATGTATCATTAGGTGCACAGCAAGCTTGATTTCTGTGCAGTTGAGGTTCTGGTCAGGAATACTGGAAATGGTGGTTTGGCAGTAAAAGGAAACTGTCTGGCTGGTGCAGAAGACAAGGAAGGGAATGGGCACCAAACTGTTCAAAGCTCAGATTCTGACTTGCGGTAGAGCTAGTAGGTGTTTTGTGCATGACCCCAACCAAATGAAAGTGGGGGTTTTTTGTATGTTTGTTGTTTCCTCTTTCTTTGACCTGTTATTATGACAAGACTATTTGAAATTAAGGAAACTAACATCTGATGTTTCTGTGTCCAATCTGTATGCTTCTTCATTAGAAGAACTATAACAGCAATACATATACCAATTAAGACTTTTAGAAATTCCAATATAAACCTAGTCTCAAATTAAAATCAAATTTGTGAATGTTCTGTGTGTGATTTGTATGAAAAAACCCAAACATCTAAAATATCCAAATACCATTTTCATGAAAGATGGGGTGGGGTTATATTTTAGGCAGCATAGTGAGGAAAATTTGAGGTAAACTTGTTTGTGGTTTGCAACTGCTAACTTCCTGACCATTGCGTCCTGAGGTTTGGGGTTTTCGTTGGTTTTTTGTTTTGTTTTGTTGGGTTTTTTGTTTGTTTTTTTTTTTAAAAGACAATACTATTAGCTTAGTCATTAGGACAAGGAGGGACCTCTGTTCTTATTTTACTCAGTTCAGCTATTCAAAACAAATAACATATCATAAATATTTGCTAGTTATTTGATTTCATAGTTCTGAGACTGTATGAAAATCAAAGACTCTGTCATTTTCTGTGAATTTCATTTTTACTTGGTCCAAACAACAATTTGGAAATAGGGAACATTTCTTGTATTGTCTGAACAGAGAGATGCAGAAACCAATGTTATTAATATTTTGATAGAGGTAGGTAGCCCTGGAGATTCCATGTTGGTAACCTTCTTCCTAGATAGTTCTAACAGTAATATTGTAAGTCTAGTGATGTGGCAAACTATGGGATACACATGAAAAATATGTACAAAGTTGTGCATCGGCTTCTGAAACACAAGAGCTTGTGCGGGTCATTCATGCTTCTGACTGTAAGGGATTGTGCATGCAAATCACGCACCCATTTGCTGTCTTAGCCCATTTGTGTTCAGCAGAATTGCACTTAAACAGAGTTTGAAACCGAGAGTGGAACAGAAAGTTTAGGAAGCAAAATTAAGGATCCCCTTCATTTCTTTCCACCAGTCTTTTAGAACTGGCTCTATGTATTTCATTGCATTAGTATCAACTGTAGAATACTATGTTTTTTCAGCGGTGAAACAATTTTACTAATGGCTGCACTACTCTCCAAGGTCATTGGTCTACTACTGTCATGTCTGTTTGAAGACCTTTACTCTGGGAATTAAAAAGCACAAATTTTTAATTTTTAGGATCATTGTTGTTGAGTAGGTGTATTGTTTTAAATACTGCTGTTGTGTTTCTTGTTCTCTGCATACAAAGTAAAAGGGAATTTAGGTGCAAGGGAAACACAGAATGACACTAATGAATAATTAAAAAATGTTTTGCTTGATTGTTTTGCTTGGTTTCATGTTACTCTGTTTTTCTAGAAAGCCAGACCACAAGTTTCAATTCAACACTGCTGAACAGTGACTGACTGTTTCTTAGGTTGAAAAAATTATTCTCTACTGCAGAACTAAAGACCATACTTTTCAAATATTAAGAGTGTTGTCCCCTATGATCAGCAAAAAATGTATATAGAAACTGAGACCTTAACGGTCGTGATAAACGAAATAGAGAAAAAAGGTGACTGTTATGTTTTTCCAAGCTTCAACACTGTTTCATCAAAAGTTTAAGAAGAGTATGTACTTTAGGACATGGCATAGCGACTAAAAGTTAGCTAGAAGGACTCTTTTGTATGCCAAGGCCATTTCTCTCTGCTGACTACAGATCACTGGCAAGTTATTAAACAGAGGGAAATAGACTGTTAAAATTAATGAATCTAAGCAATATACTGCCTAAGTTAGGAAATTCGGGAGAAACTCCAATGTCATGAATGCCTACAATACATAACAGTATAGATCACAGAATTAATTCTAACATTAAACAAAGTATTTCAGTGGATTTCTTAGAAGGAAACAAAGTCTGTACAAAATTCAGCTGTGCATTTTTGGAAATTGAAACACTTAGCCACATCTAAGCATCTGGCATCAACACTTTCTTGGAAGAGAAAGGAAACTGAATATGTCTATTGAATGTGAGAACAAAATATCTTTTTTGCCAAACCCAGTACAAATAATTAGTGTCAAGGCAAAGTGCCTTCAAAAGCTTGGCAGGAGTCCACTAAGACTTATTTTAATCAGATGTAAGGAGAAAGGAACAATGTAAAGCTGTTATTTCACATTAATATTTGCTCATATTAGCTAAAACCCACCAAAAACCCCCAAACCCACATACTTAAAAAAAGTTTAATTGATTAAACTGTGTCGTAATTTGTCACAAAGTGGTTTCTTTTCATTCTAGTTTTAATAGCAACTCTTGGAAACCATTGTTGAAACTTGTTACCAAGAGATAATGGTTTGCACTGAGATCAGTTGTACTGCCTAGTATCTGAGGAAGACTTTTACCTCTAACTTTGTTTACAGTAGTTTGTAAGGTAAACATCTTCAGGAACTAAGCGTTCTGAAATCTACTGAAGTTTATTATGGCCAAAATGCAAAAAACCAAATCACACAGCCCACTATCCATGCCTCAACAAATACATTTAGATGTAAATAAGCACATAAGTTTCTAACAGGAATGGCACATTTTCATGTTCTTTCTGTATTTGAATTTACAAAGATGAAAAGCTCCTACAGAACAGACCAAAAGAGCCAAGCTGTGGAGGAGTTTGAGGCTCAGGAGCTTAGAGTATTGGTAAGAAAGGAGGAGAGGAATAGGTGCTTACAAAATAAAATATTACTATGCCAAGAAAAATAATTTCAATCTTTCTATTGTCTCCTAAACAAGCTGAGAAAGACACGTTCAGGAAAACAACTGTGCACCCCACTGAAAAACATAAATTGTTGTGTGTGTGCTACATCTTTGCGCTTCCAGTGCCTTCCTTTGAGAAAAACAACACTCATAACAAAATTTTTGTCACCATTTATAAAATTTCTGAACAAATTTAATTTCTCATGTTCCAAAACTGTTCAAGAAATATCTCTGGGTCTGCACTGAAGTAGTTCAATTATCCCCATGTAAAGAGTAAGGAAACCTTTATTTTAGCATTGCTTCCATATACTTCTAATGCTTCTTTAACACAAACAAAAGAACCCCAAACAAACATAATCAACCCACTCTCCTCTCTCTGTTATCACAACAGTTGTGGTACTTCACAGCTTCAGTATTAGCAGTTATAATGATCTATTTATGCAAAGACATAATAATGTTTTCATTTCACAGTTTGAAAAATAAAACAGATGAAATTATTTATTAGCTCTATTACTTTGGAGAATAGAAAAATTATATTTGAACTTAAGAAATATACTTAGGCATTTAACCACTCATGCTCATGTTCCCTGTTTTATTATCTTCATATTTCTTCTCTTTAGAATACTTCTAATTTGTTCTAGAATTCCAAGTTCTTTTAAAGACACTCTTAAGTATTTTGCTAGTCTGTGCACTCCTATGGGATACACTGATCCTTCAGAATGAGTAATATTTTACTATAAGAAAGGGGAAATAGTTTTCACAAAAAGTTTTCATTCCAGCTGTAAATAAAATTTGTGTTTGTTAGTCTTATGCATCCTAGTTTAGAATTCACAGGTCTTTATTTTGGGCTCCTTCTTTTTGGTTAGCATGTTTCACTTTGAAATGGATTTCACTGATTCCTTTACCATGTGTTTTTTATCATTTGTTTTGACTGCTTGCATTGTGCCCAGCCATATGCAATACCAGTTTCCAGGCTGTCTTTGATGAATAATATAGTTCATATCTGAAGCCACCAGGGATAATGGGAGTATCTATCTTGTACTCTTAATTAAGTATGAAGTAGTAGCCTTATGGAAAGTGTCTGTAATAGTTCTAGTACTTAAGATGAGGCTCTTTTCCAGTTTTAGCACATAGGTTTAGTCATTGTGGGACTTCAAGACAGTAAGAATGCTGAATTCTTTTTTAGTTAAATGGTAAAAGCTACTGCCTAGTTAAATTACTGAATCCATGAATTCTGAGTTCTAGTCTGCAGCAGAGTTTACTGTTTCTGCCTTTTTTATGCTAACCCCTGGTACTAATGCTTATTAATTGCATGATACTTTTCAAGCCTTTACTTGTATCTTAAATTTGTATCTTAGTTCCTCTTGTATCTAAGACTTGTATCTTAGTTCCTCTACCTGTGTCCCAAAGCTGAGTTTTGTAACTTCAAATCTTGATGTTTCACATTTTAATAAAACCAGAATTTTGAAATGGCCTGGAGGCCTGGAAGTAACTTGATTAGCAAAAAGAATTGAGTGAGAGACGTCTCATTTCTCTTGCAGTTTCGGTTTGGTGAGGCTTTTATTTGAATAAATTCTAGTACATTTAACCAGATAACATGAGATCAGCTTTATATTACATGTGAGTACATGTAAAAGCCTCTAAAATATTAGATGGAAATATGGTATGTTACTATCAACTACTGCCTGCTCTTTCTGTTAACAATATGGTATTAAATGAGACAAGATGTGTGCCTATTGTGTACATTGGATTAACTGATAAAAGCATGTTTGAGGACTGCTACTGCATGAGCTAGCAGTGCTTTGTAATGAGAAATGTTGAGGCTGTCCTTTCCATTTGCATTCCCATTACCAAATTTCAAATGATTTTCATCATATATTAGCCAACCAAGTTATTAACTTCACCAAGTTTTCCCTTTCAATTATTTTTTCTTTCATTTCAAGGCAGTCTTCCTTTTGCTCAGTAGAGTTTTCTTTCTCTGTCCCATCCCTGTAGGGAAATAAAATTATACTTTGGCCTGCCTCTCTCAACTCTTGCTGGCCTTAAATGATATTGGCAATTCCATAGACTTTAGCTCTCCTGTGAGTCTTCCCTGCTGTCAACTTGCTTTCTGTCTCATCTCCTGGAATGTAGTGGATTTGCCTATAGCTGCCTCTTTCACTATAAAAGTAGTCTCATCCATGAAGTTTCCTTTTATTTAAATAATCATCTTTTTCTTTATTGCTTTCTCTATGATCCATTTAAAAATCAGTCTTTGTTAATCGATCTATAGCCTCTGAAACTATTTTCTGGCCTCTCTCTGATAGCATTCTCTGATCCCCCTCTCCTTTCAGGCATGATAAAAGGAGTAGAGGATACAAGCATAATTAGTGGGACTTGAACAAAATGTTGAGTTTTCTGTGATGATGAAAACTCTGGGACCATTCTCCAAAGGCTGCTCTCCTCTGGGAGTTTTGCATTTGCATAGAGAGACACCAGTACTTCTCATCTAAGCTTTCAAAAAACTCACCTGCTCTTTAATGTAGCTCTAGGAAGAAAGCCATTTATAGCTGAGACTGCTAGCAGAGAGTATGTCAGGCTTCTCCAAGCAGCACCAGTGCATCCCACCTAGTCAAGCATCTGACTCATGGGGTAGTCTGAAGACTTGTAATATGTGTTTGATGGTATGACTAATGGCACATTTCCTTGGGTTTTGTTTCGTCCTCTTCCTTAAAAAGGGAATTATGTGCATAGCAAGTTACTTTTGCCTGCAATGTATTTTTCTAACATTTTGTTTTGCCTTCATCTTTGTTCCTCTCCACAAAATCACTTCTATATTCAGCAAATTGAGATGTTTGTGACAATCGTTGAGAGCATTAACACTGTTGTATCAAACTGCTTTCCACAAAAGATTTAACAGAGTAGTTAAAAATTTCTACTGTAGTGTCTGTGTTATATTACTGATTGCTTTGAAAGTAAGAACTGATATGAAGAGATGCAGTGTTACATTAAATTGCATTTGAGTTTACTCTGACCATTGTACACAATTTGAAGGCTTGCTACAACGTAGAGAGTAATATGTTTAGTCCGTGGTTCTAAAGTGCAGATCACAATGATTTCACCTTCATGAAAGGATGAAGAATATCCAAAGGTGTGAAAGATGGCAGTCTGATAGGATTATGACATATCTCAGAGAGAGACACGTGCCTGACCTTGCATTGCTGCAGTTACCTGCTGCACTAAATCTTTCACTTTTACCAGCAAACAGCTGCCTTGCAGCACAGGAACAATGGGAAAAATGGCAGAATTGCCCTGCTGTCTTTGTACGTTCAGCCCTGTAGTAGCTGTGCCTTTTAGTGTAACCAGCCCTGTGCATACATTGCAAATATTCCTTTGAGTCCTACAAAGCTGCAGAGATGTTGAGGCAGTTCAATAGTCAGAAATATGTTCTCTCTAAATTTCTTCCCATTTCAGCTGCAGAGGGTGAACTTGTCCTCAAAACTTGGCATTATCTGGGGAATCTGATGCAGTGCAGGACTCGGTAGTAAAAGGCCATACTCTGCCATTCAAACTGAGTTTGAATTTATGCTGGGTACTATCTGTAAAGTGAGGCAACAGCCTACAGCAATAAACAGCAAACTTTCTAATCCACTGGCTCCAAACACTTTCAGCTGACCCATCTGCTATGAAAACAGTAGTGTTTGCTACAAATATTTGCACATATTTGATACTATAAAATTACATGTGGCTGAAAGGCTATTGATTTTCTTTTTCTGTGCTTGTTTTGATTCCCTAGAACAATACATTGTACATAATGTTTTGGGGTTTGTCCCTTCTGGGAGTCCACGCTTTTTCAGATCAGACAGAGTAATTTTGAAAGTTGCTACTGCTTTATTGATTTTCTGCCCAAATCCATTTTGCTAAGTAAACTGATATAGGAAGTAGGGCTTGTGATCATCTTGCTGGCACAACAGCCAAAACCTACCCCTTTCCAAAAACACCAAAGCTTTATAATTTTTAAATCTGATTTTTATTAGACCTAGATGACCTGTAAAATAGGAAAATCTCAGATCTGCTGGGTAAGATGGAATAAAATTAAACAAGTTTACAACCCCATTTTCCCTTGCTCCCTGTGTCATTGCAGGGGTGAGTCCTTTTTCTGCTTCTATTTAGTCAACTCAGACACTCACCAACCACAAAATTCCTCCAATCCCCTCATGCTTCTTGAAAAAAGGCTTTATTTCCATTCCCAGAGGGACCTAGTCTGCCCACACCTCTTCCTGCAGCAGGCAAGTCCGTCCACTGTCCGCTCCTTGGGACCTGCTGCCTCTCTGGCTCTTGAAGGTTGCACCAAGCTGGTGGCCTATGCTCCCTCATGGCAGGGACACAGCCAACACCCCTGGCCCTCCTTTCCCCTCCCACCACATCAGCTCCAGTAAAACCCTCCCTACCACTCTGACTGCTCTCCCTCATGCTTCAAGGAGGGAAGCTTTCCGCAGCAGGACAGTGAGTCTGGGAAGCGAGGTGGGAGAGCTGTACTTTTCACAGTCAGTGAGTTAGCACAGTCTGGTGACTGGCTG
Source organism: Pseudotriccus pelzelni (assembly GCA_035584735.1). Taxonomy (NCBI): domain Eukaryota; kingdom Metazoa; phylum Chordata; class Aves; order Passeriformes; family Tyrannidae; genus Pseudotriccus; species Pseudotriccus pelzelni. The sequence continues at coordinate 44,091,611 of JAWMRA010000130.1, forward strand.
CAAAAATGACTGCCGGGGCACACCAGGCACCTGTTGTCCAAGGCCCATTTGTACTCGTGAAATTTTCCTGCTGCCATGCTTGCTGCCTTGCCCGCTGGCAGTGGTGGAGAGCTGGTGGTGCTTCAGTGCGTGGGTAGACAGTAGCACGAGGCTTCACAGCCCCCTGTGGGCAGCGGGAAAGGCTCAGTAAGTGGCAAGTTTTAGGCTCTCTTTTTTAAATGTATATATATTTTATTTATTTTAATAATAGTGAGAGAAAGAGCAATTATCATTCAATTTACAGTAACTGAAGTCCCATTGTTCTTTAGATTGATGTCCCTGATTTCTGTTCCTTACAGGACAGGAGCATGTTGCAGAGTTCAATGCTCTCTCAGATAGCTGTTCTAGGGGCTGCCCCATTGCAGGACCTTCACAGACAAGAAATGCTCTCTTACCAGGTTATTGCATAGTGGTGATTGAGCCTCTTTTTATGCTCATGCAGAATGCTCATAGAATCTGGGGGATAAATATTCACCCTTCAAAATGCAGTTAGCTCAGTGAGGTTGTATGGTTTATTTGCTAAGGTTTACAAGGGTATGTTGTACTGCATTTTTGTTCCTATGATGCCAGGTGCAAGTTCAATACTTCAAATACAGTGTCTCATTTTCGTGATAAACTCTGTAAAACTCCTGTGTGAATGTTTTGTAATAATGCTGGGTATTGATTTCTACATTTTTCATGGCCTGTATAAACAGCCATATATGTTGGAATACCAAAAATATCCCGTGCTACTGAGGAATACTGTTATGGTGTTCTCCTGGCTTACTTGGTGGATAATAGCTCAAACTTCTTAGATGTTTATTTGCATCCCGTGAATAGCGCATTAGGAATTTCACGGTATTAAATTAATTTAGGTTTTACCTACAAGAAGGTTGAATTACTTTTGTGAGCCTTCACTCATTTCACATCTCTTGGATATGGGTAATATGCTTTCTTTGCCTCTCTTCAACATAGATTATGGATGAAGAGGGTTTCAGTGCCCTGAGCTGGAGGACCATGAGTGTGAGAATGATCAACTTCCAGTGTCAAGAAAGTTTATGCACAGGCACCCCTAGATACCAAGCAGTGAAGGGTTTAGGTAAATTTATTTCCAAGAGCCGAGAACACTAACATCACGGCATTGGCTGCACTGGGCATTAAAAGACATGCTGCTTTTCCCTCTCTGCATGCCAGAGGCAGAAGAGTTGTTTTTCCAGCCACTGGAGGGAAGAGTGACATTACCCTTCAATATTCTCACCTAAGGTTTAACAGCTTCTCGTTTCAGTGAGAGCCTATGCTTAACATCAATGCTAGGTTTCGGTCAAAAGAATGACATGGGTCCTTGCTTTGATGAAAATTATTTATAAAAACTGGTTTTAGGGAGAAGGAATATGGACTTGGGATGGCCAGAGTCCAGCATCAGGTAGGTTTTTCCTTAGAGGTTAGGGAAGAGAAAATGACTGTGAAGCATGTGACTAGTTGGCACTTACTGTTTGGCCACAAGACTATGACATTTATTATGATGTATGAGGAAGAAGTGGACTGTGGTCATTTTAATATTTAAACATTTTGGTATGTGGATTTCAGCCATCAGTTTTCTAATTATTAGAAATGTGTTTGGCCCCTAACTTCTTTTAATATGATGACTTAACAGAAGGTATAATGCCATGACATATTTAAGTACTAGCACTGCCTGTAAGTGCAGTTCCTTTAGTGAAAAATGCTGTTTTGATTTTTTTATGAATAAAATGTTGGGGTTTTTTTTTGACATTTTGTTTTCTTATGCATAGGAATCAGATTTTTATTAGTCAGTTTTCTATTTCTTTGTGTCTTGGCTGGCCAGCAAACATAAAATTTCTATCTCACTGTTCCTCCTCTCCCACTTTAAATGCAGTGACAAAACTATTCCTCCAAATCCAGGAGCTGTGTAGAACAACCATATGCTGATCCAGAAGAGCTTTCTTTTTCTATTGGTTAGCATCTTCACACTTTGAAAGCATAAAGCACACAGCAACATTTCCAGGCTGAAATTACATAATTATTTGCCTTTTTTTTTTTTTTTATTTTTCTGTTTTCTCAAAAAGTAATGAGTACAACTTTGTGTTGTGCATTGTAGTACTTATTAGTAGAATTGACTTACGTAACCTGTTTGCATTACTGAAGTGAAACCTATGACTTTATATTCATTATTGCTTAATTTTGCTAGATAATATCCCAGAGAGCTAATTTTTTGGAAGTTTAAAACAGTTCATTTTACATTACCACTGTGGTGTCACAGGGATTAGTGAAGGCTGGACCTCAAAACCAGAGTAAGTAGTGTATAAAATATCTGCTGAGCTATGGTGAACTGCAAACAATGTCCTATGTGATGACTTTTAATATGAATTGGTGTGTTTGTCCTGTGCTGAGAATTGTCAATATAGTATGTTAGAAGGGAGAAGCTGTACTATGAAAAGTCACTTTTATATTCAATTTGGCAACTGAATCTGTAAAAGAAGCCTGAAAATTATGTGACAGCTTTTAATGAGAGTGGCCATTAACAGCTGCATTTCCCCACTTCTTAATGAGTTTGTGTCAATATTCTGTTGCAACTTTGTGTAGAGAAGAAGCAACATGGCTCTACTCCCAGTACCAGGTCCTAAATCTGAAGGTATTTGTGTGCTGCAGATCCACTGAAACTCGAATGCTTTCAGTGCTCTGGAAGTCAGAGAATGGTGGAGAAGGCAGTGAGCTGGTGCTGCCAGATGCTCTACTGTTCCAGGTAAATCAGTGCCCAGCATGTCTGTTGTCAGGCAATGCCTGAGATTTATGGAAAAAAACACCTGTTGGCCATGAGTTGATATAAAACCCATTAAGCATCATTCAAAGAACAATCTGATTTCTTTTGTCTAAAAAAGCATAGTATATATTTAGGAAAAGTTGAAGTCCCTTGCTATACTCTTAATTAACATTTTTATAGAGGCAATGGATAAAATCAGAAATACTTCAATATACAAACTGGGTTTTAACTAGCAGTTAAGATTTTTGTGAGAAATGGATTTATGAAGGTTGTGAAACAAAATAAGCTTGCCACCAGAGAGCTGAATTCTAGTAGTTTATATGTAACAACCAAATTGTATCAAGGTGGTGTTCTGCCAGATGTTTCATGCTTCTTAAGGATTATTTGAAATTATATCTCATAGAAATCACCAAAGCCTTAAGTAAAATTATATGATTAAATGAATTTTAAATAGCTGCTACCATTTGTTTTTGAACATTGTTAGTTTGCTTTGGGAATAGTGTGACTGGAACATTCTTTGTATTTTGTACGCCTGTGGCCCCCACAACTATGGTTAGGAGACAGTGCATGAAGTTTTATATTAAAGCAGGTGTTCTGGTGTTTATTCTCTGTTGCTCAAACTTATGCACGGCAGCAGAAGTGGCTGCTAATCACCAGGATTGCGGAAACATAATAAGCAACATAAAACTGATTTTGGTTGAAAGGCTCCATCAAATGTCGCTTTGAATTTTCAGTGAGTGGGAGGGTATGTATAGGCCTTAGGTACACATTTTCTGCAAGAAATGTAATTATGGATATTTATATCAAGAGTTGCCATTCTGGAAATACCGCTGCTTTTTTACAATAAATTTTTTACTGTCCAGTGCTTATGTACCAGTATAAAATGGCGCTATTAAGGAGAATAAAACTTTAAAAATCCACCGCAAGACATGAGCAAACCCAAATTCTAGGATTATGTTAATGGATTACATGTTAAGCATGACACTGGGTTTTAAAATGTTGATCTTTTGAGAAAACAAGGCTGACATATAATGCTGCATGTAAGTGGGACAAACCAGTTGTATTGTGTATCGTGTATGTTTTGTAACCATTATTATGCTTGAAAAATTAAAAATTCTTGTGGAAGTTCTGATGGAAGTTCTGCTATAGTCTGCAGAAAAGTAAATAGAGATGTGAATTTGAGATAAAGGTAAGGCCAGGAAGTAACAGGCATCTTTTGTAAGGCAAGATGGCACAGGAAAGGAGATGACAGGCTGTTTTTGTAGAGTTTAAAATGAACATAAAAAGCTGTATTTTTAACTTCTTTTTAGCCTTTTTTTTTTTTTTTTGAGGTTTTGCAGAATCTGATCTTTTAATGTTTTATTTAATTTCTGGACTGATAGATTTTTGGGTTTGACTGTGATCTGTTAACCATAACCAGGAAATAGTGTTGTCAAGAGCTTTTTGTTGAACTGGACTGAATATATTAATAAAAAATTATTTGATATGAGACACCTCAATTTAAGCATTTTCAATTTATGCTTAAATGAACAAGGTGACTTAGTTTCTCTATAATATCAGCTGTTCACTTATTCCCAAGAACATGCGGTTCTTTCTTCAAATTCAGGCTGACAATGTATAATCTTGTTACAAATAGCTTGAAAGACTGTATCGTTTCCAGCCTAAATGATTCTATGATTCTATGCCTATATCATGTTACTGAAGCAAAATTACTCAGTATTAATTTAAATGTGGGGAAACTATTCATCCCAATATTACTAGGTTTTTTCTTTCAGAGTTGTGGAAAGGCAACTGTGCATATAACCACACTTAAGTGATGCAATATAAGGAAAATCCATTCTTTGGTTTTTCAGGAGAAGAATGGATTATACAAAACAATTAGGAACAACTGGAGTTCTCTATTCTTATTGTGAATTTGTCCTGATTTCGGACTGAAAACATATGACAATTTGATGCCTCATTTATGACACAGTCACAAAACTGAGAACCAGAAAGTGATTGAATGGAGTTGTAAATGGTGTAAGCAGAAGAAAAAGAACATATATGTAAATTATAGGTAGAAGTTTGAAAATAAAAAAATATGATTAATTCCGAGTCTAGCAAACAAAGTATCTAGTTGTGTCAGTGTTTTGAAGAAGATAGGCTAGTCTAATTATCAGAAAAGGCTTGCTTTATAAGGTGGAGTTAAAAAAAATCCATGGCACTGCATAGACGCAGTCATTCAACCTTACATGAGCTAATCTTCAGTCAAAGAGAAGCTTATGTCATGATAAGCAATAGCAACAATATATATGTGTGAGAAATCTGATCTTCCACAGATTTATTTTTATCTTTTAGAAGGGCTCTACATAATGAAAAGGAGCACTGTGACTTAATGTTCAGAAATATGTAATGAGTTAATTCTTCAGAAATGTCTAAGACTGAGTCTTTAGGGATTGCTGCATGCAAACTCAAATTTCCCTTGAGATTCAAAATCTACAGTGAATAACACATACACAGAGAATAATGTTCTTTTGTTCTTAACATTATACTTTCATGGGAGAAAAACCACAGCTTCTCTACTGTATCTTCATGTAGGAAAGTTCTGTGACAATTTTGAATCAGATGTATATTTTAAAATATTTTTAGAGGGCATAAAATTTATATTCAAACTTCCTTTAAAAAAAAGCATTGTGGTTTTGTTTGTTTGTTTTTTAATTCCTCATCTCTGACTGAGCATGAAAAAGTGGAAAAAATGAAATAGCAGTGATAAAACTTAAAATGGAAGATACCTCAGGCATGCAGGATACTTGTTCCTGATTCAATATAGTTAGGATTTTATAGAGGGGTTTTTTTGGCCTTTTTTTTTTTTTTTTTTTTTTTTTTAGAGCTGTTTAGATGTTTTATTTCACAGAAGACTATACAGACTGCAGCGAGAAAGGTGTCTGGGTCTCTGCCTTGTACATCTACCTAATTTTCTTTTGTTGCAGAAATCTATTTCCTTTTTACACCTTCACTACAGCACTACTACTTCAATCCTACCTTATTTTCAGACTTTCTAATTTCAGAAAAGGCATTTTGCAGATACGTTGCCAAACTGTTAAGAGAAATTTGCATGAGTGTGATTTGGTGTGTGTAAGAAGTCAAATGGGGCACTGGTCTTGTCGGTGGAGCCACCCACTGTGAAGTGGCTTCAGTCCCAGCAGTCAGAGTCTCAGGTGGTGGGAGTGTGACTGACTGCCCGAGTGGCTCGTGGATGGTCAGGTCAGACAGGAAAGTTTCCTTAACAAGATGCATTGCTGGGCCTGTTTCTCTTCTCAAGTCTGTCATGCTTTGCAACTCAATAAATCACAGGTAATTAAATGTTCTCATTTAGTGGCTACTTGAATTCACAGTGAATATGTAATTAGATGTAATGATACAACCCACTGTACAAAAATGGCCAATCTAAAGATGAGGAAAAAACACAGTCATTTACAAGATAATATATAGGCATAAAGCCATGGGATGAATGGTTCCCTATTGCTCTGTTTTGCATTTTCTTGGCATTGTGTACTTCAGTATGAAAACTTAACAGTCTGTTAAGAACCTGCGTGTCAGATGTCATAGAAATATTCAGAAAGATATTAATACTGTTGAGAAAGATATGGAAGATTGTCCCAGTGATATTCCCTATTAGGAAGAGCTGCATGAAAATTGCTCTTACAGTTACTAATTACAGTTATGAATCTTGAGCATATAAGAGGCTTTTGTTCTCTGGCTGCTGGGTCGCTTTTCCTCAAATTCAGTTTGTGACCTCACTAAATCTCTTACAAAGAGCTATAGAAGATTACAATGCCCTTTATTGTCAGCCTCTTTCATATACTTTTGCATGTAATTTTTACAATTTGGTCTTCAGGAACAACTTCTTATTTCATCTTTGACCTACAAATTCGGTCTTCTGCAACTAAGTGTAAATGAGGGATATTGATATGTGCTGGTCTCATTTGTTAATACAAAGTTTATTTAAAAAATTTATGAAATATAAGTCTTCTCCAATTGATAAGCATTATTCCCAACTTCTTCTATCAACTCTTGCAGAGTCCTTTCTTTGATAATTTTGCACTGAAGTTTTAATGTTTTCCAATGTATGCTGCGTATACTGTTTGTCACTGTGTGAAGTCTGTCTTGCATAAGTGGTGGTGATATTTTACAGAGTTTTTTAAATTATCAAATATTTGAAAGATTGTCAGTAGAAGATGTAGCTCTAGCTGGAAGAATAACCGTAAAAGATAATATGTTGTGTTTTTCCCCCACACCCCTTTTCTCAAGGACAGCCTTTCATTGTTGCTAACAATAATGTCTAGAAGCACTGATATTTAAATCCTGTACATCTCTTTCAGACACCAGTAATTCCTCTGTCATGCTTTTTAATGACAATAAGTCATGAATTATTTACTATGTAATACCATGTAATATTTTTCTTTTTTATATACTTTCACTCTAATTCACCTGTATAAAGTGAATTCCTTCTAAATTCCATTCTTATTGCCAATGCTCTGGCTTTTGGATGAAGCCTGAAAAACAAATCTCGCAGATGTTTTCATACTAAGAGGACATGGATTTTACTAATAATTACTCCTGCATGACAAGATGCAATGATTTGTTTCTCTTATGTTATATGTTAAATTTTTACTATGGATTATACCCAGAGTTAAATTTAATGACAGTTTAAGATCAGTGGTAACCTTCAGCATTCAGATTAGTTGAATAACAACAGTTCGAGTCCAGAGTTTCTTCAGGAGTTTCAACCTGTATCTTTTGCTGATCATCTGCTTTTCAGGATCAGTGTTTTCCAGGGCATCTGATATAGTGTCCCTTTTTTTTTAAAATGGGTCTCGCCTGTCATGGCAAGAATCTTGGAGAATTTCTATTTGCTATGCTGATACCAAAATCCCCAGGGCTCTCATTACATTGTCTTTTCAGTATGCTTGAAACAAAGTGGTCATAAAAACAAGTTCATTACTTGTCGTCAAGGAACCTCATCCCTTTAAGAGATGGGACTAATTTGTGACTAGGTCGGTTTTAAGTTACACAGTTACTGGGAAAGTATTATTTGGGGGAAAAAACAAGTGGAATGTATGGAAACGACTTCTTAAAAGTTAATAGATTAAGTCCAGTAGAACAGGTGTCTATTTTAGTAGCATGAAATAGTATCATTTTTGAAAAGAAATATTTTGTTAATCAGTTTGTAAAGAGTACAAATACCAAGGGATTTATTTTTTTTTTCTGACAAACTGGTTAGGTCTTTTTCATTTACTGTTTTTTGGAGGGGAACAGAGTTAGTTCTGAATTTTGTGATTATGACAGGTGAAATTGATGGATTTTGTGACCTAATAATTGAGGTAAATAGTTTTTACGGTAATATTAAAGAATCTGACAAAAATACCTACCATTTTGGTGTAAACCCGTAGAAAATTATAATAATAATTTGATCTCTCCTAGTTAGCAGTATCTAAAAGGATGCAAAACTGTATTATTTAAAAAAAAAGCTTTCTGAAGATTCAAACTTTTTCCTGAGAAAATGTTTTCATACATGTGATGAAATGATCTGACTTTTATTCAGACATGAAGTTCTTTAGAGGTTCTTGACAACCAGATGAGTCGCTCTTCACTTGCAATGGTCTAAATAAAGAAGTTGAAAAATAACAAAATAACAATTAGAACAGATACTCAGTTGTACATTTGGATTAATTTCTTTGTAGCTCAATTTGTTTTCTGATGGTTTCATTATCAACAAACAGTAAGTGTGGTTTTATGGAGAAGTTGATACTGAACACAGCTGAAAACAAACAGCGAGACAGAAAAGACATTGAAGAGATAACTAATTGTTGTAAAAAAATCACATCAGACAGTTGCACTGAACTCAGGTGTCAGTTTTCTTTTAACATTTTGCAGCAATTTTAAAGTCATATAATTTCCATATACAGAACTATGTGAAATTGGAAACTTAAGTTTACAAGGCCATGTATAGGTATTCATAACCTAGAAAATCAATTTTTATTGTAATAAAATTGTGGGTTTCACTCTTAAAACCTGTGGGGTAATATCTTCAGAAGTATCCAGAAAAGACTGACAGAAAGAAGAGACTGCTGAGGACACTGGAGTATCAGTGTAATGTGAACTGTGAATTGTAGTATCTTCATTTTAAAGATTAGTGTAGAGTACCTTAACATTATAAAGTTCAGTCAAGTCATGTGTGCAGATTTTAATTATGGCTTGGTTTTGCAATAATTATATAATGGAAGTCTAGTCTAAATTAAAAAACTAGTAATCCCATTACTGTGCATAATCACCTTAATAGAAAAGTTATACTGTCATTTTGTTTCACTTTTGTTTGAGGACAGAGACTTAAATGGCACTTTTATCAAAAATTATATTCTTAGATATAGATACATATAGAAATAGATATATAGAAAAAACCCTTATTAGTTAGACAAAGATGTCATTATCCGATAGTTTTGGCGTGTGGTTTCTGTAATTCAGCCACTTTTTTCCAGCCTGATATTTTTTTTATAAGTAAGATAGTGCTTTTTAAAGCATGCGGTGTTTTTCTTCTGGGGGATGAGAAGAGAGGGCATAAGGCAGTCTGGCTCAGAATCCAAAGTCTAAAAAGGATTAGGAAAACAGTATCTGATGACAGTCTTACATTAGGAGAAGAAGGAAAACTCCTATGACTTTTTGGCATTTACTTCTAGAATTACCTCTTTTGTTTAACTCTTTTAAATCGTGGAATGGATCAGTATCATACACCTTTAGTCCAATGTCCTGTTTCATGTTCAGAGAGGCTTCAAAAGTACCATTGGCCACTAAAAAATGCTATTGAAACATCACTCTTCTGCAAATGCATTTAGTAGCTCTAAAATTTTCTTCTTTTCTCTCCATGGCAGAGTTCAAATCCCTAGTTTGTAAGCATTTCAGTAGTACAGGGAACTTGGGCTTCAGAGAGTGAGGGAACACATTTTGATGCTTGGAGTGTCAGGCACTGGAGATAAAGCAGAACTGATTATAACGTAGAAATTGTGAAGCTTCCTACTAGGGTATACCAAAATGAATATAAAACAGTTATATAGTCAAATTTCTAGCAAACCTAAGTTGGCATAGGAAGAAAATAAATATAGAGACAGATTTTTGTGTATAATATTTCAGGGTACTTTCTTGGCTTTATGTAGAATTTAGTCAAGAGTTTAATTTAACAAAATAGGATGCTGAAATATTTTGGTTTGGATTTAAGTGTTATAATGGTAGGAAATACTGTAAACTTCCAATGTATGTGACAGATTTTTGTTGCATAATATTTTAGATGTGTAGGTCATCCTGAGATATTTTCTTGTCCTAGGAATGGAAAAATTGCAATGTCTCTGTTTCAGCTTATTTTATGAAATGTGAACTGAACATAGAATATAGTTTTTTGTCTGTGGAAAAGTAAGGTTTTTTGCACGATGCTTATGTAAAGAACCTTAAAATCAATATTCCTTAAAATGGTTGCTGTTATCAATTGCCCTCAGTGAAAATATGTTTAGTACTGTTTTGTCTCAGGTTTATATTCACGATTTGATGAGGGAAATGAAAGTTATAATAATAGATCTGAAATGTATGCCTTAGATCTGATATCTGTGTGTGCAGACACATGCAAAAATCACATTAAAGCCGAATTTTACCTCTTTTTTTTTCAAATCCAGTTGAGGGTATCCAGTTAAATCCACATGGGGTAAGAATGGCAGATATATTTAGGAAAATGCACTTCCAATTTATTTTATAATGATGCTTTAGGAGAAGCTCCTTTTATTAAACAAGTCTATCTGATTCTGACTGAAGGTTTCAATTAAGCATAAAGTGTTCTATTTATGTGTCAAAGGAGGGGAGGTAGGGGAAGATTTTTTTGTTATCAAATCAAGAATGTGAGGAAGCACTTACAAGAAAAGTGTATTGTACCTGTATGCAAGTCATTTTCTAGACTGAAATAAACATAGCTGCCTTGATTAAAGGTGCACTTCTTGAAATGCTGTCTGTCAGAGAAAGGTTTTGAGTTAGATAGTTTTTGTTAGATAGCGGGAAAGCATTTGTCTGATAACAAAGTAGTAAGCAATTTTTGACTTGACTTCTACTAGACAATGAAAAACTTGTACATTTGATGCAGAAGAAGCTGTCTGAACACTTTGAGTCTTACTTTCCAGAAGGATGTTTTCCTACTTTTGAATGTTTTGTTCTATTAATAAATGATAAAATAAAAATTAATTCTAATATTAAAAAGTTAAGTTGCATTGTATCTGTCATAGTATCTGTATCACAGTATCTTCCCCTTTTCCATACATCTCCTGTACTTTCACAGACAAGTAGAAAGATTTTAATAGAGAGGTAAGGGAGGGACCTCTGTTCAGAATCCCTGGATGTGCATGTCTCAGTATTAAGGGAAAATTGTGTATATATTCTAAGTGTGAGTTTAATGCATGTAGAAGGGCAGTTGTATTGTAAGCACTGTCACCTCCAAACCGTAGTGTTTATTTTTGTTCTTTTGTTGGTTTTGCTTTTTTTTCCACCATTAATCAGGTTTACTTCAGAGGTTAGTGAATTACAGGTATGCTGCCTGGAATTTAGGAACAAAACCACAGATAGAACATTGAAAGACCTAAGGAACTAACAGTATAAAAGTGATGCATTGTCTACTCACTGGCAATCATTTAAACATTAACAATTAAAGCTAATTAAAAAGCTGAGTGTGAAAGCCTAAGTAAATCCTTAGTTGAACTGAAAGAGGTATTCTGCTGCTTCAGAGGGCTGAACATTTTGGCAGGATTATTTTTTGCAGAATTGCTGCTTTAAAAATTACTTTTTGGTTTAATCAACACTTCTCCCTGATAAGCTAGTCACTGTGACCAGCACCAGGCAAGAGGTAGCCCTTTTCCTTTCTTCCCTAAAGTGTCAATCTCTCCAAACAAGCAATGGTGTTTAGCACTAAGTCTCCATAGTAAAACCTAACAAGTAAAGTGAGAATACTCCCACCTAAGTTCTTATAACTGAGAACTGAAATGCTTGTTCAGAAATGCACTGTGCTGAATGAGGAGTAGTAGGATTTCTCAGAATAAGAGTTGAAGAAAAAAATTGCACATAATTTGTAAGATAGCCTCTAAAAACTAATGTTAACCTAGCCTACTTAGCACAAGAGTACTTAACATTCCATAATATGTGACTTTACCTCTTTTTATAAATTGCTTTTGTAAAGTATCTTCTATTTCCTTCCTATGAAGACATGTTTCATGGACTTGTATCTCGTAGAGGCATCCTGCCTGTCTGTCCAAGCAGCCCAATATTCTATTCAAACCTCCTTCACAACCTACAGTGACCTGTTCTTCATTTTATGGCTTTCATTTCCTGGGAGCAGTAGGTTACAGACCATCACACAGGGATGTTCTGAAAAAGTGATAACATTGATTTAGATAATTGCAATTTATTACTTTTAAGAGTACAGTTCTGAGTTTTATGCACTCTGCTAGATCAGAAACAACTAGTGACAAAAGCTGCATCTTCTCCTCTAATTGCAGTGCACAAGAGCTGTTCCTCTTCAGTTTTTGTAGAAAAGTCCTGTGACCTTCCAGATGAGCTTTGCTACAACAGTAGGGAAAACTTCAAAGAATTCATTACACAGGGCAGAATCTCTATTGTCTTTATTGTAGTCCAGTTCAAATATATGCTAGTTAAAATAGAAGGAATGATAAATTGGTAAGACTGAACATTTGCAAAAAATTATACCTGGAAATAGGACTTTCAGTTCAACAAAACCCAGAAATTGTTTTTTTGGTCGTATCTATGTGCTTGTTGCATTCTAAACTATATTCTCCAGAAGTAGACATCAGTGGATTATTTCAGGATTGCCATGAAAGTCACATGTATGAACTTGGAGACAGATTTCAGCAGTGCTGAAAGATAGCTAAATCTACATCTAATTTTTTTCAGCATAGTAAAACAGTAATAAACTGCAGAGATTTATCTTCCTCAGCTACTTCATTACTGTTTTGTAATTAATTAAAAAAATTAAATTAAAAATACTGTGTTCAGTTTGTGTCCATTTTTTCTGAACTGATTTACTCAGGAATGGTAACCATTTCTTCCCACTATGTAGTAAAAATGGAACCTGTTTCATGTGTAACTCTAAGAAATGTTGTTATGCTTCAGTGGATAGAATAGTTAAAGGTATGTTTTGTATGTTTGTAAACAGGATTTGTAAGACAATGCTGTAAACTTCTAAATATATTAATTGGACAAATGTTTTACCTATATAGTACGAGTCTAATATTCCCACAGTGGGATCATGTATTGGAATTCAGATAGTTTATAACATCATGATGCATGTAACTAGTTATCGTACATGAACTTTTGTTTCATGCTTGAGAACCCCCAAAATATCAATGTGTTTTTTAGCCAGCCCCTCTTGGCACTTTGGATCGTATTTACTACTTTTTTGATAAACAGATGTTTTAGGCTATATTTATTTTGCACATAATATTATATGAACTGCAAGAGAATTTTCCCCAGACTTTACTGGGACTGACTACTGCTTGTTTACCGTTTGTGACTGCAAGTACAAATGTAGGCCATTTATATTCCTGTAAAGGTCTATATTCCCCTTTCTCCCCACACCCCTGACCCCAGCTTTTTGGAACCAAGATTTCAGAAGCAAAAATACAGTATCATGTTTAAAAAACTTCAGATTCTTTTGGCGAGAACTTGAAAAAATAATTAAATTTTGAGAAAGAAAAATGTCCCGGTTGTGGGAGAGGGGTAAAACTGACACCAGTGGATTCTTGGTCCCTGAGTTGTAGTTCCCACGTGCTAAGTCCCACAGGAACGAGACGCAGACACAACATACAGGTTGAGGGTAAAAGCTGATCTGGTTTATTGGACAACATGGTGGGTTTATAAGGGCAGAAGAGGGGAAGTCTGGGATAGGGGACACCT
>JAWMRA010000130.1:44105554-44117080 GCA_035584735.1 Pseudotriccus pelzelni
TAGGATTGGTCAGGTAACATGAACCTCAGGGGAAGAGGAGGGTGGTCCAGAGCCAGGACACGGGGGATTGGCCAGGGTGGCTATTTCCCAGGTAGCCTGCTCTGCAGGGGGCTGCATGCGTCTCTCCAGAGATGTCCTTGACCACAGGGAAAAGGTTACAACACAGTCTTTCAGGCAGAAGATTCAAGCAGGATGTCTTTTGTTTCTTTCCACTTTCTGAAGTCTTCTGCAGTCCTTAGCCTATCCCCAAAGAACAACCTCTGAAAATAATTGGAATTACATAAAATAACCATTGATGTTTTGGTAATTGTACTCTTCATCTGAAGCTTACATAGTGAGTGAATATTTGTGGTTTTCAATATATTCAAAATGTTAACTGTATGAAAATGAAAGATGGGTTGATATGATATTAGTAATATAGGATAAAGAGGTTTTAGAGAGATGTCAAGCTGAGTATTAAGGAAAATTAATTATTATGATTAAATGTGACATTTGAATATATTTAGATGAAGGTATCGTTAAGACAGTCAAATAACCTTAATAACCTTAATTCTGGTATTTTTTTAGTGCTATTCACTAGCACCATAATTACAGTTGCGATATTGCAGTATTTCTGAAGATTAAATTCAAACAGTTTCAGAAAGTGTCTTTGTTTCCTTTTCTGCCTCTTACCTACCTTGGCAGATATTTCCTGTGTGATATTTTATTACTTTTCTATATCCATTGTAGAGATGTTTTTGAGGCTTACAGCCTTGTTTTGCTCAAACTCCAGTTGTTTCTAAAGGTTTTATAAAATATATATGCCAGGGTTATAATCTGCTTTATAATAATCATTTTTTCATTAATGAAGTTGTCCATAGTAGAGAATTTATTTTAAGTTACAGCTGTCTGTCATGAATCATATTTTAGAAGCATAATTCCTTAAAGTGTTTTTGAAGGATTTTTTTTTCTATAAACAGTTTGTATACTAATGCAGGTTATGGTTAGTAGTTTATAGGAAATAGTTTAGAATTGGAAATAGATTTTAGAATTTATAAACATAATTTGGTTTGAATCTAGAGTGATTTTATAGAAACTGTAAATATTTGGTTAATCTAAAATTCTTAACAAGCTCATTTAGGAAGCGAAGTTGTGTTTTGAAGACATCAGCATTTAAATCTATTTTTAAATGCTTAATTGACCCATCTCCAGATTATTGCTCAAATAACCTATAAGAAAACAATATAAGAAATAGAGGAGGCAGTCTACTGCTTGCAGGATTGTAGAAGATATTGCAGAGAATTACTGAATTTTTCATCTGTGAGAATTTAAGGCATTTGATCTGAGTCCTTAAATATTTGTGAATGAAGCACGTGCCAGTTTTTAATTAGTATCACTTCAAACTGTGAAGAAGATTGAAAAGCAGTAGGATAACATTAGTCAGCAATTGTAAGAAAATGAGATTCGATATTAATGTATGTTTTGTCTACTGTCTGCATATTAATTATCTTGGGGTTCTCACAAAAGAAACAGGTCCCAGGTAGTAGAGAATCAGGGCTGAAAGTTAAGCAAAATAAGTAGTGATGAAATGCCATGTTATGGAATATATTTTGCTAGGTAAATATAGAACCTTTTTAATGACCCTTGTAAGAAAATAATGTAATTAAGGATTTCAGTGTTAGGAAATATCAGAAATAAGTCTAGCTGTATTACCTTATATCACACCCCAGCCTCTTGTATTTATGTTTAATCTGATATCTGTATGTATATAGTGTTTCCATGAAAACTCTCCTTTGTTTTTTCTTTTTTTTGAAACTCTCATTTTATAGGAAGCGAAAATTCAGAGTGAGTACTAAGGTTTGTTTTTCTTTTAATTACTCTGCAGCTGATCCATTACTCATTCATTCATAAGTATTGTGGTATGCTCTAAAGAAAGAATTTTTTTTTTTTGCCTTACCTTTTTTTAACAGCAGTTGTCTTTATGGTACCCAAAAGCTTCATAATCCTTAATTAATTCATTTTTATAGTATCATGAAAGGTGAAATCTCCATTTCCATCCTTACACTCATAGTAAGTGACAAAGTATGTGAATGGTGGGATCTTAAGTCTGAAGTACTGACTAATGCTAAATATTTGTTCTGGAACAGTGAATATTTACAAATGGTTATCAGTAGGTAAGATCAATATGTTCAAGCGCAACTCTCTTGGCTTTAGTAGCAGGTAGAAGCTCTGAGCATTTCTCTGTGTTAGATCCCATAGGATGATTCAAATCTCCCTCGTTTTGTTTGTGGAAAGATACCAGTGATAGTGTCTGACATCCCAGAAGTTTTAACCTGTAGATTCATTTAACCTGTGTCTTCTGCTTTTGCTTCTTATACAGAAGTAAATGAAAGTATAGAAACAAAAAACACAGTACCTGCTGGAGTACAGAAATGGTTTTAAACTGCCTCTGTGGTAACTAAGGTAACCAATTCTTCCAATAAATTGAATTTATATATAACAGTTTCCATTATGTGGTTTTATGTGTGTCTCTTTCAGATATAAATTTGAAAAATTCCATTTTAAAAGTAGGCTAATGAAGAGACTTGAAGTTTTTCAGTGCTTGATGTAGGTGACATGACATTCACATATCAGTCATAGATGATTCATTTGACTTGAAAGAAATTAACCCAATACTTGAAAAGAAACAGTCGCAGAACTACTTAATATTCCTTGATCTTTGTTTTGAAGTTTTGCTTTGATGTATATTCAGGCCTGTGAGAAATGTTGCCAGCTTATATTTGTACGAGATTTTCCTGTAATTTGCATAGCAAATTGAATCATAGCCTTACTCAGAGTGGGAGGGAGGTCCTCTTTTCCAACCCTTTGTTCACAGTAGGTCCAGTTAGATACACCTATGTAGGCCTTGCCCCATCAAGTTTCAAATATTTATAAGGATTCATATTCTTTAATTCTCCAGTATGTGACCATTCTCATAGTATTTTTTTTTTCTTATACATAGTCAGAATTTCCTGTATGGTATTTCCTATCTATAGTCCCTTGACTTAGCTCTGTGAACATCTGAGAAGAGTCTGACTGTGTCTTCTCTGTCTCTTCGCGTTAAAATAGGACACTAAGACCTTTCTCAGTCTGCTGTTCTTAAGGTTGAGGAAAGAAGTTCTCATTGCTTCTTGAGCAATCATGCTCCTAGCCATACTGTACTTGTTCCAGTGTGCCAATGTTTTCCCTGCACTGGGGAGCCCAGTGCTGCCTGAAGTTCTCATGGTGACAAATGAGCCATTAAGGGATCAGGATTTTGTGCAGACTGGAGGAATGAACACCTAGGTTCTGTCTTTATATTTAAAGGCATTTAGAGAGAAGACAGAGCCATGCTTTCCTTGAAGATGCACAGTAAAACAGCAAGGGGAAAAAAGGCACCAACTATAATGGGGAAATCCTAAATCGTACTTAAGGAGAATATTCTTCACCATGAAAGTGTTAGTGATTGGAACAAGCTTCCCAGACACTGACAGGTCTGGGCAAGACATAGTTGTGAGGAGCCTGATCCAAGGTGGAATGTAAACCTACTTTAAGCAGCCTTTTTTTTTTTTTTACTTGCAGATTTTTTATTTATTGGTTTATTGCTTTATTTTAAATGTGATATACTTAGAAAGGTATAAAATAATACTTTGATAATAGGAATATTCATTGGAAAGGTGAAAATATTACAATTCATTGCTAAATTGATAGCCCAGGACAGTTGAACTTATAACTTATTTAAGTTACTGGTCCCAGCAAGGGCAGGCATTTTTATGTGTGTATCTGTATTTTGAGAAAGTGGTAATAAAATTAACAAAGTGATTTCCTGTGTTTAGCATCTCAGTTCTTGATTAATTAATCTTAGACAATTAATGGAACAACAATAATTGTCTAATTCAGAATTCTCTTTTGTTGTGGACGTGTTGCTCTCATTTTCTAAGGCAACACCCTTTACAAATTCATCATTTCTTGATATTTATTACTCCTCTTGCTTAAAGAATTACTATGGTTTCGTTAATGTTATTTTTACTCTTTTTAAAAATAATATAGGCGTATGGAAGTAAGTTTGTTTAGTCACAGTGTTTTCCGCCTGGTTTTGAAATTCATGATACGTTTTAGATTCTTGCCTACTATAATTTTCACCATATCTTACAGTGCTTTTACAGTATTTTGGTTTGACTTCCTGATGGTTTTTTTATATTATTCCAGCCCTATTCACTACATTTCCTGGCTTGTAACTGCTCATTGTATTTCATTGCTTGTAACTGGTGAGCGTTGTGGCCACTGTCGATCTTGCAGTCTGTAGGATATGTGGAAATTTTTCCTTTTTATTTTTTTTTTTTAAATATAGTGATCTTTAGTTTGATTAGAACATCAGTCTCTGAGGGAGAGAGTATCCTTTATACTGATTAATCACAAAATTACTGCTCGCTTACAGCTTTTATGGTCTCTTAATGTTTCAGTTGTCAGTGTGTACAAGAATGCTGAAGTTTGAATTTTGTTTTTTGGTTTTTTTTTTTGGTCTAGGTATAAGGTTTCCCATGAATAAGAGACAAAACAAAACACAAAAAAATTAATAAAATAATGCACCTAAAAAGTGAAGGTGATTTACTGTAATCTTGAAAATAAAGAAAGTGCAGTTTAAATGCAAAACATAGCGGCAAACCCCCCACTGTTTAGCAATATTATTAAGACGTGGCAATACTGCTTCTCATTTAATTAGAGTGATAAGGCAAAATATAAATGTAGGTAGCTTTCTACATTAACAAAGTTATTTGAAGCTAAGTTCACTTGTCTTTAAGATTCAGTTTTAGCTCAAGAAATAGCTGAGTTAAAAAGACACTTATGGCTCAGTTCTGAAAATCTAGATAAAATATATGTGGAATCTAATTATATATTAGTATCTCTATAGCATACATTCAGTTGACAGTACAATACAGGTAAAATCTGGGTAGAAATTGTCGAAACTATGGGTAATTCTTTTTTCCTTAATGAAAGTCTATAAACTCTGGGATGTCTGAATACCGTAGCAAACCTGTTACCACATAGCCTGTGACCTGTTATTGTAAGGGCAGCCCTGTATTTTACTGGGTTATAAGGCTACAGTTGCAACTAAACCATTTTGTACTTGTGTTTTGAATGTTGAGAAAATCAGTCCTATTCCTGTTTACTTTCTCTGTGGTTTCTTGTATCAAGAAACAAATGTTTCCAATTAAGGGCTGAATGACATTTCTGTCCATTTCTTTCTCCGTCAGTAGGGACATTTTAAACCTGTATTATTTTTCTGTAAACTTATGATGAAAAAGCAATGCTTTGGTCACAGAAATAACACTTTGTCTTACTTACCTAATGCCAAGAGGAACAGACTGCTCTAATTAGATAGGTAGAAAATCCAAAATACGGTGCAGAGAATCAAAACTGAAAGAGATTTGGGATAATATTCCTTACTGTACTTTAGCTCATTGTGTTTGCTTGGAACAGGATTACTGAACTGAGTTTATAGGAGCTTTTAGCAGCCAAGGTTTATACTTAAGAAAGGGATTAAAGCAACACTTTCCTATGTTTGGAACATCATCGAAACTTGCAGGTATTTTTCTTTCAGGTTCTTTGTTGCATTTCAGATAAATCCTAACAGTTAAATTTCTGAAATTTTACTTTCAGCTCCTTCTGTGTAATGGACATGTATGCTGACCCCTATCAGTTAAATATTTGCATTGGTATTACTCTTGTTCTTAAAGCCTTTTAAATACATTGCATTAGCAACCTTGTAAGAGTACACTCTGAGGAAAAATATGTTAACATATCTTTAACATTTTCTTTAATATTTTAATATTTTAACAGACAAAAATACAATATATCACCTTCCAATTTTATAAACTTAATTGATTTTTAAAAGAATTCACAATATCAATTACTATTCTGCCAGTGAGACAAATGCTTGGGGCAATAGTTAAAGTATTTCAGAAGTGGAGATGTTTCCTGAAGGACACTTTTATCTGTTGTGTTTTTTTGAGAAAGAAAAAAATTTTCAGACATAGAGTTGAACTAATGAACTCCAGACTTACTTGAATTCAGCAAAGAAAACCAAGAAATTCTAGAATTATAGAATCATTTTGAATAGAAAAGACACATAAGGTCATAGGCCCCAACTGTCCACTACTAAATCATATCCCTAAGAGCCAGGTCTACGTGGTTCATCTGAACTGTTTCAAGTATCTACTGTAGATGAACTCTACATCCTCTTTCATTACTTGACTTTCTTTCTTTTACTGTACGTTTCGCCTAGAGTAGCACACATATACATGTTTGTGCTGTAGGTCAAGTTTCATCAGATTAAATGTAAAGATATCTCATGCTCCAAGGAAGATGATACCAAGTATTGATAAAAGAAGCTAAAACTGTATGGTGAAAGTGTCCTTATGGAGAAGAACACATCAGTTCAACAAGATTGGCTCATATTATCATCATGTGAGTGATGGATAAAAGTTAGCCAGCTTATGGTGGATAACACTTAGGTCAAAAATAATTAACGGTTCATAGGGCTGGAACACCTCTCCTGAGAGGAACGAGGGAGACGGTTGTAATTGTTCAGTCTGGAGAAGAGAAGGCTCCTGGAAGATATAATTTCAGCCTTTCAATACTAAAGGGTGATTACAAGAAGGATGGAGGCCCTGCAGTGGTAAGACAAGGGATAATGGTTTTGAACTAAAAGAAGGTTGATTTAGATTGGACGTAAGGAAGTAATTTTCTACAGTAATGGTGGTGAGGCACTGCAACAGGTTATCCAGAAAAGTTGTGGGTACCCCATCCCTGGAAGTGTTCAAAGTCAGGCTGAATGGGGCTTTGAACACCCTGACATTGTAGTGAACAGTGTCCCAGCCTGTGGCAGGGACTAAGTGATTGTTAAAGGTCGTGTCCAACCCAAGCCATTTTATGAATTTTTTTTTGTTGGGCTTTGTAGTGTTATTTTTATTGAAGGCACCTGGTAGTGCCAAAAGCCTCTTATTTGGATTGAAGGCTGGATTTCTTGGCACGGGATATAACTCATCACTTCAGTATTGGTCTGGTCAGAACAGGATCTTAAAATCTGGGTTTATCTGCTATCATAAGAAGAAAGATATGGAAGTATAATTCTTATGAAAGATCATATACTGGATTATTTCTAATTAACCAGGTGAAGAAAATGGAAAATATTCTAAAGGACATGAACAGGCTTTGTCACTTTTATTTAATATAAATATGGGGGTGGTTATGTTTGTAATTGAAATCTTAAACTTATTATTGAAATAGTAGTCAGCCATTGGCACAGATCAATGAGAAGACACTATTTATTTGCTGTTGCTGCTATTGTAGGCTTTTGCTTTGTTTTAGTTTTAAGAAATGGTCTGGGAATGGAGAACAAGGTTTTATTTCCTATTTTGTTTGGGCCGGAATACTAGCTGGTCCCTGGATTCTTTTTTATCTCCTATGCCCTAGACTGACTATTGCTGATTTGAAAAAGTTACTCATACCAGTCATAAAAAACTTCCCGGGCAGTAAGAAAGTGAGGAAAGATTAAGCACAGCCTTTACTCCATTGCTCAACACTTCATCTTTCTGCTGAGTAAAATATGAACGGAATAGAAGAGCAAAGATCCCTCAGTAATTTAGAAGTAGAGCACTGATTGAATTCTTTGCCAAATATGACAAACCTTTAGCTTTTATATAATTCCCTGTGATTGATATTAGATGCTTTTGTGCATTATCTGCTGGTTGGAATGATGTCTGGCATACAAAAAGTGGCGGTTTTGACATTAATGCAGCTTCAGAGAAATTAGGTTTTCTGTAAAGCTTTAGCAGCACTGAAGATAAATACAAAGGGTTATAAGCAGTGTAATGATCTTTGAATCTGCAGCTTCATCCTATCCAGTATCCCAGAAGGCTAATGTAATTTCACAGGAAAAGGTACCGAGATCTATCACTTATCTTTCTCTTCCATGCCTGTGCTATCAACTAGATGTAATATATTAACATTATAATGAAGAGAAGTTGTCACTCAGGAAATAGATAGCAGCATACATTTGGAGGCAGAAAGGAAAGAAGAGAAGGGGAAATACAATTGTTACTGCAAAGAGTTTTTACAAATTCTGACATGTATTTAATGTATTAAAATCTGTGCTTTGAAGTATAAATAAAAAGCACATATTCTGTCATTGATGTTATCATATTGATTTTGCTAGCCTTTTATTTATGCAGTAGTAATGTGAAGACTTCTGTAAAGTAATTGTGGAATTCTGAGTTAATCAAGGTATTTCAATGCAAAATGTAAAAGGAAAAAGTCTCAATGGTTTTAAAAGCTGAGAATGTATTACAGCACAGGTACGAATTAATTGAAATGTAAATTTTCACTATGACAGAAATAAGTTCAAAGTCGCAGCAGTTCTTTTCATCCTCTTTGTTCTACCAGCTTTACTGTCTGTTTTCAGGGTTTTTTTAAGGAAATCTGTAAAGGGTCTAACTAGCTAAAATATCATAATTAAAACTTTTTTCTCATTATTTTGTATTTTCAGGTAAAATGCATTTGGAACAGCAATGAATACAGGTCAGGCAAAAAAAATCTTTAATACCCCATCTAGGCAGACTTAAGTAATTGAAAGTCTAATCTCAGTATGCAGAAACATCTATTTTCTCAACCATACCTCTGATCTAGAACCTCTTTCTTTGGTTTCACAGTTATTGACTGTTGTTCATATTCAGTGTTTCATTCAGTCTCTAGTCACTTTCTGATTTTTATTTTTTTTACTCAAATGGCCAGCAAAATAAAACCCCTTATTTTTGGCCCTAATGGTAGAAATTAGAGCATGTAATCTTACTACTTTTTTTCTTCTGGCAATTGTTTATAAATTTATGGTCTAAAATCTGTTCAGTATTATTTTAACAATCAGTCTTCCAGTGAGCACTGGCTGAGTGAAACCTAGAAAGAACTGCTTGTTCTGAGGTTGCAAAAATCATAAAACCCTTAATGTTTTTTTTTGTAGAACTTCCTTTTAAATCTATGATTCCATATGAGCTCTCAGAAACGGGTAAATTCTAGGATGTTTGCTTGAATTTGGGCTGTGCGAGTTCTGCCCACCCATTTCAAAATTTGTTTTCTCTACAGAACTTATTTTGAGGAAATGTTGAGAATCTTTCACTTTTCAGTGACTGTTAGAAATATAGACTAATTTAATTCTGATCTAATGAAAATACACTGACAAAAGAAGTCTTTAAAATTGTGAAACAATTTTCTTGGAAGAAGGTAACAATTATTTCAGAAATGGAAGTTCTGTCATAAGCATCTTTCTTTCATTTATGGAATTATGTATACTGAAGTATAATTTATATGTGATAAATTATTGTTATTGTTGTTGTATTGGAAGCTTTTTAAGGTAAAGAAGCATCAGAGGTCTACATCAGCATTTAAAATAAGCAAGCAATTCTAATTAAGTCTACTTGCTTTGATGTATGTAAAATATAGTCCGTGCTTGTAAACTGTGACATTTTAAGTCAGATTTTTTATTCAGAATAAGATATATTCATAGTCCATGATTTGTAGGATACGAGGTCAATGAGAAATTGAAGTGATTTTTGTTGTCTTTGGGTCAGGCTCCCAAGCTCCAGATATATTTCTGAGTGGTTGAAAGCTATATTTGTACCTAGATCTATATAAACTTTGCATAAGTGTAAAGCTTTAACTTCGAAATTTTCCAGTTAGGATGATTAATGAATTGCAGAAATGCCTTTGGGGAAAAGATGTCCTACATTACTGAAGAGAGAGTCAGACAAGACGTCTATTTAGCTTAAAGCACTACATGTCTTGAAATGCAAGACTGTTACTTTTCAAGTGCTATTTTACCTGTTTTAAGACCATTGAAATCATTATCTAGTAACTAACCGTAGACAAGTAAGGCTGCTAATTGATTTTGAAATTATATTTTAAGTAAAATTACATTTAGTTGTGTGCATAAAAATCTGTAAAACTCCTTTTCAAAACAACTTTTTGAAGTGATAGCTGATTCTTATTTCTGATAATAATTTATAGGTTTGAGTTTTTTTCATCAGTCCATGAACATGGAGTTTTTAATTTTCTTTGATTCATTTTCATACAGGCACAGTCCTGTAAATAATAGAAAATATATAACAAAAATAATCCTCTACAGAAGTTGCTTTCCACATACCATATCTTTGTTGTGTTTCTAAATTGTTTCTGTCTGTATTTACTTACTTTTGTAATTATACAAATAACTTTGTGTGTTATTTAGAAATTATTTGGATTAAAATGTTTGTTTAGCATTCATTGCAACATTACTGAAGCCAATTGCATTGCTCTGAGGATCATTGCATGGCTTGGGAATGTGCCAATATAAATAAGTATCTTTAAGTAAAACTTATGGAAGTTAATGAGATGAACTGCCCTTCTTTAAGAAATACCCTGGACTGAATTCCTTAATGCATTTCACAGGCCTCAGTGAATTTTAGAAATGTTAGTTATTTTAACTAATAAAACACAATGTTGAACATGAGAGAATCGTTTTTGTCTTAGGTATGCTTCTGAAATACCAACTAGTCATATGTAGCTTAAATCAGAGAATCACAGGATCAGCTAGATTGAAAAAGACCTCTGAGATCATCAAGTCCAACATTTGACCTAACACCTTGTCAACTAGACCATGGCACTAAACATTGTGTCCAGTCTTTTCTTAAACACCTCCAGGGACAGTGACTCCACCACCTCTCTGAGGAGCCCATTCCAACGCCCAGTCACTCTGTCTGTGAAGATCCTAATGTCCAACCTAAACCTCCCCTGGTGCAGCTTCAGACTGTGTCCTCTTGTCATATTGCTAGTTACTTAGGAGAAGAGACTGATCCCCACCTGGCTACAACCTCCTCTCAGGTAGTTGTAGAGAGTGATGAGGTCTCCCCTGAGCCTTCTCTTCTCCAACCCCAGCTCTCTCAGGCTCTTCTCATAGGATTGTGCTCCAGACTCTTCACCAGCTTCGTTACCCTTCTTTGGACACACTCCAGCACCTCAACATCCTTTCTAAATTGAGGGACCCAGAAGTGGATGCAGTACTCAAGGTATAATCTCACCAGTGCTGAATACAGGAAGAATCACTTCCCTGCTCCTGCTGGCCACACTGTTCTTGATACAGGCCAGGATCCATTGGCCTTCTTGGCCACCTGGGCATTGCTGGCTCATGTTCAGCCTCCTGTCAATCAGCACCCCCAGGTCCCTTTCTGCTTGGCTGCTCTCCAGCCACTCTGTGCCCAGCCTGGAGCGCTGCAGGGGGTTGTTGTGGCCAAAGGACCCAGCACTTGTTCTTCTTGAACCTCATACTGTTGAATTTGGCTCACCTATCCAGCCTGTCCAGGTCTTTCTTCAGAGCCTTCCTGTCTTCCAGCAGATCAGCACTCCCCTCAACTTTGCTTTCATCTGCAAATTTGAGGATTGAATCCCTTCATCTGGATCATAAATAAAGATATTAAACAGGACTAGGCCCAGCACTGATCC
>JAWMRA010000130.1:44117180-44178702 GCA_035584735.1 Pseudotriccus pelzelni
AGAGTGCCCCTGTCCAAGCCATGGGCTGCAGCTTTTCCAGGAGTATATTATGGGAGACAGTGTCAAAGGCTTTGCTGCAGTCCAGGTAGACACATCCACAGCCTTCTTCTTATCCACCAGGTGGGTCAGTTGGTCGTGAAAGGAGATCAGGTTGGTCCAGCAGCACCTGGCCTTCCTAAATTCATACTGACTGGGTCTGATCCCCCAGCCATCCTGTAGGTGCTGTGTGATCGCAGTCAAGATGATTTGCTCCATAACCTTGCCAGGCACTGAGGTTTGGGAAAGCAGAGCATTCTGTCTGCTGCGAAAACTGTCTAAGTGTTAATTCATGAGCTGGTAGATTTTAACTTACTGATTGTTTTAAAATACAGCTTTCATTTCAAATTCATATCCTATTACATGTATCTGCAAATAATCCCAGTTTGAAGATAAAGATACTCATTACACAAGCCATATATTAGGTTTATTGTTTTAAAAAAAGTTTGTTCCTAGCAATTATTTGCCGGTGTGGTGGTTTTGAAAGCATTTAGCCTTCTTTTTTTTATTATTTTTATTTTTGTGCTGTATAGTAGTTGGATTATACCTTTAGTTTGATAAGCACAAAACATTTTGGAACACGTTTGTAGATGTCATTATCTAAAGAGCTGTTGTGCCTCTCCTATTTATTTTGGTGGGTACACTACAAAGATATATTATTTTTAATCTATTGATGACTGAGTGAATTTGAATATTTCATCAGAGCCTATACATTATTCAAAGCTGACCATGTAAATTACTTTAATCAATATCATAATTCAAAGACACAATCATCATAATTTTCATGCAAATAATAATAATAATAATGTAGACAGTACTTCTTTTACTGGATTGTTTATTATTATAATCATAGAATCCTTAAAGTTGGAAAAGACTTTTAAGATTAAGTTCAACTGTCAGTCCAGCACCAACACAGTGTTTACAACTAAACTTTGTTCTCAAGTGCCATATCCACAGGTTCTAACACTTCCAGGGATGGTGACTCTACTACTTCCCTGGACAGTCTGTTCCACTGCTTTTAAACCTTTTCACTGATTTTTTTTTCCTAATATCTAATCTAAACCTCTTCTGGCACAACTTGAGGCCATTTACTCTTACCCAGTCACTTTTTACCTTGGAGAAGAGACTGACACCCACCTCACTCTAACCTCCTTTCAGATGGTTGTGGAGAATAATGAAGTTCCCTGTGTCTCCTCTCCTCCAGACTAAATAACCTGTGCTGCTAAACAACCCTCAGCTGCTCCTCATAATGCAAGATGAAAGATTTGGTATCTGTCATACTGATTTTTCACTGGAGAGCAATGGTTTTCGTTGGGCAGGGACCATGTACAAGCACTGTTTTACCTGTGTGTTCTGTGAAGTTAGATTGTGCAATTTTTCATTTTAGCTACTTGAAACGTTTTAAATGTTCTGGGTTTCTTAATAGTACTATAACTTATTGATAGCTAGGAAAACTTTATTATCCCTGTACAGAACGTTTTATTTGTATGTTTACATATTTGTGTTCTGCAGACAAAAAAAATGACTCTAGTTATATTTGAGGTCTGGAAACTTAACTAGTCATCCTGACATTATGAGTCCTAATTCTTTGGGTACAGTATGAATGATGGCTCTTGCGCAAGGCCTTCTGCATGAAATGTCATAATATTTAGAGAGGGTGTTGTTGGTCCTTTATCATTCTTGTGGTTGAAACCAAACACAGAAATGCAAAATTACCAAAAGAAATTATTTTATTCTTAGAACTTAAGCACTTAGGAATTACCACATTTCCTTTAAGTACCAGCTGTAATGTCACATCTCGGCATGTGAAAGCAATGACGCTGCTGCTTTGAAATGTTTCCTTTTGAGACTGTGAAACCCCTAGAGCTTTCCTATAGTGTTTCTCTGAAGATGTTTTGCATCATTTCACGGAATATAAAATGTAGTCCATGTTCTCTAGAGTAGGTACCTGTCTTGTTTGGCCCATGATGCTGTTTTCTGTCATCGATGAAAGACAGTTATGTAAGACCTCCTTTTTGTACAAGTTGTAAAATTGAATGTCTGTCTTTGAATTTATAGAGACAAAAAAATATCAAGGAAAAAGCAGTAATGCCAGGTCATGTAACCAAGAAATGATTGCAAAAATGTGAAGGCTTTTTCTTTCTGTTAATTTTGTTCTGCTAAAGGAACTATGCTAGCAAATGCTATAACACTAAGGTTTCCTTTCCATGGGAGAGAGACTTAGAAACTGCATTAGGTGATCTACTGGTAATTGATTTGCAGGTACTCAGTACAGCTTGGTCATACATACAATTATGTGGATTCTATTTGTTTATAATTTTCTATTTGATTTTATTTTTTTGTTTTTTGAAGGATCGTTGGGGAATTAGCAGCTATCAAATTGCTTAAAATGTTAACTGGTTTTAGTAATCCCTGAACATAAGTACAGGTGATCAGACTGCTGGGCTTTGCATGTCGTGGTTGTTTTTTCTCATTTTGCTCAAGGGCTATATTTGCCACCTCTCTTTTAGTCTTTCACAAGCAAACTTGAAGTCTGTCCTATTGCTTTGAAAGGATTGTGCTACAATTTGGAAATCTAATTTTGTGATTAAGTAATTGAGGAACCAGAATATAGAACTTCAGTTGAAGAAACTGAAATGCATCTGAGTGTTTGTGAAGATAGTGTTTATTTGTCCTTTTCTCTTTTTTTTTTTTTTGCCTGCCATATTTATATCAGAATCAGTATTAATCTTAGGATAGTCTAATTAAGCCATTTTTTAGTACTGACTGGTATCTGGGAGTGGATTGATAATTACGGATTAGACTTTGTATACTCTTTAAAAATACTGCATTAAAAAAGACCTGTTGGGATTTGAACAAGCCATCACTTAGGGAGATGGAACCATTGAGTAAAAAAGTAAAACAAATTTCATCCTGTTGCCTTTCTTAGGCAAGTGTTGGCTGCTGAGCAAATTCTAAAATCATCCTTACAAGACAGACTCTGATAAGAAGAAACTGCTGATCCTACAGATAAACTACAAAACTGTGGTACAGAAATTACTTTCACAGTATATCAAAACCCCTAGAATTAAATTTCTTGGTTCTACTGACTTCTAACTCCTCTCCTATAACTAACATCTTTCTTAGTCTTGAAGCTACAGAAGCACAATCCTTCATTTATTTTATAGTCCCTCTCTATCTTTTTAAACCTAGTCTGTCTGGGCTTTTCCTCTAGTCAGTGAGCAATAGGTCCTTCATAGTGTTCCAGGTAAACATCTGTTCTCAGTCTGCTGTTACTTGTGGTTCGCTGGTGGATGCTAAACACTGGGATAACACTTGACCATCATTTCCTTGCCTTGTTCTTTCACCTTTTTGGCAGTGTTCACTTGGTATAAAATTCTGGCTGTCTTCTGATTTTTTTTTCTTATTGCAAGCAAAGCCTTTGAATTATTTCCACATTTCTTGTATATAATGTTAGTACTGAACCCCTTAGAAGTGTTGCAAAAAGATCTGTTGACTTAATTTTCCAGTCTCTGTGGGAGTCCAATTTAAAGCATACTTTCTTGAACCTATTATCCTCTTTTATTTTCTCCAATAATTAATATTACTATCATTCTTGTCTTTTTTACTTTGCGTTAGATTTTTTGTTACATGTGTTTTAATACTATATGAGAGCAATGGATGGTAGAGAAAGTAAATGTTGCACTTTCTTTTAGATCCTGATTTTAATTTGAGTGTTTGCATATAAAGGGTGCTTTGAATGCATTCTGATACTGTAGTAAATAGGAGTCACAGGCAATAGAATAATTTCTGAAATTAAACCCAGCACTCTTAGAGATTTCATTAGATCTAATTATAACTAATGTATTTAAATTCCCCTGAAAATAACTTAGTAGGCTAAAAAGCATTCTATTGTTCTTAGTTAATTACTTTTTAGTAAAAATGAGTAACTAACGGCCCACAAAGAAGAACAGCAAATAGATACATCAGTCACTGAGACTTTCTAAAGTCATTAGTTTAAATTTTAGCTTGACTTTTCTGCTTGTGGGTTAGTTCTTTTATTATGTTTTGGAGCTGTATCTGTGCTAGTTCCTTGTAGAAAGTGAGTTCATGTACCAATCAAGGTTGTCTGTGTTTATCAAAGCTGTACTGATGGTATTCCTGCAAGAGATAGGACCAGGTTCTACAGTTTTATTCATTCTCATCTTAGCAAAGACAATAAATTTGCTCAGCTTGGAACTTGCCAAAGTTATCCTTACTATTGCCACAACAGCCATAGCATTAATATGACTTTACTGGTGAAAAGTGAGAAAATATTTCTTTCCCCACAACATTATTTTTCTAGATCAAGGTTAATAGACCTATTGGTGTAATAGTTCCTTAATCATAGGGAAGATTTGTGTTATATTTGTTTAATGATACCTTCAAAAAAAAAAAAAAAGAATTTTAACTTTTAAATACAGTGAAAGATACCTTTCTTGAGAGTTTTGAGTGTATTACATAAAAGGTCTTTCAGCCTTTTCATAGTCTAAAGAACAGATAGCTATTTTTGTGTGGTCTTTAGTTTCAACTATGTTGAAGAACATTGTATTTTTTAAGGTTTTCTTTTTGCTTTCATTTGTTTGAGGAAATGGCTAGAAATATTGTCCTTCCTAATTCCGTATACTTGCTACATTACAGAGTCTAAGACTAAGAAAAGATTACTTTCAGAATGCTGTGCAGACTTGTCAAGAAAAAAAAAAAATTATCTATGATTCACTGCACTTTTCTTCCTTGTAAAGTCTTTTTTCACAACAAAACTCAAAACTAGTACAAATCTGTTCATCGTTTTCTGTGTATCAAGACTTTCTCAGCTGCTCTAAGCAAAAGCAAGAGTCTCAGCCTACAAAATACTAATCCTGCAAGTACCACCTTGGTGTTTTCTTTTGTCCCAGTGACCTGTGATTCTAATGACACATATTTTTTAAGCCCCTGGGCAGTATTCCTCACAACACACCTCGGTTTCTACTTTCATTTTACAAAAATGAGGAGAAAAAACCTCTTGAAAATATCCCAAGGAAAGACGCAAATATGACCAAGATTTTTAAGAACCAGAAAAGAAAAGGGGCTGAAGTTCCTTACACTTCACACTCAGAAGGAGAGCAAGACATGCTTCATGTCTTTAGGGTAGGAAACTTGGCATACAATTTTGCAGTGTTTTCAGATTGAGAGAATGACATTATTTGAAGACATGGAAAATTCAAACTGGCATATTCGGAGTTAAAGTGTCTGATAATGCAGCTAAAATTACAATGCAGTTTCTTTTGAGAAAGAGATTGAATAGATGGTGAGAACTAGGATTCTAATTCATCCTGTGCATTCAAATATAAGACTTATTTTATTAGGTACAGTACAGTTGTGCAGGTGAGAAAAGGAAGACAGGAATTGCATCTAAATTACTATGGTCAGATTCTATTGAATTCTGCCTGTCTGCCTCTGAACAGGAAATAACATTTTTCAGCTTATGAAATGGGAAAGCATGTTAGTTACTTTAGTTCACGTTACACTCCTTTAAAAAGAAATATGGGAATTGGCCCTTATCAAGAAGACAGTAGAACAAAATTATTTTTTTTTAAATGTCATATGTTATTTCAGGAGCCAGATAATTTAAAAATGGATGCAATATCCAACAGTAGATTTTCAGACAGACATCTCTTTCTATCTTTTTTTGCTTCATAATATCTGAAAGTAAGAAATTTAACAGTGAATCTAGTTTTGTAATCTTTCATTGCAGAAAAACAGAGGTTTCCTTGGCATGATTGATAGTGTTCTCATAATTATACATGGTTACACTTAATTAAACAAAAGGTTAGAACTTTGGACTTGAGTCTTGTTGGGGATTTTTATGCTCATCTGTTATAATAATTTGGAAGTTTCCTTAATAAATGCTGAGTGATTATTTTTTGTCATCATGTGTTGGAATGCATTTATTTATATAAATTTACATATTTTAAAATAAATTTATTTATATAAATACAATAATAATATACGTTATTGAGCTCTTAGAGATGAGGGGCCATAAAGCCAAGAGGTGTTTATGCTTTAAGTTTTTCAAGTCAAAGAGTGTGCTCTTCACTCGGATTTTGAAGATTACACACCATAAGTGAAGGGAATAGGTAGCAGGCTTTTGGGATCCTACGATTCCTTTTCCTTCTCCACTTTATTCTGCTGATAAAGGTGGAAGTGTTTCCTGCTGCTAAAGCTGTCAATTTTGTCTGTGTGTATGTATATGTGTGTGGTTTTTAGATTCCTGAAGCGAGGTTAGGAATGACCTTTTTCAAGGTCAGTTGTGGTCTGAGCTCAGGACTATTTCTTGGAAGGTTTGGACCTTGCATTAGCACTGGAAGGAATCACACCCATCGGGGATGAATGCTTTAGCCACAGATCTAAAATAAAGTACTTGAGCCTTGTTTTGATTTTGTACATCACAGGATAAAGTTCTTAACTCTCGAGGAGTGTTTTAAAAAACAGATCCAGGACAGAGCAAGGGCTCTTCCAGCTAGCAAGGGCTCTTGCAGGCTAGCAAGGTACAATATTTAAGACGGGTGGGGTATCACTTGAATGTTTTCTATCAGCTGGGAATATGCTTCTTAGCAGGAGCAAAACACCGTTTTTCTTTAAAAAACCAAATAAATAAAGGTATTTCAGTGTTAAACATATGCCCATAATACAAGTGTTTTGGGACCTAATAGCATGAGACACAGGCATCCTACGTGCTCTTAAAAAAGTTTTTTTACTTAATAAAGGCTTTTGTGTCCATTACACTGTGTTTTTGTGCATATTGGAAGCATGATAGTGCAGACTGACCTGTGGTACCTTGTAATACTCCAGGTGTGTCTTCCCAACATAGTAATTCCTCCATGCCAAGGACAAGTTAAATATATTGACCCACTATGGCTGTTCTGTAGGACTACACCATGCAAAGAGAGGGCAGATGGCCTGAAGAGATTTCAAGTGTCAATGCAGAAATCCTGGGAAGAAAAGAAAGGGAAATAACTGCTCTCTCAGGCGTAATAAATGCCCTGTGTGAATCAAAGTCCTAAGAGCAGCTGTTCCTTGGGTGGTTGGGGATTGTTTCTGTTTTGTCTGTTTGGTTTGTTTTGGGGTTTTGCCATGTTAGCCATTCCACTAGGCCTTCTGTCATATCTTCCCACTTATAATGCTTTTCTGTCTGCAGTCTATTTTCATTGATATGAGATCTAAAAGAAAAGCAACTGACACTTATGTGCTTTTCCACCTTGTGTACCATAGGCTGGTTGTAAGTGTGCTTTTGGGGTGACAGACGTACTTCCTTCACGTTTTCTGCTTCTACTTTTATTCCTCTTTGTGTTGTTTTCAGTTGCAGAGAGGCAAAACATCATTTTCATGAACTAACAGCACTTCTCCAAGTCTCAAATTGATCTTGTCTGTCCTGCCATGTTTCTGAAAGTCCCCAGCATCATTGGTGTCAGTTTTTAACATCACAGGCATTTTTTTCAGTTTTATGTTGAAGAAAATGTCAGTAGGTGAAAGCCAGGTTCTTCGCTGATGCTATTCCATAATGTGAACTGCTAAATAAATTCAGAGCATTGCTCTGTCAAGTTACATTCATTGTTTGACACAATTCTGTTATGTGCGTTCAGCTGTGACTAAATGACCTGTTTAAATCTGCGCTAGCATGAATGCCCGTATAAAATAAAAAATGAGTCTAGCTTATTTGTAATAATACTTCTTAGGGGTATATGTGATTACTATGGAGCAGCTAACCCTTGAAGGATCTCCTTTCCCACATGGTCAGCATTTTTACATGGTTGTAATTTCATACTTTATGGAAAATGTGTTGACCTTAGTATGCAACTGGTCTGTCAAACAAGTATCTGTGAAAGACTATGAATCAAGCATTACTCAGTTTTAGATAAAATGAATACGAACTCTCAGTGTGACTGAGACCACTTTTAGAAGAAGCTTCTTATATCTATTCAACTGAAGTTACACAGACCAGAAAAATAGTTTGCAGCATCTAGTTCCATGCTCTAACTGCATTCAGGTAGTCCTCACCATTCTAACTTCACAGTACACAGATCGGTTTCAAAGAGACCTGCAGATGGGGACTTCTAATAGTAAATACATAAAAATATGGTATTTTCAGCTAGATTAACTCTTCAGGATCCACTGGATTTTGGGGCTGATAGTCAGGATACAAGAAAAGGATGATTTTATATTCCATAATAGTGAAGATAACACCAGAAAAGGATGATTTCACATTCCAGTCATCTTGGAGTTGTTTATGCCATTTAGTTCAAATGTTTTCAGATAAAATAAGGAAGCAGCACAGATTTCAGTCTGGGATTTAGACAAAGAAAATGATGATGACAGGTTTTGGTTTTGGGTTTTTTTCCCCAGGTTTTTTTTTTAGTGTTTTTAATTTGACCTTAAACGAATTTCTAGTAATATTTAACTATGTTGCCATTCTAACTTCTTTAATGCTTCAATAAGTATTTTAAATCAGAGTTGGAGTTGTTCACCTTGGAGAAGAGAAGGTTCCAAGGAGACTTTACAGCAGTCTTTCAATTCCTGAAGGCTACAAGAAAGCTGGAGAAGAATTTCTTTTGGGGGTATGTAGTGATAAAACAATGAAGAAGGGCTTTAAATTGAAAGAGGGTGGGATTAGATTATATTAGGAATAAATTCTTTTCTGTGAGAGTGGTGAGGCAATGGAACAGGTTTCCCAGAAAAGTTATGGATGCCCCATTCCTGAAAGTGTTCAAGACCAGGTTAGATGGGGCTTTGAGCAACCTGGTCTAGTGGGAGGAGTCCCTGCGCATGGCAGAGGAGCTGGAACTGGATGGTCTTTAAGGTCCCTTCCAGCCGAAACCATTCCATGATTCTATGACTTCAAAAATTAATTCTTCAAGGGCTGTTTCTAGTGCATTCTTATGATGTTATTCATTCCTAGTTGCTCTACTTATTCTGAACAAAAACACTAGGACAGAACACTCTGTAAAGTGTGATGCAAGCCACGAATTTATAGCAAGCGAAAACAAAGGAAAATAAAACAAAGCACAAGCCTTAAATTTGTCACACATGTAAGTGCACCAAAGAAACTCGAGGAATATTTGTTTTCCTTTTCTTCATGTAGACCTCTTGGGAGAACTCAGGGACTCAGCCTGTTTGGATGAGATTTGTTTACGGGGTAGCACAAACAAAATTTTGAAGGAAAACTTTTACCAATAGGTATTTGTGAGAGAAAAATTGTGGTTTAGCTCTTAATAGGTTACTCTGCTACAAAGATGGGAGGAATAAAAGGGACAGTTACTACGAGTGTGGTAGGTTATCTTCATTTTTATTCCAGCTGCTTACTCTCAAGGGATACTAATGAATCTGCAGCTGAGGTAACCTCAGTTAAACCCTATCGTGGTTTAACCCTAAACAACAACTCAGTTCCATGGAGGCGCTCACTCGCTTTTCCCCACGTGGGATGGAGAAGAATCAGAAGATTGAAACTGAGAAAACTCATGGGTTGAGATAGTTTAATAGGTAAAGGAAAAGGAATGCACACATACAAAGCAAAACAAGGAATTAATTCAACACTTCCTGTGGGCAGGCAGGTGTTCAGCCATCCCCTGGAGAGCAGGGCCTCATCACGTGTAACAGTGACTTGGGAAGACAAAGCGCCATCACTTGAAACATCTCTGCTTCCTCCTTCCCTCAGCTCTATATGCTGAGCATGAAGCTTATGGTCTGAAATATGCCTTCAGTTAGTGAGGGTCAGCAGTCCTGGCTGTCCCTCCACCCAAGTCCTTGTGCACCTCCAGCATCCTCACTTGTAGGGTGAGGTGAGGAGCAGAAAAGGTCTTGGCTCTCTGGAAGTGCTGCTCAATGACAGTGAAAACATCCCCATGCTATTAGCATGATTCCCTGCACAAATCCAACACACAGCCCTACAGCAGTTACTGTGAAGAAAATTAACTCTACCCCAGACAAAACCAGCACCATCCACAGTGGCCTGCTGAAGTTTGCTGGCAATGCGGGTGGGAGGGCTTGTTTAACCTACTTCCATCCATGAGGGCAAATTCTGTTAGTAGGATACATGTATGGTATGCAGTTATTGGGGTGGCAGGTAAGGTAATAAAGTTTCTTATTTCCTTTAGGGGAGTGTATGAAGTCCAAAGTATTGTGTTTGTCACAAAATTAAGGGAATTATCTTGCTAGCTTGATCTGTGTAAAGTGCTCTTCTCTGAGATAGGGGCTTGTCATGCCAAACGTTCATATATAACCATTTATGACATTTATCAGATATCATCGTGCTTATAAGAGACTTTGGAATATTTTATGTATAGGTCTTGGGTTTAGGTTGGTTGGTTTGTTGTTTGTTTGAAGTTTTTTGTTGCACTTTGGAGAGACTTCTATCCATGGAACAGATTTCCCATGCCTGCAAAAAGAAAGCAGAATTTGCTAAGAAATCTGTAAGCACTTCTATCTGCATTGGATTCCATAGTAAATTGTAGTTTCTTTTAGTATTTGTAATGAAACTATGGACTCTTAATGTGCTTGGAACTGACCTCTGAAGGTTCAATTTCATCCTCTATTCTGATGAGTTACAAATGGAGTTGCTGGAATGTTGCCTGCTTTAGATTAAATTTGGATGCATGATGGAAGATAATTTTGAATGCCATATAACCAACAGCCGAAGTCAGCCTTTTCTGATTAAAATATAAAAATACAGGTTTGGTTTTCATCAAAGCCTACTGCAATGTATTTCAATCTAGATCAATTCAGAATAGCAAGTAAGAATGCCAGATGAAAATAGGTACAAAATATCTGTCAAGTAGAGTGACTAATGAAAAATGCGGAATCTGTATATTCTTCAAAAGTTAAAAGTTTATTGACTTTTATATATATATATTATTTATATATATATATGGTATCTGAATAAAAGCACAGAAGTGCTTATTTGGGAGCTCAGTTCCCCAGGGTTCTTTCTTAAGTCATGGTGTATGCTTGAACAGAGAAACTATTTGAGCCTCTGTTTGTCTTGCACCTACTACCTACCTTGTACTCTGACTAGATTTTCCTAGTTCTGTGACAGTAGAATAGGTAACAGTGTTCAGGTAATACTTGGAATTCTTTAAATAAATTTTAATTTTCTAAAAGCAAAGCAGTGCCTAAATATTTTGATAAACCACATGTATTTTAACATCCCTAATGTTAAGTTGAAAGGCAAAGAAACAACAGGTATAACTTAAATTGAATAAGAATCCACAAAGAAAGCCAAAGAACACTTAGTTGTGGGAATATGAAATTGTGGATAGAGGAGGACTCACACAGTTAGAATTTGGGAAATTATCAGGAGGCAAGAAAAACTAACACAAGAGCATGTGTCATTGCTGCTGATTCAGTCATTGGGTATCAAGCCCCAGATATATGCCAGTGTGCATCAATTATTGTATGAGGTCAAAATGAATATGGTTTCAGCACTCTTTACCTTTCCTCTCAGGTGTTGTTTCTGATTTTTACAGATTTACTTTTGTTACTTTAAACATGGTAAAGGGACTGTTTCTTATTCACTGTGATTTAAAATATTTAAAGGATATTACTTTACTCATACATTTTAACTATGCATTTGGGTTCAGAAGACGTGGCTACCTCGTAGTAAATATTCTGTGTGTCATTTGCTTAGAAATTTTTTATAGGTCCTGTTTAATACACGCTTCAGGGGAAAATACATGCAATGAACTAGAAGACATTTGGATTTTTTTCTTAATATAAACATAAGTGAATTGCTTACTAAACCATATCCATCTGTTGTTTTAAAATGCCATGTTAGAAGTTGCACAGTAAATTTCACCTTATGGAATACAGGTATTTGCTTCTTCACTTTAGGTGACAAGAAGCTTGTCTCTAGTACTTAGCATATGAGCACTGAATTTATGTGTAATAGTATATATCTGGTAATACAGAAAAAGAAATGTCTTTAAATGCAAAAAATCCTGATTATCATAATGAGTACAATCAAATAAAAGCAGTAATGAAAAATAAATCAAACTTTCAGAGAGGCGCATTGGTGATATGTGCATTTTACCCTGCAAATCCAAAGCAGGCTTTTATTTCCATCCTCATTATTTAAGGTGTGAATAACATACGCTCTCATTTCTTGGGTTGAAGTCAGTGTTGTGCAGCTTTTTATCAAACCGTATTCATTTTGCCTTAACTTGGTATTCCCAGTCCCTTCAACCAGCTGAAAATCTTTTTATTATTTATAAAGCAGTCTTTTTGTGTATTTTTGAAATACCCAGCTTTGCTAATTAATTATCTTCCAAATAAAATACCCGTTAAAAAAGTTTATTAGTTTAAGCAGAGACATTAGGAAAAGGTGTAAGTTGTAGATTAAAAAAGAGTCAAATGTGAGTAGCGTTTAACCTCTTTTTTTTTTTGAAAGTAACTAATCAAAATGAAGGGCTCTGAAGTGTAGCATAACTTCGATAATGACAAGTCAAATGTGTATCAAACTTTCAAGGCAATATTTTTCAGGCTTGCCTCTGACATTGCTTCAGGAACAGAAAAACTTAATTAGCAGGCCATCGTCCTACAAAATTCCAGTGTTGGACTGTCATTGGGGAATACAGGCTTATTTTTCATCAAAATGTATACAAACACATTTTCAGGTTTATTGTTCCCCTACTTCCCATCAGAGTATGTTGCAGCTGCATTACTAGTTAGATTAATATTTTCTAAATTAATTAAAGATTAGTACTTCCTATTACATTTGGTACTAAAAAGACATGAAATGCAATGTTGGATCTTTGCAGTACAGATTTGTTTTATTTTTTTTTTGCTGTGGAACCACGCTCCCTTCCTTGCCGTCTATATTGAGAAGTTGATCTACGTCTGCATGCTTATCAGAAGGCATTCATTATTTGAGAAAATAAAGGAGCTGAGTGCAATTTTGACAGACATTATTATGATGTTGCACATCCTGATGAACCCAAAAGACTAATAAATAAGGCAGGAAAGACGCTAAAATCTAGTGTTATTAAGGTGTGCAAAATAGTTTCTGTTCAGTAATGGGGAGTAAATAGAATACCTAGTTGAGTCCTGGTTGAGTCCCTGCATTAATCTAAGAATACATATTGGGAACTCTTGAAACATAACTTGACTATACCATGAGATCAAGTGACAATTAATCCTGCTTTCACTTATGGGTAGAATTGTCAGTAGTGAGTAAAATGAATCTTCATCTGTAACTTCAGTGATACATCAGAGG
Organism: Pseudotriccus pelzelni; assembly: GCA_035584735.1. Lineage (NCBI taxonomy): Eukaryota > Metazoa > Chordata > Aves > Passeriformes > Tyrannidae > Pseudotriccus > Pseudotriccus pelzelni. Next base: position 44,130,478 of record JAWMRA010000130.1, read on the forward strand.
TCTGATGTCTGAAGAGTTGGCTTAAAAATTCAGTATATCTGATGTTTTGTGAAAACATCTTTTGCCCAGCCGATACACTGGAATATGAAAACTCTTTTATCTGACAGCATCATTTTTTAATCTGACATGACTATCAATGGATGTAATAATACTTTCTGTTGAATAAAAGGCACATTTCATTTAGTTAGAAAGTAAGTTGGAGGTTTTTTCCTTTTAATGTTGATATATCACAAAAATAAGGTGCCGGTTTCTCTGCAGAATAACACATCTTGAAGACACATAGCCCAGCTCTATGAGGAAAAAACAGAAATGAGAAAGATCAATGAGATATCCTTATTTTAAGGTGTGTATTTAGAGACAGAAATAAGGAGAAAAGCTGACTATATTACAGCACACTGCTACAACGTGTGCATAAGGCTTTTTTTAGTCAGCTTGTGCAAAAAGAATCCTAATTATGGTGTCCCAAAATGCAAGCTTACCCACAAAGCAGAACTAGAATATTTGTGAATTTGTTTTGATCTATTTGGTGGTACAGACAGAATACTAGCAGCTGTTTTAGATTCATCTATAGCCTGGCCTAGTTGTGGTGTGATGATTTTTGAGATTATGACCTATTAATATGGTACAAATGAAGAAATTAATATCTATAACAGATTGTTTCATCTTTAGCTTATCAAAAGACAAAATCTCTTCATCTAGGATTTTGAATCTTTGTTCTGGGGTTGGATTAAAGAAAAAGGAAACATGAATAAAAGGAAAAACATTTATATGCCCTTCTTCTTTTTCATTTTCTTTTCCCCTCTTCTTTCAAAACTATATCTTTGCTTTTTCAGTCTGCTTTTTAGTGTATTCTAGTGAAAATTGTGGTTGTTTAGTCATCTGTGTGTTTTCTTTCAGTCTGAAATTGTAAATTGACAAAATTATTTTTAGCCAATTTTAAACAGGATTTATGCAGCAATTGGTATTTGGAGAGGGCAGAGAAAATTGAAGTGTAATCTTAGAGAAGACAGTGAAACGTGAATGGAATTATGTTTGCATGGATTGCAAGGGGAGAGCTGACTGTGGTCATTGCTGCAAAGGTATGGAATGTTCACTCAGGACTGCTGCAAAAGAGATAGAGAACCATATCTAAGGTGCTTCCCTTGCCTCCAAGTAAGACAGAAGAACAAATACATTTTCATGATGTGTGCTATTATGAATTACCTGCAGATTAGAATAGTTACCAGTAGACAGTGAAGTATCATATTTTATGAAATGATAGCACAGAAATCTTGTGAGCATGGTTCCTTGGAGAAGGACTTCCCAGAGGAGATTCTGGCTGCCCTGAAATGGAAACAGTGGTTCATTTTAGACTGATTTCTAGAAAACTAATGTCTTCAAGAGTATTAATTAGTAGTGACACTATTGAAGAAGTAGAAATTTGGGAAAACCTCAGTTAATTTCTATACAGACATTTTCTTTCGCAATGTGGTATAGTTTCTGATCTCCTGTGGAACAAGGCCCATCTCATTTTTTCAAATTTTTTTTTATTTATTGGATTTTTTGTCTTTGGTTATTTTTTCTAAATTATCTTCTGACATTGTTTTGTCCCCACCTTTGACTAGCCTTGATCCAGCACGCTGTTGCATGACAGGTAATGATAGAAATGTTACTCTTTCGGTAAATTACTAAGCCTTTTTTTTTTTTTTTTTATTTACATTTACATTTTCATGATTTTAAAGTAGCAGGCAATACTACATCACTATAGTCAGCTTCACTGTCGTATATAACACCCTTAATAACATCTGGTGAAGTGGTTGTAAAACATACTCTAATAGTTCATAGTATTCAGGCTGTTTGAAGAGATACTGACTTTTGGTCTGCATAAAATCTTAGTTATGGAGTGGAAACATCATTAATATGCATGATAGGAGGATTTCCGTAGTAAGGAAAAACATGCCAATTAGCAATTCATATTATCCAGGAAAACTAGGAATTTTGGCACACCCTGCTTCTAATTAAAATTAGCCTTATCTTCCAGGCTAAATTCATTGTTTATCATATGGTAAAGCTGTGGCAGTCTGTATTTTGACTGTTTTGTTCAAGATTATTCAGTTCAACTCAAATTTTGAGTTTAACTTTGATGTAAACAATTCAATAAGATTTTTTTTTATATGTTCAGTCAAACTCTTGAAAGCATGTTCTATTATAATTTCAGTGTCTAGAGGCTGTGAATGAAAACTGTCAAAATTTTTCATCCAAGGTTGAGGAAACTAAATTCTAAATTATTTTTTCTTTATATTTGAATTTTTAAGTAAGTTAGTGCATTAATTTATGATAATATAATTTAGTTTTACAAAAAATATTCAGAGAACTTTCTGCACTAAAAATTGTGTGTGTCTTTAGCCCGTTCTTCTTCAGAGAAAATCAGCAATTAATTTGGCACCTTTTGTGAAGATCAGTGGGATCATAAGTTGGAAGACTAAAGAAAGAAGAAAATTTTAAAGTGACCAGAAAGTTTACAAAGGGATTGCTTTCAGGAAAAGTGGAATACCGATAAGATCTTGTATGCATTTGTGTTCTGTATATATATGTTCATGCACAATTAGTACTTGCAGTATTGTCTTAAATTTGTTATCACTTGCACATTCATGTTTTGCTATATATTTCTCCTGTTTTGCTTCACATTTTTCTGTGGTTGGAGGGAGTATTTTACCATGACTAGATAATACTATCTGAATGGTTCTGTGATGATGTGAGAGCTCTTAAACCCATTTGGAAATATTAGCTTCATCTTAGACCATAGGTGCTAGAGGGAAAACAAAAGATGTGCTTTTCAGTATAAGTTAGGATAACTCCTGCTTAGGATAGGCTAAATAATTTCTAGAGAAGGGAAATTAGACTAGTCATATATGCTTCAGAAACAACACACAATTCAAAAGTAATATTTTTATCTAATACCTTCTGATGCATTGCCATATATAATGTGACTTGTTTGCAATACCTTTTTCAACTATCTCCCAACATATTTGGATGTCATCTTCTTCCACAGGGAGATGTGATGGACAAAGAAATTTTTTTAACATTTGGCTTTTTCAATTTATTTTTTTTTGTAGAAAACACTTGCCAATACACAATTTGAAGTATTGCAGTTGCTTTCTAGGAAAATCTGTTGTGTTATGGCTGTTTTAGCTACTCCTTCGTTGTGTCCACCTGAAGAGCAGCAAGGTAGATTCACACAACCTGCCTGCCTTCTCATTTCAGCGTATTCTCTATTGGCATTGATCTTAAGAACAGTATTCTTAAAAACTTTGCAAGTTTCTATTTCTGTAGAAGTGTAAATCACTATGTTTTGATATGAATCTTAATTAAGGTATTGGAGGATTGGGAAACTTCTAAAAGGCAGTGCATAAATTGAACCAGTTCAAGGCAATTTACATACCAAGTGCCACTGAAATTATAAACATGATCTTAATAAAATGGCCACTCTAATGTATGAAATTCAGAGTGGGAACATAAACATATTCATTAGCTTTGAGAGACATGCATTTTCTTACTTTTTTTGAGTTTTAATTAGCATCTTAAATTTTCATAGAAAACTCGTAATGGAAGATTAGGGAAAGAATATTGGAAATATAAATTAGGATGTCCATGATATGTTAATAATTAGTATTTGATCTCAAAATATGTGGCTCAAATAATACATTTGCTTTGCTTTTTCTGTGTTCATGCCATTACTTTGAATATAACACACATATTACTGTAATCTTAGAGTGATTTTATCAATACACTTATAAAGTGGCTTGCAGGTATCAGCCAACCTCAGATGTAAGTGGACGTGGATAAAAACTTCCATAAGTTAGGAAGCAACCTAAATGGAACATATTTTAACAATTTTTGTGATTCTTAAGTTATCACCTTGCACAGATGAATGAACTGTGAGTGAAGTACTCTAAATCTTTGCCATATACTTAAAAGCCCTTTCTTTCAAAAAAAGTTGCATATGCTTTGAGTGAAAATGTTATCTGAGATGCCTATGACTAAAAGTTAAGAAGTAATTAAACTGTTGTCTTTTCCAAGTTGTCTCTTTCATTTGACAGCACTTTGTGTATAATGTTTTACCATTTTTTCTGTATACTCATTAACATTTTTTCTCACTGAAAATTACCTCCTTCTATTCATGTAATGCATACATGATCATCTAGTATCTTAATCCTAGAATCCTTATCCAGAAATTATACATAATCTTTAAAGTATTTATCTTTGTTGAAGTCCTATTCTATTAGAAAATACCATAATTTTCATTATTAGTATGTCTGGGTTTTTTATACAATCTGTATATTTCTCACATATATGTTTTTAAAAATATTTATGTAACTTAGAGAGAGAATTCCCTATATACAGGGAAGTGAAAGGACAGAAATGAAAGCAAAAATCTGGTCTTAGCAGTGTGTCCTTGATTTCTTGGGTTTCTTTTTTCTCCCCTCTCATAAAAATACTACAAAATACTAGAAATATGTCTTGGTGTACTGATCTAATGTCAGAACCAAACAGAATTTCTTTCAGAAAGCTGAATATTTGCAATTACCCACTTGAATAATGTCTTCCAAGTTACTTGACACTGTATTTGAAATAGTCTGCACCCTGCAATTTCTTCTGGTGTAATGCTCACTACAAATAGCAAGTGATGGACCTTTCTTTAGCTCCTGTTTGTCCAACCATCCTATCATAGAATCACAGAATGGTTTGGGTTGGAAGGGACCTTAAAGATCATCTAGTTCCAACCTCTCTGCTATGTGAAGGGACACCTTCCACTAGGCCATACAATCATGGAATGGGATGGCTTGGAAGGGACCTTTTAAAGATCATCTAGTCCAACTCCTGTGCAATGAGCCAGAGACAGGACAACTCCCTTGTCCTGTCATGACATACTCTTGTAAATAGTTTCTCTACATCTTTCTTGTAGGCTCCCTTCAGGTACTGGAAACCTGCAATTAGGTCACTCGAAAGCCTTCTCTTTTCCTTTCTTTAGTGAAGTTCATTTCATACAATTTAATTTTGCAGTTATTAAAAAACTAGGCAGGTACTGGAATGTCCTCTTGTTGAGGTAGGCATTTATAGAGAAAATAATTTTGTAATAGTTCTAGGGAGGACAGAATTTGAGAGAGATGACTTGATTAGGGTAAGACAAAAGGCTTCCTGAGGCAGTGTTGAGCCTGTACTTTCCTTTGATTTTCGATGTATAAATGAAACTTTCAGAGCCTCAAAAATTAAAAAAAAATCCAAATTAAAAAAAAAAAAAAACAAAAAAAACGTTTGTAGTTTCTGTGAGGATGAAATTGGGACAAAGAGAGCATTTTTCTCAAGGAACAAGTGATTATAAAACTGGAAGATTTATCTTTAAATGGAAGCATTTTGACTGAATTGATTTCAAGTTACTCTAAATCTAGAGATATCCAAGTTCTTAGTATGACCAAATTTGACTTGCTAATGCTAATGTGTGTTAGTAAAGGTGCAACTACAGTTTCTTAAACCTCTTTTTTAGAAGTCTGCTTGGCTAAAGTAACAGGCTGCTGCAGCTTTTGGTGGGATATAAATGTCCTTTTCAGGTGGAGTCTTGGGAGAGTTGTCTGTCCAAGCAATAGATGCTATGGAAGTCAAGGTTCTTTTTTTAAAGTCTAGGAGTTTTATATAAGTAGTGTGGAGAGCAACAAGGAACTACAGTAATAAAGCAATTCAGAATGTCACAATGTATCTCTGCCCTGCAGACTAAACACTTCCAAATTCTTTTACATTAATTTTCTTTCACCCATCTCATCTCCCCACAAATTCCTAACAAAAATTCCATCTTGTCTTCTGTTGTTTTAACAGCCTTATTAACAGTCATGATTTCACCCATGAGTTATGTTGTCCTTGCTACATGGTAGAAACAGACTGCTACCTTTTTCTTCACAATAAATAATTAATTTTTAATCAATTCACAAATTTCCCTACCCGCTACCCTTTTCTTCTGTGTCTCATTTAATTGTGCAGTAAGTGCATTCAAGGCGAAATACTGTTCAATTTCATCTAGTCATCAGTCTGTACATTTTTTTTAATATTAAGGTTGTCTTCCACCTTCACATTCCAATAATACCATTTGGATGCTTCAAATTCAGCTTGTGAGGGTTTTGCTTTGGTTGGTTATTTTTTAAAATGATTTTGCTGGTGTACAGAATCCTCTTTTGGTTCCTTTCAATACTAGTTCTTGGTTTAATAGTTTATTTACTTTATTTTTTCAAAACACATGAAATAATGATAATAAGTAATTGAATACTTTTGTGTCCCAGTAAATTGTGTCTTTTTTTGTTGTTCTCAGCTTGCAATTTCTTCAGAATATACAGATTTTGTTTGTCACTGCTGTAAGTATACTTTCAGACAGTTTTAGTCAAGATAATGATGGACATCAATTTTTGACCACTAAGATTGGACTATAAGTAGTTTGTTCTTGTAAAGAGCAGTAGTAGATGGTCCAAGGTCCATGGAAGTAAAAGATGTTTTCTGCTTTGAAAATCTAGTAATTGCCTTAATGGATAGATGAATATTTAGAGAGAAAGCTACTGGATACATTGCCATGCAGTGCAAGTGCTTTTTCGGTGCTAGTCACAAGTTTGTGCGTTGTAAAATATGGTGATTCTTCACCCTATTGCAATTCCTACTGCTTTTGTGAAACAAGGAACTAAACACTTGTCATACTATTAATGTATGTTTCAGTCACCTTTAGGTGGCTGAAAATAGCAGAATTTTATAAAGTATATTCCTGCTTACAGAAAAAGAGGAAAAGGTGCAAAGTGACTAAGACGTAGAAAATATGAATAAAAATGCCTTCCTTTTAAACAGTGCACTCAGTGAAATAAAGTCTTGGAATTTGTAAATATGAAATATGAAAGGGAGAAACTGAAATTAGACTAACAAATTTGTGATAGAATTCAAGTCTCACAAGCAATATGTTTTGCTTCATTTAAATGATGGAGGTGTATGCTGGGGAAACGTGTCTTGAGCATCAGTCAGTGTGTTATTCAGGTCTGTACAAACTGGAAGCATTATTTAATATATACGTTATGGTTTTAGTCATTCCTTGTGATAATGGAATAAACTGAATTTTATAGTTAGGACCAATACCATTCACACAGATGACAAATACCAAACAGATAATGAGAAAGCCTGCTAATGTTGGGTTCACGGTGTACAGGAAGGTTTTGGTGGGTGTTTTGTCCCCCTCCCCGTGTTGGCACAATAACAGTATGCTGACATAAGTCCACATTCTCTCACAGAATGAGGCTTTATAAGGAAATTAAATCATCTTTTCACTTATTTAATTTAATAGTCATATTTAGTGTTTCTCACATCCAATAAAAAGTTTCACTGAATGCAGTTTGCTTTTTTGAATCTCTTTGTAGGCAGACTGCAAGTCAATTGGTGAAAGAAATGCTGTAAATTTTGTCTCTATTCCTTAAGCTACATCAAAGACTACCTTATAGAAATCTATGAAAATACTATAAAAATACAAAATAGTCTTTAATCACTTTGTCAGTTTGATATTTACAGACTACCAAATACAGTATTTACCTCTATTCAGATGCCATTCACTGGAAATCAGCATAAAAGGATTCCATGGTTTGTATAATTTTAAGTTTTCATACATTTATTCAATTCTCTTACTGCAGTTTGTGTTGGAAACAGTCATGGGTTCACTATAATAATATCTTTCATTTGGAAGATTCTGTAAATAACACTGCAAATCTTAGCTAGCAGATTCTAAGTAGGGTAAATATTCTAAGGGGGTAAATATTTTTCTGAATGGCAAAACTGAAAGATTGAAGTGAAGGTAAGTTTAAGATTATTCAGCTAACCTCTTGAACTTTGTCAAAGTCCAGTTAACTGGACTGCAAGTACATCTGGAAAACATACAAGTGGTTTTGTGTATTTGCATACATTTTTAATTAAAAAAAATTATTCCTGATCTTTTAAAATAATTTGCAATTAGATTATATTTATTATTGCAAAATTTGGTGGTATACTTCTTAATAATATTAAAAGTAATAAATTTAGGGCTATGATCTAAAATTTCTAAAAAAGTACTTAAGCAATGAACTTGCATTAATATTTGGCTCAGTAGCAGAAAAAGTGAGGTGTCAGAATGCAGTAATTTGAAGAAAAATTATGGTGTTCACCTGTTTCAAGTGCTATTTTGTTGAAATAGTTTTTCAAGCTATTAGTCTTACCAGAATAAAGACCCAGCTCCCCAGCTCTGCAAGTCTTTGCCTGAGCAGTGCTGAAGCTGTGAACAGGAATAGATCCAATAAAAGCACTTTCCAAAAGGAAAATAGAAAAAAAAGAAAAAAGATGCAAATATGTTTTATGTCCTCAAGCTCATTCATTTAACTTTACCTTATTACCTTTTTTTGCTCATTAGTACTAGTCTGGCAGCTTCTGATAGCCTTTTCATTTAAACAGTCACTGATTTTAAAGCTTCAATAAAACCATGTGATGATATCTACTGTTACTGTTGCTGAATTTAAAATGTTCACCTAACCACTGGCAGGGATTTTTTAAGGTTTTTTAATATCTGATATCTCTGAAATATGGTTTGGGGTTTTTTTTAACTTAGTAACCTGGACTATTTTTCATATTTTTACCAATTTTTTAAGAGCATGTAGGAAGGCAAAACCCAGCTATTCAAAAAACTATGTGTAAAAAGTATATGAAGTTAATATCTCTGAATGATTTCTGCTTGGCTAACGTGAATATACAACATGATACTGTTATCTGCTAAATCATTCACTTGTTTTATAATGGAACAAAAATGCAATATTTACAAAAAATGCTTGGACTAAGAGACTTAATTTTCCCAATCAGTTAGGCCAGGAAATCCATCACAATGTAATATAGGAATTATCATTAGTCTCATTATTAATTTTTTAATGAATCATTCCACATTTTTCAACTGGGCATTGACACATAAGGCTTCCTACTTCTCAAATACATCATTGCTTAATTTTCTGTAGCTTTGGCCTGTTTAATTAATTTTATGTACTTATGTAATTTCGAGTGTTTGGTACTACTGCCATTTATCCGAAGTCACATCAAGAATTTTAACATCCTTAGAAAATTTGTAACCTACTCAGTAGTAGGCTGCTCCTTTTTCTTTCTTTTTTTTTTTTTGAAGTTACATGGATGTATTTTAAAGTAGGTTAGTCATAATTATTTTATAAAATAATTGCAGGAATATTGTGATTGTAACTATGTTAAGCAATACAAACTAGAATAATAATATAGAACACCACATTTGTAATCAAAATACCATATCGTGTTTTCAGAACTTAATGTCAAAATAACAGTAAAACTCCTTCTGCTTGAAATTAAGGCTTCTGATTTTTTACCTCCTGAAGAGTGACCTTCATCATAGGAAAGAATGGATGATACATCTTTAAAAATCAAAAGTTGGAACAATTCTATTGTCCTTAACATAGGAACAGCCATTCACAACCTTGCAAGTCTAAGAGCAACTGCTCTCCTTTCATGCTGCTGCCAAAATTTGCATGCAACACAATTATATTTGGCCAATACAGTCCTCTGTATGATATTGAAAAATTTATATTTCAATATTTCAAATTTATATTATATTTATATATCTGTATTTATATAGAAAAAGACAGTAGAAGAGTTTATTTTTACTGTAAGATAAGGGAAAGTCAGAATTGTGCCAGTGACTAGGATGAGGAGGTGAATCCTTCAGAACTTGTGCTCTTCTGAGATTCTTTTTTGTTGAATTTTTCACTTTAGAGTTGCCCAGCCCAGGATGCCAGGCTGCGTATCTTTGGTTGGTCTGTCCCAGAATCCATATTTTTTTCTGGTTTTGCAGAGATTACTTTTTGGTACAAAGAGAGTTGTCTTTGATTTGCTTATTGTTGCAAGAGAGTTTAGCATGGTCCCTGAACTTCTAAGTGCTTATAACAATGCACAGCACTAGAATTTTAAAGAGGATGATAATAAACTTACCTTTGATTTTAGGTATGCTCTTGCATACAATTAATGTCACCCTCGAACTGCAAGCCTAGGTTGTGTGTCAGTGTTGTAGAATTAGTAGGCAGACAGTGACTAAAGAAATGCTCACAGTGGAAGCATTGATTTTTCTTTTAGTCTCAATAACTATCAGTTAGTAATTGTGTTTGTTTTCTCATGTAAAACAACTGCAGATGATATATATTTCACTTAAAACCAAGTGACCATTGAGCTTTACCATTGCTATAGATATCTGTGGAAATCTTGAACACCTGAAAAGCATAAAGCAAATAGAAGAATGTTCTCCAGGACAGTATTTTACCATGGATTACTATATGGAATTTGGGAATTTTTCATTTTTTCCAACTTAGTATGTATTTCTAGGAACGTGCATATTCTTCTTACTGCAAAAATTTAGTAAAGGAAATACAGGTCTAATCTTTATTTTGTGCATTGAAGCTAATTCAGTTTCTACACTGCAGCATACCTCTTTTGTTGCTGTGTGACCCCCACTGAGCCAATTTCCACAGTGTCTTCTTGAATATTTCTTTTTTTTTTTTTTTTTTAAGTCTCAAGCTGTGAATATCAGTTTATTTTTAGGAAAATTCTTACTTCTTTTGATTTTGCTAGTTATTTTCTAAATTTAAGAATGACAATGTAGTCAAAAGTTTGAAATTATTAGTATCCAGTACTTTTATTTCCCACTTCTAAACCATTCGCAGTAGCAAATTACTCTCATATTTATTTGTGACAGCTGCTGGGTGAATAGCTGTTTTTTGACATGAGTGATAACAGCTGAAAACTATACCCACAAAAATTAGTCTCAGAGCTGATCTCTTTTTATGCCAATGTCTTGTAAATGAGCAACAATTATAAAATTTCAGCCTCAAATAGTAATGTTTCTGAAGGCCTGGGTATCATTATCAATAGTTAGTACTAAAATACCCAACTTATTAGAATAGTAAGGGAGGGGAGTACACTTAAAAATAGTTTTTCTTTGTAACTTACAGAACACATAATAAGTGAACAGGGGAAAATGATCCGTCTTGTCCTCTCTTAGAATTTTGTGAATTTTTTATTTACTCCAAAAAGTTTAAGTTCTTTCTGATTGCCAGTGATTTAAAAGACTGACTTTGATTTATCCCATGTCTCTAATTCTGGGCAAAATGGAATGCAAAATAACATTTATAATCTTTTCACACACTGTCTTTTCTAAACAATTATTGCACCTTCCTTTAACTACAGAATTTTAGCAAGTATACTCTTAATTACAATGAAACTCATTCTGTATTTTTGGATGACACTTTCTTTAACTGTTATTGCAGTTGTTTTCTTTACCGGTTATTGCACAGTTTGGCGTTACCTTTTTGTTCGTTCTTTCAGATTTATATAGGGCTTTTGGAAAAGATATGAATTGTAATTGAATAAGAAAGGACTTCTTTTAACTATCAATGAAATAAAATATCTGTTAAGTTTTCCAAATTATATAAATAGTACTTTGAGTACATTTATTTGATTAATTTGTAAATTAAGTATTTCTGTGCTCTCATTAAATTCTATATAATTTGCCTAAGTTTCTTATTTTCTGGATTTCAAAATGGTAGAGCTTGACAGAGATTGCCACTTCAATTTCAAAAGTAGGAGAGCAATTAATTTTCACATTAGAATTTAGATTTTTAAAAGGTAAGCACTCTCACATTAGAACTGTTAAGAATTTTGAAGTATACTTTAGGAAAGAGCTTATGTTACCTGAACAAAACAGAAAACTAATTAATATAGCTTGTAATATTACTGAGATAGTGCTTGATTTCAGCCCAGTAGTGTGCAATGAAAAAACAAACACTGTCCTTTTTTAGCTTTAACATATAAGTTGATACCAATCAGTTCCGTCTGCAGAAAACTTTGAAAATAGAATTTATGACCTTTAGTCAGGAAATTTGCTTTTTGGTTGTTTGGCTTTTTTCATTTTTGTTTCTCTAGAATACATACTGTCAAGTGTCCTTTGGTATGTTTCTATGTGCATACATAAAAAACAAAAATTCAGCAAGTAGGAAAAATAGTTGAGCTTTGTTGTTTGCGATGCTGAAAAGGACTTGAGGCAAGGCAATTGGTTCATCTGTGATCTGCAATTCTGCCTCAGCAAGGGAGAATGTATATGGAAATAATTGACTCTTTGTCTTCTGGACTCCTGCATAAACATTCACAAGTAATGTTTGCTATGATATTGTGACAAAAACCCATAAAATTATTTCCGAAAAAAATGTCATCTCTGGCTACACAAACTTACTTTGGAGCTGCATTTATTACGCATTATGTTTTTATTATGTATGTATAACATTTTTGCCTCTGTGTAAAATCTGAACACGGGTTAGTAATTGTGCATTATGGTTGTACAATTCCAGCTGGAAGGACTGAAGAACTATCATTTTGTGAGAGGCTTGTACTAATGCTTTTGGTGTCTGGACCTCTACCAGCCAGCTCAGAGTCACGGAGAGAGTCTTAAGAAAGTTGCTCTGTATGAATCAGAGACTTGATTTTTGCTATAGGATTTTCTTTTTATAGCAGTTATGATCCCTGTTTTTGATGTGGCATGACTGAGAGACAGAATATACCCCTGCCAGTGCCCGTGGCAGGGTCTAGTGTGTGAAAAGGGTACCTTTGCCTGTAACTTGCATTTTTCAGTGTTGTTTACTTCTCTGGATTGAGGCATGTCAACAAGAGGAGGGAAACTATATTTTAGTTTCTGGTTTAGTATGCTAGTATTGGATCTCAGTACACTCAGTAAATGAGTGGATGTATATTTAGGCAATATAAACACTATTCACTTGCCCAGTTCAGACCTGTTGCTATTACACAGTTACAAATGTTTTACATTTTTAATGCACATCTTCATTGCATTGCAGGAGTTCTGGCATATACTGAGAATGGTGCCAGCTGAAAGCTGATAGCAGCTGAGTTTCCATGTAAACCATGGGGGTGAAGGAAGAAGTATGTGTAAATAGAGATCCTTAGAAACGTAATCTGTGCAAAAGATGTCTTCCAATCTCTTGAATATCCAGTGTACTGTTGGATGTTTCTGTGATTGTTTATTTTTCTGCCAGTACAATATGCTGGTCTGAGTCTTTCACCTAATAACATCTAGTCTGGTCTGTGATTTATGGTTCGTTTTTATGAGGATGGTTGCTTTTTTTTAGGATGATTTAGAAAACATGTCCTGTCTGATGATGGCTTCCTCAGTGCATTCAGAAACAAACAAACCAACCCTGCAAAAAAAACCACTGAAAAGATAATGAAAAATGCTGAGGTTTGTGTGCAGTCAGGATATGAGTTCTGATTCATTTTGTCACTCCAAGGCATATCAGAACTGAGTAGTAGGCTTGAAAAATATGCTTCTTTAGGAAGCTTTGGATGCAAATTATTTGCTATGTATTGCTATTGACAGTAGCACAGTTTAATAAAAGAAATATTTGTTTCCTTATTGACAGACTAAATATTATATGGCATATATTTTTTCATGTTGAAGTGGGTTTTCAGGGGATTTTGTGGGCATGTGTGGTTTTTTTCTTTGGTTGTTGGTTGGGTTTTTTCTTTCTTTTTTTCTTTTTTTTTTTAACTACCTGGTTTATCATAGGATTCAAAAGCTTTTTTTGTAGAAGTGTTGCCATGTACTTATTGTAGAGGTTAAGCTAAAGCTTTTTGCTCTACTGGACCCTGAATCTGCACTCGAATCTTCTGGTAGGAAGTTCTTAAATGCTCAATTGTGATGTTTTAGCCAGCCTTTAATGAAACCTGAGAGCAGCTGGAAGTGAGCATTTAAAAAAATCTTAACACTGTGTTAGAGGTCCTTGTAGAAGTCTGGGAGAAGCTGTAATTCTGAGCAGTTTCTTAAACAGCTGTTTGTGTTTAAAACAAAGATGTGAGGCAGCAGAAAGTGCTGCCAGCTTCCATCTTTCATCATAACTTTGTTTCCTGGCTGGAAGCTCTACAAAGTGTTACTGAGGCTGTGGTGGAAGAGCTTCAAATCAATTAGGAGCTGATGAAGAATTGTAATATAATTTCGAATATAATCTGTACCACTGTGAAGGTCCCAAAATATTGAATTTCAAATTAATGTTTTTGAGGCTCAAGTTACTGAGTTAAAATTAAATCTGGGAGGTTGAACATGACTATGATATGTGAAATCAGTTAGAGCGTGAGTTATACAGAATGTGTTGGAAGAGCCAAGTGGAAAAACTGAGGATTAGTGAAAACATGCAGGTTTCTGAGAATAAATTCAGTAGGATGCACAGATGCACATAGAAAAAGCAAACAGATAAACAGGAAAAGCAGGCCATTTCTTTTATTTTTTTTATATTTGAATGAAGACAATACAGGGAATGTTGACATATTTGAACTGATAATTATTATTTTTTTTGTAATTCTAATATACCTTGTGAAAGTTTTCCACCAGATTTTTCTGCTGAATTACTAGCCATACTGTGAATCTCCTGCCATTCTTATACAAAACACAGGAGTTATCAGTAAATAATTTCTGACATGATTGCTACCATACAATCAACTTTATTTTCAACAGCATGTGTATTTAAGTTTGAAGAATATTCCTAGTTTATACCCTATATACCAACTTTAAATTACTTAGGTTGCTGAAAGTTATTACTGATTAGTTCTGCTTTTATGACTTACCATTAGAAGCTTCATTCTCATGATTTACTATTTACTTTTACTTGTGAGCCTTCACTCTGATATAACTCAAGTGAAGAAAAAATTAATCCAGGATTTGACTTCTCATTTTCTGTATGGGATTTAATGTTCAGCTCATTGCAAGTGTGACTTGAGGTCATATCTGGAGCTGAATTCTATAATCAAAAAACCTAACATTTGGGGTGCTAGATAAGGACAAAGTGAAGTAAGGGCGTTTGTGGTCAAAAAAATGGCAGTCTTCATTAGGGTGTTGTAGTTTTACTTTTTTATGTATAAGTTTCAGAGGTAGCCTATCTTATTAATTTTTTTAGTTTTAAAGCTTTTTTGTTAGTGAGGAAGAATATGCAAACACTAATATTCATGGGTATGATTAATGAAGGTTGTTGAATGTTGTGCGTGGAAGCAAATCTCTAGTAATCATATTCTTACCTATGCTTCATACTTGCCTCAGTAACTAAGGACTGATATTAAATAACCAATTCTAATACAGTTTTGTGAAATTTAAGCTTTCCTTTCAGTTCTGTCAGTTGTGACACCTATTTCTGACCTTATATTTATATACAGTTTTCTTCAAGGTTTTAATCTTAGAGGAGGCTTCAGATGAGGTAGTTTTGTGTAATTTGGTGTTTTGTTAGTCTAATTCAAAATATTGTGTCTAACACTTCTATTTCCTAACATGCAATATAGTTTATAACATGTTTTTTCTTTGTTCCGTATCTGTACTTTATGAGAACTTCCATTTAAGAAAGGAATAGCCTAATCACAGGCCGAATTAAACAGAAAAAATTCTGTTTCTGAATGCCACTTCAGTGTTCTTGATGGAAGTCTATGTATAATAAAAATAAAAAACAGATGAATGTGACTCTTACAGTACTTTGAATATAGACTTTCATCATCATAACGTTGGAAAGAAAGAGAATAATTCTTATACAGAAATGGGATACTTCATGTCCTTTCTGCATTACTTGTGGAAATTCTTAACTGATAAATCAGAGAAATTATAAAAATTATTTGGTTATTTGTTTCTGTGGTTCTCAGTTTATTTCTGGGGTTGCTAGAACACCCTATCTGTAAATGTCTGACAGGAGTTTTGTTCATCAGAGTGTAAATTCAGCCTACTCTTTGCTCATTTTCCAGCAAACGGACATGAAAAGCAGAAGGGAAGTTTGTGCTCGCTATAGGTGTTGTATGAGTAGTACTAGTTGTGAAATGAGTGGATCACCTGCTGAAATATGCTGGCTTTTGTTTTAATTACAATGTTATGTGTGCCACATTTGCCTTCCTGTTAGGTGCTGTAATGCAAATAGTTTTCCCATTGACCTTGGAAATCAAAGCTGGGGTTTACCTGCTGTGTCCCCTTTAGTGAGAGAGAGAGGAAGGCACCTTGGGCTGGAACCAAGACGTGGGTGATGGATAATCTGGGGCTGTTAGCTGCTGGGCACTGAGCATGATGTGGGATAGTAATACAAGCTACATTTCTAAGTTTTTGAGGGAGTGCAGCATTTCCTTTGGACCTGCTTCTGAATATGCAGCTGTGGGAGAGCCAAAATATATGTAAGTTTAATTGCATTTATAAATGATGAATTAAATCTCATCAGAATAAAATATCAGCTGTTTGTTGTAACAAATTATGTGTTTATGTTATATTACACTTTAATGATTTCATGATTAGTCTGACAGCTGCTTTCCCACAATTTTGTTTCATTAATGTCAGTGTAATCTGCTCATCTCTTTTGCTAATTTCTTCTTTTATTTTTGCAAACTTTAGGCTTTTTTGACCCTGCCCTTTCAGAATTGTCAGTCTTTCACATCTGAATTATCAGAATTACTCAGAATCTGTATTAATGTTCTGAAGTTTCTTACAAAGTTTCCTTAACAGTATCAATGCCCATTAAAACTTCTAAATTTTGCTTAACAGTAAAGTGTCAAACACCTTTGCAATAACTTCTGAGATTAATATCCTTTTCTTGTTTTAATAGTTACGTCATGCTGCTATTTCTTAAATACTTTGTCTCTTCTATATAATAATTAATGATTTTATGCTTTCAATCTCATTTCAGACAAGACGCTTCTAATTTTTTTCATTAATGTTCATAAAGATTTTTGCATATGTAATAAAGGGTTTTTAATTCAGTGCATGCTTATTTCTCTGTATATTAACACATATGTATATATATATAAATATTAATTTCCTGGGCTAGAAAAACTTTCTGTTCACTTTGCTTAGGCAAGAAATGTAAGATGCGATTGCTTGCATCTAGAAAGCAGTTTATATTTCCCTGATCAATTCCACCTTTCCTCCACCTTTACCTAATGGAGGAAATGATGAAATAGTTACACATTTTAAAATCATATTCTGAATAGAGTTCTGAGTCATGACATCATGTACACAAGGAAAGAATCATGAAACATCTATAGAAAAGGTTATGGAAAATGTAGTAGATATAACAAGTTTCAGTCTGATTTCTATGAGTCATATTTCATTTTATGATTCTCATTCTTTTATTTGATCAACAGTATATATGTAGCTTACAATGAAGGGTATGTGGTTTTGATTTAGTTTTCTATTTAGTTTTCTTCTGTTCAGGAATTATTCTTTAGCTCTACAAAGATGAGACAAGGAGACTCCATAACAGTAGAGTAACAAATTACAGCTCATCCCTGCTTTTTTTCAGTTGCAGTGATATAATTCTGTTGTCATTGCTCAAAATCTAGGAACCAAGTATCTATCATCTTATCAGGAAAACCTCAACATTTTAGCTTCTATTCAGGTGTCTAATGAAAATCTTGCAGAAGTTAATAGAAAGACTTTTGGGTAAGCCTCTGTTTTTAAGAGTTTCATTTGCTGATGCACTTTAGGATGCTTTTACTAGTAAAATGCCTCATCTAGAATTGGGGTTTTTTTTTCCTCCTTTTTGCCTTTTCTTTTTTTTTCCCCTTTAAGCTGAAACAGTTGACACATTTCTGTTGGTGATTTACAGTGCTACATTTCTGTGGGCTTTCTTCTGTTTTTGGAAAGTAAAATTCTGGACCTGCTAAAAAAATGTCAGTTCCCACCAAGTACACGTTTACTAGAGGAACTTGGCAAGACTTACTGATTTTAATCAGGTTGCCATTCTTAAGAAACTGGTAATGTCACAACCCTCAAAACAGGAAAACTTACCATGTAGCCAGGGGTGCCAAAAGCCTTCAGTATTCAGTTGATATTGGCTTGACTGACAGGTGATTCAAAATAAGCATGTCTTCAAAAAATGTTTGAATGAGGCATATCTGCAACACACCTTCAGTCACTGAGAGCTGCAAATAATAAAACTGAAAACTTAAAGCAGGAGTTGAAAAGTTTGTGTAGAGTGAAGAAAATGAAGCAGAGAAGGAGGAATGCTTGGAATGCAAAACAGTTGGAGGGAAAGTAAAAGATATTCATGGTTAGGAAGGTGTCAGTTACAAAGATCTGAGAAAGACCATTTGATAAAGTCTTTGACAGTTTTGACCATCTGTTCTTTAGGGATTCCCAGAAAAGTGTGAAAATAAATAGATTTAGATAGGTTTAGGGGGAAAAAAAAAAAAACAAAAACCAAAACCAAGAAAATATCCAGACTTATAAAAGCCCATGGAAACCTATTCTGGTGTTGCTCCCACTGAGTCTCATAGCCTGCATTAATGGTGGCTGCAAGGAAGTGGGACAATGATGGGAAAGCAACCCTCCTTTCTGGCTTTACATTATGTTACTTTATCCCTCTATAAAAGGGTTGTAAAGGATGGAAATTTAAAGATCTGAGATACTATTCAAGTGAAAAGCAATTGGTAAATATGAATTCAAAGTCATAACCACATTGCAGTGTTTTTTACTCGTTTATTCCTATAATCTGTATATTGTTTCTATACATTTACTGCATATAGTATATTGTGCATATAATATATATATATATATGTAAACATATATTTTAATACAAATGATATTTGTATTTTCCTGCATTACTCAGGAAACTCTTTTTTACTAAACCCATTTGGAGGTATATTAGGGCTGCTAATGTCTTTTTCCTGCTGTTTTGGTTTGTTCCAGTATAGAACTTCATTAGTATAATGATTTCAGGCACTAGTCACAGAATTATGTTCTGAGAGAAGCTTAGTTTCTCTGTATGATTCATATTTTGTTGCTGGACAGTGAGTGACTTCCAGAGGGCGGTACATCCCAACTTAGATCTGATTTGTCATGTCAAGGTGCTTATCTTTTGTTACTGTAATAGAGAAAGCTTTCAATAAATAGACTGCCAATCTGAGAACTCATTGAAATGTCTGAATTGCACTGCTGAGCTAGATGGGAGTACAGTTGGTGTTTGTGTGTGGGGGTGGGTCTGGAGTGCTTTTTGTCTCTTTCTGGAGAGAGTTTTTTCGTTACAAGAGATACTGAAAAGGTCTGGGCAATCGTGGTTGTCTGCTTATCATACATTTTATGTATTGTTCAGTATACTTACACTAGTTGATTAGCACAAATCAGGAGCAGAACTGCTTTGCATTTGTGTCATGGGCAACAGGAAAATATATACCCTTCACCTCCTAAACTCCCCTCAGAACTTTTTTTGGTGCTTCAGTGTAGATGAAGGTGCAGCTAACTGCAGTGCAAAGGAAAAGAAAATTCAGTAGTAATTGATTTATTTTAAACTAGATCGTTGGTGATTAGTATTATTTATTTATAAGTTGTAAATTAGCCTTTTTAATTATGTACGCTGGGAAAACTGAATATTACAAGTAGGTAAAGGAAATGAATGCTGAATGAAGAGTTGCCAGCTTTTAATTATGCAAATGAGCAAGACTGCGGAAGAATTATTTTGTAATTTTTTTGTACTTAGAATTGCAAATCTATCACCGCAATTGTGTTTAGAACAAATAAAACTGGATTTGTGTAACTTATTTTCTTTAGATACTTGCAGTTAATGAGATTAAACAGAATTATCAATAGTTTTAAGAGACTCTATGTAATGTGCAGTTGATCAGGGTAGTAGAACTGAAATATTACTGCCAATATTGTTCTTGTAGAGTATCCTGGTATATTGTACTTTATTACTTGAGAAAGAGCAATGAATTGTTTTCCATTATTTTTTAATATTATATTTTTATTAAATGTTTTATTATCTTTTTTATAGCTGAATAATTTTTTATTCTCTTTCTACTGAGGAGCCCAGTTGGATATCTTAGCTATGACTCTTCCCAAGTAGTCTACTCTTCATTGTCTCTCCCACTCTTGGAACAGCCTAGGTTATTTTCTTGGGAGGCGTCTCTTTTTTTTTTCTTTTTCTTTTTCTTTCTTTCTTTTTTTTTTTTTTGGTCTCATGTGGATTCTACAGCCTAGAATTCTAGCCACTTTTGCTGGCAGAATACGTAGTGCTCTGGCACCAACTCAATGAATAAAGAGTAGTGAAAGAACAGGCTAATTTATAATCTCTTCACATCCCCCTAAGAATGTATCTGAATATATCTTCAGTAATGCTGGTAGGCAGTAGGAAGTGTATTTTTAAAATTAATTGGGGGAAAGAAGAAGGAATTAAAAGCACTGAAAAACAGTTTCATGACAGAGGGAAACTTCATGAATAAAGTGCATTTAGAA
Source organism: Pseudotriccus pelzelni (assembly GCA_035584735.1). NCBI lineage: Eukaryota > Metazoa > Chordata > Aves > Passeriformes > Tyrannidae > Pseudotriccus > Pseudotriccus pelzelni. Next base: position 44,150,807 of record JAWMRA010000130.1, read on the forward strand.
GATTGTAAAGTAAACCGTGAATATCCTTTCCTAACCAGAGAAAGACCTGGGAGTTAGGTGAGAGAGCATTGTCCATCAGTTTCCAGCTTGACTGAGCTTTCCTTTTGTAAGTGAGAGAGAACTCTTGACTTTCCAAGAATAAAAGTCAAATTATGCTATGCAAAACAATACGCAGAGGCACATATGAAGAACTAGCATATATATGTAAGTAATGACCATCAGCACAATCTAATATGCATTCACCCCTGCATTTAGCTCTGGGCAAGAAATTGAGTCTTGTGATTCTAAAAAGGAATTGGCCATGCTGCTAATTCTTGTACCCATGAAGAAATAAACATTCTTCACTGTCCCAATTGCTGGTCAACTTTCAGTTTCAGCTTTGATTGTCATTATCATTAATTCTCACAAATTCCAAGAAATTAAATTTTGGCAAGGGAGTTTTAACCCCCACCAAGAATGGAGGTAGGAAACAGCAAAGTTCAGGGAATTTGCTTACAGAAATCTATGACTATTAGAGTAAGAGATTTTTCTTTAGAAATTTAGGTACCTTAGAGGAAACTATGATAAAGAATAGAATTAGTAGCATGATGAAAAAAATAAATCAAGGGAAAAAAGGTGTAGCATTTTTAAAAGGAGTTCTGGATACAGCCCACTAGAATTTTTGAAGGATTCTCTGAGTACATGGTTAGGGGATTATTTCTTCATGGTTTTTAGTTGACTTGAATTACTACAGGTCATACAACAGTAACTCTTGTCACATGGAGAAACTGAAGTAAATTATCCATAGGATGAGAAGGAAGGTTCTGATGTTGATTAAGACTATTTAGAAAACAAACACCAAAGGGATATAATATATTAATAATAAAGTTTAGAACTGAGCTTGTTTTGGTGATTTGTGCCCTGACTCTCTACACATGCAGTGATACAAAAGTACAGAAAATAAATACAATTTAAGAGTGTTTGCAAAATTGTCTATTTATATACTGTTGTGTTCTTTAAATAGTATGTGACTGTGACATAAGTGGTGTACTGAAATACGATAAAAGTAATGTCAGTGTCAGGATGAGATTATATTAAATTATGTGAGCAATTTTTAGTTTTGGGGGGGAAGTGTCTTAACTTCTGAATGTTAATTTAAAAAATTTTGCCCTAAAATATTTCAGTATGAATGTGATATGTAAGTTTGTGGATACATGATATATATATATGTGTGTGTATGTGTATGTATCTTACACCTTTTTCCTCTTCAAATTGGTCTCCCCGTCATCAATTTTATACAATAATTTTAACATTTATCTTTGGAAATCTATGTAAAATTAAATAGTAATAAGATGGCTGTAACATAAAAATAATGAATGTTATTTATTCTTAAGTCGATTGTTAGTGAGAGTCCCTTTTTCACTTCTTTCTTCTGGTAATAGCTTACTCACTGTTTTTTATGGTCTTAATCCATATGCACAGGGTTTTATCTCTTTTTTCTCAGAATATTAACACTCATCTCACTTATCACAGTAGTTCTTCCCTTAAATGACATTTCAGATATTTCAGAAAATTGGATAGCAGTTAACGATATTTGACTTCATCATTTTACTAATAGAAATTATTTCTTTGGGCAAGTTATATCAAGTCAGTTATTTTTCCTTGAAGACATCTTATACTGTAATACTTGCAGTTCTATATTAGTTAAAATATCCATTACCAAAAGTATGACAATTTCACCTTCCCCCTTTTTTTATGTAAAACTGTGTAATATTAATAAGAAAGTTAATTTGAAAGAAGCAGTAGAGGCATTCTTCAGGCTAGCTATATGTTTGAGAGCTCACATTCACTTTACTGCTGTGATGAATATGAATTTGGACTTACTGTTTCATTTGTGGAATCAACCTAAAGAACTTAACATGGACATGGCTTATTTTATTATAAAACGGCTGTTACTTTAAATTTATGCAGAAAATCTGAAGCAAACAGCAGGCTGCAGAGGAACCATAATTAGGGTTTTCTACAGGGTCAAGATGACACTACATTCTCAAAATTATTCCTAAATAATTTCCAGCATTTTATTGGCTTATTTCATTCGTTATTTTTAGCGTGCTGATAACTTCAGAGCAACATCACTAATGACCCCTAGATTCCTTTCCTTCATTTTGCTCTTAGATCTGAGTTCATGGTTATGTAGACATGGCTTGGATTAATTTCTATAGGTACTTTACCTTACAGTTATTCATTATGAAGATCATCACACCCATTTGATTTGGCAAAGTCTTCAGGAGCTGCACCACTACGCAGGAAATCTTAATGCCTGCAGATGCAGACTGCACAGTGTACTGCCCTCTGCAAGTCATTGATGAAGGCCTTGAATCAAACCGGAACTACTCTTAGCAAAAGGCTTTGCCTTTATCTAATAGCTGCTCAACTTTTCTGACTCACTTTGCTGTGGAAGCTTGTTAGTGCCTTTCTGAAAATCTAAATATTTTTTACCTACTGGTTCCCCTTGGCTGTGTGCTTGCTGATACCTTCCTAGCCCTTCAGAAGGTCTCCGAGCCAGGATTTCCCTCTGCAGAAGTTGTGCTGGCTCCTTCCAATAGATCACGCGTGTCAGTGTAGCCAGTGACTTTACCTTGCGTTACAGTCTTGAATGATTGCCAGAAAGGGAAGTCGGGATCAGTGGTCTGTAGTTCCTCCGATCACTTTGTAAAGAAATTAGTCTTCTTTACGGGCAGATGTTGCACTGAAAACCTGAGGCTGTCCTACTGCCTCAGCTTTGTGTAGTGACACCGCAGAGCTTTGCCAGCAGGTCTGCAGTTCCAGCTGGTACTTTGAATACTGCTCAGACCAAGTGTAACACCTAACTTGCCTGTCAATCTAATAGTCTGCATAGACACTGTTAAACTGTCAAACACTTTTTTTGGGGGGAAAAGTGGTAGAAAACAGACTGATTCTCTGTTTTCTCTATTTATTTTTCTATTTACTTGATAAGAGTATCTGACTGGTTACTGATTGTTTGGTGTTTTTTTGGTTTGGGGTGTTTTGTTTGTTTGGTTGGTTGGTAGTTTGGTTTGTTTTTTTTTTTGTTGTTGTTTTTGTTTTGTTTTCAAAATTCCAATTGCATTCTTAAATGTTTTCACAAAGAAAATTAATTGAGAAAAATCAGATAAAACTGAGGACATAACCTTATTCTAAGGCTATTTGTGAGTATTAACAAAACACAGAGATATCGGTCTATGCAAAAATGCTAGCAACAGTTAGATGCAAGACCCAGTCTTAAATATATACAATATAAGAGCTGGAAAATAGTATAAACTGAATTGGGAAGACTTTTTATTGGAGTGTATCCTTTGAATCACTAAAAGTCTCCTTTTTTTTTTTTTTTTCCCACCAAAATTTGCCTCAGTGTTAGGACTATATGTGCTTTGTTATCTTCCAGGTCATCGATTAAGCATCATTATCTGAAAACTATTCCATATGAGATGGGTTAGGATACAATATATGTGATTCTGCACAAAGACTAACCAGCTTTGAATATGCTGGAGTTGGATTTTCTATCCACTGTTTTATGATAAACCGAGAAGTCTCCTGTAGTAAATGATGCTCCTGTCATATTACTCTTTTTGACGTTATTAAAATCACCTTTGTCAGATGGACAACTTAGGTTAGACTGGTGAGATAAGTCATTTTGAGTGGTGGTCCAGTACTGATTAGCTTCAAATCAAACTACCGCTCAGGGAATTTTTTGTTATATTTCACATTTTAAAGTTGGATATAGAGCTGTGTTATGTACTTTCCTCTTGGCTGAACATGTCAGTCTACATGTGGCTTCCTGCCTTTATTTCAGAAGTAAAAGGGTTGTACGTTAATATATTTAATTCCATTTTTATATATGTCCTGTTTCTAATTCATCTAGTGAACTTCAATGAGTATTCTCTATTTGGAAAGTAGAAGGAAATGACTATTAATAGACAGTGCCGAGGAGCTTCAGTGATTTTGGGTGAAAATTGAACTGTAGATATTAAATAGCAAACTTCGTTTCCTTAAAATAGTTGTTTAAGCAAAGAAAAAAAGTGCAGGTAACATGATTTTGCATTATAGTGATTAATTTATTGTAATTCTCTATGGCATTTAAGTTTCAAAGCTTTTTAAGATTAGTGGTTAGTGATTAAATAGTAGTAATGCTATTGTTTAATGAAGAGGATTTTGCTCATTGATAGCTTTCAGAAGCTCTTTGGATAAATGAAGTTCTTTCAGATATTTTAAAGCTTGTCATGTAAGCCTAATGTTTAAAGGGATACCCTGCACATGAGCTGTGGTTCTGCCCACGACAAGCTTGTGATTTTGCAAGGAGGAGTAATATGTCCCTGTTTAAACCTTTAGGATGTTGATAAATGTGCTAACTAGCTGGACGCTCCCATTGACAAATACAGTTTTGTAGGACAATATACATCTCTTAAGTGTAAAACCAGAGCCATGTGCTGGTCATTTTTTGAACTGTGATCATATTAGAGACAAAGTAAATACAGGGCATTGTGGGGTAAAATAGTTCTAAATACCATTTCACACTTCTCCTTGGAGCTACAGGTTGCACCAAAGATGAGGTGGAAGAAAAAAACTAATTACTTCATTTTCTCTTATGCAGCACCTGGTGTATAGCATCGTAAAATCTTGTACATCTGTCTGAAATATTAGCAGAATGAAAATAGAGCATAAATTAAAAGAGTTTGTCATAACTAATGACAGGTAATTTGGCTGTCAAATACAAAGCAACACAATAATTCAAGCAAGGAAATGTAATATGGCTAGAAAGAAATGCATTATCTTTCAAGTCTCACTTTGAAGTTTTCATGAGGAGACTTAAATGGGAAGAAGAAATATTTGGAATGCATTGAGTACTGCATACAGGGAAATGGATACAGCTTTTTCTAAAAGTACTGCTCGAAATTCTGAAGTTCCTTAATAAGACCGTCATAAGAAAAACAATCTCATTCTGGATAATGTTTCAGTTTAAAATAAGTACCTATTTCCTCATCAACTTTATTAGGTTTTTAAGTAATTATTAAAAAAACCAAACAACAAAAACTCCCATGGCATCAGCAATCTGTATGGCTAAAGGCAGCTCTGCATTTTTTTAGTGGCTTCAGGCACTAGGTCCCTGTTTGCGCAATTATTTAAGAAAATTACTTCACAGTGCAGTTTAATTTAAAAGCAAACAAACTTCCCACTTTGGAATCTTCCAAAGTTGAAATGCAGATGTTGATTTTCAAACTTTGTTTCCTTAAAGAAGTTGTTCAATGAAGGAAAGCTCTTCCAGATGTTCCAAAATTACTTCCAAATATGGAGTAGTCTCTTGCACTGGACTTTATAGGAATGCTGTTTAATAGTTTACCCAAAGAACAAAATACTGTCTGCAGATTTCTCATTTGAAATAAAGAGCAGAGGCTATTATTGCAGCAGTACAAGCAGAATTAGTGCCAAATTCCCTTATTATTTCCTCCTCTGCCCTTCCTCCCCCTTTCACTTTTTTTAGATAGTATAAAGACTCTTGTTTCCTTGTCAGGAAGGTGTTACCAAAATCTCTGTAGACTCTAATACTGCATCAACAGAGATCAGTTTAATGAATTGCATTTAAAAAATTTCATCCACTACTATTCAAGTTTCTGTCCATTTTTTTCTACAATGGATTACTGTTTTATGTTTTATAATGGAACAATAGATAATTTACCGTTTTTTATTTCTTTTTTGTTTGTTTGTTTTTGGTTGGTTGGTTGGTTTTAAGTAAATAGGATTTATTAGAGCATGTACATGTACCTTGGAGGGGTATGATCACTAACTTTGGAAGTTTTCATGCAAAATCAGATTTTTTTGAACAAGCAGAGATGCTGCTGTCTCTGAAACAGAGCTACAGATGGAGACTGGATTTTCATTTCTGTACCATTTTAAAGCAAGTTCATGGTTGGCAGACTTTATTAGGGTTAGATATATCCTAAATCAAATGTGACAACTAATTAACTAATTTTGGGCTCATTGTTCTCTCTTTTTCTTTTCCTTGCCTCCTTATTTTTTCACTGCTTCGTTGTTTATCTGAAAATAAGTGGAAATTTTTGTCCAAATTTCAAGAGTGATCAGAACAATTATATGATAAGGAATAGAGTGGGCATAATGGGTTTAGGAGCTTAAGGATCCTCTTGTCTTCCTGCCAGTGTATTGAGATTGATCTTGTGCTTGCCAAGCTTAAATGTTTCTAATCATTCCTGGATCAGCAGGACACTTTTAGTTTTACCTGGCAGTTGTTGCATCAAAATTGGACAGTGTAGAGAATTGCAGCTTTTATCAATGTCAGCCATACTTCCACATGGTGTATTTTAAAACTTCTAAAATTTTATTTTAAGGTCATATGTATCAAAAGACAAAGCTAAATACTTATTGCAACATTGTATTGATATTTAGTGTGTTATAAAAATTATTATATCAAATTACTGATAATGTGTCTCATTTTCAAACAGCAACAACTCATTAGATCTAAGCTCAGAAGAAATGCCTACAAGGAGCAGTTTTTGAATAGTGTAGGATGGTGATTTTTCCACAGTAATACCACTGTAGTAATGTTTTTGAGACATCCTTGTGCCAATTCGGAATTTGTACAAAGAGAAAAATCCATAGGTTGTAAGCTAATTAAGCTCAGAAATTTTGACTTGAATATACTTTTTGTTTAAACCAACTGATCACGTATGAAAACTGTTTTATACTGATACCAGAACACTATTCAGTATTGATTTTAAGTTGAGGTATCTCTTCAAAGTCTGTCACTCTTGCATAGAAACAGATTGCTTCTTACCTATGTTTCCTAAACAAATTAAATTCCTTGGTATGATGCTTTTATATATTTTTTCCCCTCCATTCTCTTTGCTTTTGTTCAGTGTTGTAACTTTTATAGCGTGCATAGCTCGTTTGATGGTGCAATAACTTAAATACAGATACAGTGTATTTTGCTGGTTTTTACATTGTGGAGTGTAGAAAATACATAGTTAAGGGACTCCCTGGGTGTGATGCTATAGGTAGAATTAGGTGGTTTGCCAGAAAACAATTGTGATTTCTCTCTTTTCTACATAGAAGCATTTCTTTCTTATTTTCTTTCTCTCTTTCGTTTGGATTGGTAAGGTGTGCATAAGTGGCATAAAAGGATTGTATCTGTAGCAGTGTCTGGCCATTTAATTTCAATCTCTTAATTGTTCTTTCTGCTTCATGTCACTGGAACTTGCAACTTGAGTGACTAAGTGAAACGTCATTTGTCTAGGACTCTACAAAAAGCTTGTTGCTTTCAGTATGGGTGCATATTTAGGTGTATTCCTCAATACCCATTGGGGTTTACATTTCTTTTCCCAGTGGTTTTGAAAGAACTCTTTTAGAAAAGGTTCAGGACATAAAGATCCTTGTTTAAATGAAATAATTATACAGTGGGAGACTTGATTCTTCTGTTTATTCCAAATCACCATAAGCTGTAGATGCCTTTAATGCTTTTCAGTTCCTTTCCTTTGCAAGGTTCTATCACCAGTTTAGACAGAGTAGTGTGATAAATGATTCAAATGAACAAACAGTGAATAAAGTTGCAGCAGGAAATCTTTACCAACAAATATAAAGCAACTGTAAATATAGTTTTGTAGATAATATCTTGAATAATCTGCTTCATTATGAAAAGAGTAGAAAGAAAAATTCTGGCTCAAAAAAAGGAATTTCTTAGATAAAAATGTTACTTTTATCTTTACACAGAACCGTGTTTCCAAGGAGTCAGATAATCGATGTATGCTGATACACCTGACCTAGAATTTGAAACTGCAATATTAAATACATTCCCTTTCCAGGACAGAAGCTTCACTTCTGGTTATATATGTGCCAGATTGTCTTGAAAACATTTTTCATGGATCTCATGGGATGATGTCTCAGAAACCTGACTTTTAAGGCAAGAATGACTCACTCTCTATAGGCTGAATGCATAAGAAACAAAGGAGGGATACAAGTTAGCCAATTTTGTCAGTGTTTCAGAAAGGGTAATTCAGTAGTATTTTCTAATATGGTAAAGTAGAACTTTATTTCATTTTCTTTTGGCTATAGATACTTCATAATTGATGCTATTTATAATTAAAGGATGCAATAAATGTGTCCTTTAAGCACAATTTTTTAAAACTTTTTTTTCCTTCTAAACTTTCATCTGTATTAATTCAAGCCCATTAAGCTTTTACAGGAACAATGCTGCTCATCATTACATGGGTATAAGCTTAAATTGCACCGTTTTGCACTCTCCTACACAAAGTATAATGCAGAAATTTCCCCACTGTTGTGGTTTAATCCCAGCCAGCATCTAAGCCCCACACAGCCTGCTCACTCACTCTCCCACCTGCCAGGCTGGGGAGAGAATCAGAAGGGTAGAAGTGAGAAAACATGTAGGTTCAGATAAGAACAGTTTAATAGGTAAAGCCAACGCTGCACACATGAGCAAAGCAAAACAAGGAATTCACTGCTTCCCGTAGGCAGCCAGGTGTTTAGCCTTCCCCAGGAAAGCAGGGCCCCATCACATGTAATGGTGACTCAGAAATTAAAATGGTATCAGTCTGAACATCTCCCATCTTCCTTCCTCTTTTCCCAGCTTTATACGCTGAGCATGACGCCGTGGGGTCTGGAATCTCCCTTGGGTCAGTTAAGGTCAGCTGTCCTGGCTTTGTCCCTTCCAAACTCCTTGTGCACCCAAGCTTCCATGCCAGTGGCGTGGTACAAAAAGTAGAAAAGGCCTTGGCTCTGTGTAAGCACTGCTCAGCAATAACAACCAAAAAAAGGCATCCCTGAGTTATCAACACTGTTTTAACCACAAATCTAAAACATAGCCCCACACTAGCTACTGTTGAGAAAATTAACCCAACCAAAACTTGTAAAGAATGAAGAGAAAAATAAAAAATTTTTTGTATTCACTAGGTGAAATATCTTCCTATACAGAGGAATACATCAGAGGAATACATCAGTTTCCATTTTTTGGTCTGTCTGAAATTTAAAAGGCTGTATGATAAAATGAGATGTTTCTTACATAAACAAGAAGATCAATCTAAGCTCTCTGAGAGAAACTTAACATGAATGATAGTGATTACTCTGATTTTTTTTGTTTGTTAGTTGCATTGATTTATCCACTATAAATGCTTGATTTCAGTGTAGGTGTATGAAAATGGGACTAGCGTAACATAGTATGCATAGACTTTTTTTTTAAATTTAGCAGGCCATAACATTACTAAAATTTTGGGTTGAAATGTTTGCTGAATACAAAACCAGGCCTCTTGTTCTAAAATAAAGCAGTAAGTCTATCCCTGAAGTAAAAAAAAAAAAAAAATAAAAAAAATTATCTTTAGATCATGTTAGCAAATTAATGGCATTTTAGGACTTATAATTCCAGAAGGGGTTCATTACCCACTCTCTTCTAGTAGTTTTGATTAAATAAATAAAATTTCTTATCCAGTCATAGCATCCTGAAGTTTATAAGTTTATATATATTATAAGTTTACACATGAACGGTACAGTATTATCTTTCTCTAAATGAACGGCATTGTAGGCTCAGGCAAAAACAGTACTTGGGATCTGACATTTCTCTTTGTTACATGCACATTTGTAGTGCTTATTGTAAATATTTTATTACATTTTCCCAAGATGGCTTAGTGAAAACAAAAGGAAGATGGTGATGGTAGAACGTGTGCTTGGAGTACGAATGTGGAAGTGGTCAGAGTTGACTGCCAACCTTGTGCCTGGTTATATTAACCATATATAAACCATATTAACCATATATAAAATGGTTTCTATTCTTCTCTGTGCCAAACCCTCTCTACTCTCTACTTATCTTTTTTTCCTGTTCACCCCTAGCCTCATTTTTCCTCGTTCCTTTGATGATTCCTAGAATAGTTTTTCCCACTTCGCAATGGACTTTTTTTTCTCAGTTTCTCGCCTGAGAACCAGATATCATTTTGAAATGAAAAAGATTGCTGTATGATTATTTTAGTATTCATAACACTAGAGTTTTAAAAATTTTTGAACACCCTTTCCTTATTTTTGCTGGCATATTTGTGAATAAATGATCCTGTGTACCAATTCTCTGAAGTTTTAAATGAAAATATTAACTAAAAAGAGCTAATGCACTGGAAATTAGTTTTGCAAAACGCTTAGGAGCACTACTGTAAGTTTACTTGTTATTGCTTGCTTTCATTGGTCTACTCCACCGCTCATCATCAAAAGCTCAGTGTATACGTTAGCTAATTCCTGATATGTGTATTTCCTATGCTTGATTTGTATTTCCACAGACTCTGGTAACTATTCTTTTACCTGACTTCATAGGAACCACTTTACCTGATCTCTCATGAGTTAAAACTTAAAAGAAAAACAAACTCAGGAATTCAGAATCGCAGTGATAGTCTGCTGATTACTTGTTTGGAGGCTTACTGTTGTGTAAGATTGCACAACAGTTTGATGGTCACCAAACAATTTCCTGTCTCCAATGATGTATTTATGTCATGCATCACATGTTGCATGAGATTTAGACCACAGGCAGTCATAATCCAACAGCAAATTATAAGGTTACCGAGTACTGTTATGAAATTTCTCACATAAATGTCAAATCCCTAATATTTAAGAGCAATAATAAAGAGAGATTTTTGTATTTCTGCGGGTCCCACTAACCTTTTTCGATGCCCAAGAAAGCAGTTCTCATAACAACACAGCTATATATGGACTGGATGAGTGGTATTTGTCAAACACCTTATTTGGTTAATCTGAAAAAATGTACAGTGAAGAATCAGTCAGGTTTTCTTAAGTCTCTGTGTTGTGAATGTCACATAGTATGTTATGCAGTCTGTTATACAGTACAGAAAGAGTTTAGGAAGTCAGAGAGGTTCGTTTATTCGCACTGTAAAGTAATTACCTGCTGCTTGTTCCACTAGAAAATGTTTTCTATGTGTGACTAACTTGCCTGAGGAATTAGGTGTCTGCAACTGGTGTTGCTTGTGAAAGCTTTGAAATTGATCCATGCTAAAGAAAAAGATGCCTTGCTCTGAAGAAGTTACAGCTTGGAGAGGAGGGACAATGACTGGGATGTTTGATTTCTAAGAAGACTAATTACTGGTGAGCTTACAGTAGTCAAATTAACTCTAAAGAATAACACAGATTTCTTATTAATCTGACATATTTTATCTAAAGGAAACTGCACTTTTACTTATTGATAAGTGTGATAGGGTGGTAAAAGCAAACTATTGAAGAAATAATATTTTCCCCCTTTTTTTCTGTTTCATTTTTGTTTTTGTTATTATTGTGTTGCTGAGAATCTTTGATGGCTCTGGAAATTTCATTAATTTCCTGGATTGTGCTCAGTGAGAGTTGCTTTTGACAGTCACAGACAGTTTCTTGGGTATGCAAAGGTGTTTTCTGCTAATGTGCTAGCTGCCTTCCCAAAATACATAGAGAATTAGCTTACTCTTGCCAATGTTAACAGTGAATGCTTGGCTTCTCTCCCAGTCCTTTGTTTACTGCAAATTTTTTTGCTTCTTGAGCCACAGCTCTGTTCCTTTTCCTGGGATTTTTTTGGTGTGCTTTTTTTTTTCTTTTCTTTACATACATTTTTCTTTTGCATAACCATCATGCTCACAGCTTATTAAGTAGGTTTTTCCCCCTTACTAATGGATATTTAATTAGTTACAAATTCCAGTTTGAATTATTGGTACGGTTAAAATGGACTTCTGGAGGACATCTGTTCATTTTTCTGTATTTTTATAGTGATCTCCACACTAGCATCTTCAAAAACTATGTTTTCCAGTCTTTTTCTCCTTCCAGATCATTTGTCTGTCTCTTTGCTGTATTTATTCTCCCTTGAATATCCTGTTCGCAAGAATCAGTCAGACTGACTAATGACATCGGAGTACAGTCTCTAACAAATCGTGTTTGATGTTTGTCAGTTTTCCATTTTGCTGACCCCAGCTTATTGCAGGGACAGGCAGCTGCACACTGTCTATTGATAAAGCTGCCTCAGTAGAGTTCCAGTGAAGAGCAGTTATTTTTCCTTCTGTTCTTCCAACAGTATTTATGTGTATCTTAGAATGGTGTAGGCACTGGCTTCTCCTTCGGTCTCTTGTTAGTATGGAAAGAAGGCTTCATTTGTTCAGTTCCAATCAGTCATCTCTTCATCAAGCTATATTGGTTCTTTTTTATTTTTGCAGCAGGAAGAACACATTTTATGTGGGGTAGGTCTCATTTAATTTTCATTAGTCATTTCAGGAAAGTCAGGAAAAAACCCCACCTGCATTAAACTATTAAAGGATTTAGCCCTTCTCTCCAGTGAAGAAATGAAGGTAGTTGAATACAGTAAAATGAGATATAGATGACTGCCTGAATCTCTCTAGATTTCCCACAGTGCTTGAAAGAATTGAAGATTTTTACCCCAGACATTATTTGAGTGGTACCATCCTATTGATTGCTTTAAAAAGAAAAAAAAAAAAAAAAAAAAAAGAAATGAAAACCAGTATCTCAGTACTGCAAACTTAGCTAGTTAATGTGGAAGAAATATGTAATTGAATCATTACATATTAAATATCTTCAATATTAGTAAGTACTTGGAACCTCTTTTCAGTAAGGAAACATCTTCTGTGTGGTTATAAATTATGAGACTGCCAATTAGGGGGAACAGTTGTATCCATTAGTAACAATCAAGACCAGGGAGTTTACTGTAAGGGAGGAAATGCTGAAGACAAAAAAAGGAAACATTGGTCCTATGTATTATATTTAATTAAACCCATATAAACTTAAGTAATGGAGGTGTAATTTCATCTTAGACTCCTGGTGTCTGCACAAAGAAATAAGGGTGCTCTCTGTTGCTTTATGGTATCACATGAAATACGTGGTAAAATTATAGATTAATAACTGAAATCTGTATTCTCAGAGTATTTTAAGTATTTAGTTGTTCACGATTGTTAGCACAGTGATGGTGCCCAAAATGTTAATATTTATCCCATGATAAAACATCTCTATTTTTATAATTTAAAAATGTTATTCTTTTAGACTGCAGCAGGACCCCATATTGGTAGGTTCTATAAAGTTAAAGAGTACTGTGTATATATGTATATGCATATGTGTATATATATATATATATATGTGTGTGTGTGTGTTCTTAAATCTAATTCTGTAAGTCTGGTTTGACTTTTTCCATTAAGATAATTTCTGTTCTTTTCTGTCTGTACTCTTATAGCTTATATTTTTAGAGCTGTGGATAGCAGTAAGAATTGATCCATGCTTGTGTTCCTGTAACACCAAGACTTTAGTTTACATATTGATATCATTATTGATCACTATTGAAAGAATGGGGGCTCTATTAATATTGACTATGAGACCATTAAATTCATATTAAGATTGAAATGGTGGATTAAAGACTCGGTGTAGCTTTGCCTACTTACATCACTGAAGAAGCTTAACAAATACAAGTCAAACCCAAAATGTAATCATTCTTTTTTAAGTGATACTCCTGTTCTTCATATCATAGCACTTACTCAGTGTGACTTGTTCTGTACTCTTTGATATCTAGCCCATGTATTTTTAATTTGAATGAACAGAGTTGTGCATGTTAGGCCAGAAGAAACATGCTTGTGGCTTTAGATCTACAGGTATGTTTTCTAGCCATACAACAGAGCTGCACTACATGTGTATGCAAGTAAGAGGAAAAGGAACAGTAGTTAAAAGCTTATTTTTCATCTTTCTGGAAATTCAGGTTATGGTTCATATTTTCTGTCTCTTTTCTCTTCTTTGACTGTGGAATACAAGATTACCCCATCACAGAAATTTTAGACTTCAAACTGCAGGTAGGTATGAACTAGTTAAAGAGGATAATTCCTCTTGTAGTTCAAGTGTTCATTCCACCTGTTTCTTCCAGTCTAGCTAAGTCTGGAGAATCTGCCAGTCTTAAAATTTCTTTCCTGACTCTTGAAGATTACAGGTCTGCCACCGTCTACTAAAATTGATATCAGGAAATGTATCACTAACAGAGAAAAGCTAGTGCCAGTTTTTGTCAAGCTACTGAAATGTTAATCCTACCATCTTCCATTGATGTGGTTGCCAGGTTTTCTCATGATGGAATATCCTTAGCAGAGACATTCTTCATCTTATCTCCTCAGTGGCCTTAAGAGAAGGAGCTGGGCAGATGTAAAGTGCTGATCCTGGTGCTTGTGGATATGTCATGCCTCACTGAGATATGCAGAGCAACAGGGATGAGAGCCCACCAGGATTAATAGAAAAGTGGTGGGTCTTCTAACTGAGATCCTATGGTTTACCATGATTTTCCTGACTCTGTTGCTGTTTTAATAAACTCTTAGGATTTATTCTAAGTAAGACAAATTTTATCTGTTTATCTAGTAGTAGGAATATTTGAGATGAAGTCCAGAGAGCTATCACAGATTCTAGGGCAGTATGCTGTTGTACCTTTCATCATCTGCTTGTCTCCTTAGGTATCTGCTTTTCTCTAAGACAACTCAGCTATACTGAATCTTGTGGTGCTGTTACTAGACTTCTGTGATCCCACCTAATTTGATTAAGGTTATCCTTAGAATATACTATGTAGCCAGTGTAGCTAGGTAGAACACCTTAAAAGTTATTCTCAAACACCAAATGAAAAGTTAGATGATTAGAAAGCTAAATAAAGTGATATAATGAGTAAGCTTTTGAAAGCCAAGCTTCTTTTAAAAATATACTGAAAGTATACTGAAATTGTTGTGGTTGGTTATTGAAAATGTAACTTAAAAAGCCATATTACTGGGAAACATCAAGCCTGATCTGGATTTGAAATCAGCTTCTTTAAGAATAGTATAGCATATTATTATTTAGAAACATTTCAAGCCACAGAACAGTGGGAAAAATTTTATTCTGTTCACTACATGATTATTTATTCTTGTTAATATGCTGTGAAGATCATTGTGCAATGAACTTTACAATTAAATACGTTAAACAACAATCATAAATGCTCACACTGAGTAGTAATAGTAATAGTATCAGGTCACTAATATCCATTTTTGTGAAGTGATAATTTTATTGGAGAACATTATTCAAGATGCAAACATCTATTGTCCTTTTATAGACAATTGTTACAATAAGTGTTTAGAGAGCACTGGCATCATAGGGAGAAAATTGTGTACCTCAGCTGCTGTCCTGCCTTTGGCTGTAATGAAGTCTCTGTAGTAATCTAATTGTATTGACTTAGAAAAAAATGGAATTCTAATTGACATCATAAAGCCAACCGAATTGTCAGTAAAAACATACTGACTTAAGCCTTGTTGACACTGATGAGAAAACTGTACTTTGTGGCCAAGAAGAAAAACAGATTCTTCTGAATTATTAAACTTCAAATCACATAAATTATGTAATGAACTGACTTTACGTACAGCTTGATACTGAAGTTATTTGCATGTTCTTCCCTTTAGTTTTTCAAGAGTGGAAAGGGGTTTCCAGATATGTTCATTAGAAAACACGGTTTTGGAGCTATGTGTACAGTTCTACCTTCATTTCTGAAAGTCACCAGGACAAAAATCCATGGCTGAACCAAAAAAGCATCCAACTCAGATTAAAACCTTGAAGTCCCTCAAATTTGACTCCTCTGTGACAAAAGTAGTAGATGATAGATAAAGTTTATATTTTACTGTGAGGGGGAGTTGGTGTAATGTCCATCCTTGGAGATACTCAAAAGCTACTTCAACGTGGTCCTGAGCAACCTAGGGGTCTAGGTGGCTCTGCTTGAGTAGGGGGTTGGACTAGATGGGCTCTTCATACTTCATCCTGTTATTCCATGAAATACCTTAGTACAGGCCTCAGAAGAACCACAATCTTCAAATACTTTTGAGCTACTGAAGCATTTTTAGTAGTGATGGGTCCCTATTATTCTAAACAGAAAAAACCCCCACAAAATCCAACAAATACAAAATTGTCCATCAGAGCAATAAAAATTTAACACTGATTTCTGTTGCATGCAATGTTAAATAGAGTGATAAGGCTTTTATCATATAGGGCCAACACTTTGTTGCCCAGTGACTGTACTAGGTTCAGTTGCTGACATGTTTTTGTCTGCCTTTGAAAGGCTTGAATGGACAGTACAATAAGGAGAAAACTTCACAGGTGTCAGATGTAGCCCATATAAAGATGATTTCAGAGGAAGCTGCTCTCTCCATTCAATATTGAATTCTCTAATGCAGCTCTACTACCTTGTCAGTCTATTCTTAGTTGATACGAATCCCAACTAAATCAAGATAATAAAATCTTTTCTTATTAATTTTTGAAGTATTGTAGATTACCAAACCCTTGCAGAAGAGAAGGAAAAAGTGACAAGAGCTGCTTGGCATTTTAAAAGCTTTGAAAGAGAATCCATCCTTTCATTCATAGGGCCTTTCCAAAAGATACAACTCACTTGCCATCTTCATATTTGTTATTGTATTGAGCTTCTTATTGATTTCATCCAAACTCTCGATTTTAGAGCCAAGTTTGAGGTATAATGTACTAAATATTTGTGTATTTGCTGCATAAGAAGTGTTATGGTTCTTACAGCACTTCCTGCTATGTATAATGTATTTTTCACTATATATGTAGACTTTCAGCTAAAGTCTATGGAGACAACAGTAAAATTGTTTTCAACTGTAAGCTTAATACCACATACTGTGTAGAGGGCATGCAAAATGAGTGACCTGCTGTAGTGTCTTACAAAAAGAGAGCTGTCCACGGCATGAGCTGCTGGCCAGAGGCCGTAGTACTGTCAGGGTGACTGGAGAGAGACAGCTGGTTATAGTAAATAATCTATATGATGTCTTGAGCTATGGCTAGTCATGACCAGATTGGTTTTGTTGGGTTTTTTTTCCCTGTAAATGCTGATGTGAAGCATTTTCTGTGCTAGTTATAGTTCTTCAGTCTCTTCAGATCTACGGCTCACCTGGTTGCTGAAATGTTCCTTACCAACCCAAATCATTATTGGGTTGAGATGCTGTCATACTGTATTATTGTATTTTTATATTTTAAAATTCTTTTATGTTTTTCATTCTTTCTATGAATTAAGAAAATAATGCACAGATAATCAATCGGTAATGGAAATTCTTAAAAGAAGTGTTGTGTTCCAGGCTACAATTACAATACAAAATCATATGGCTTTTTTTGCTTATATGATTCATGATGTGAGTGGTAAACTATTTCAGATTTTGGTCGGTCAAATTAGATGTTGATTTCTTTGTGGTTTGTTTGGTTTTTTAAAATATACCTAAGTACTTCTTGTGATAATATTTTGTCATAATTAAAAATTGCTTGTAGCTTTAAATAAACATTTTGCATTTATAATATAAAGACTAGCAAATCATTCCCAGAGTTATATTTCTATCACCATTAAGGCTGGTTTCTCACTTCAGTCTTGATATACCTATGCAGGGAATTCTTTTTAACAGGAGATGTAACCAAAAGAAAATAGTCATGAAAATAAGTAATGCATTATTTTTGTTTCATATATAAATATAGAAAATAAAATAATTATGATGAAGTTCTAAATGTTGAATGTTCTAAAAAATGTTGGAAGTTCTTGAAAAAGTAGAAAAGTTCTTCTCTCCATCCAAGCTATAGGTGAATGTCTGGTGGTCTGATGGTTCCTTCTCCATTTTATTTGGATAATGGATAAATTTCAATGATTCAACCTGTTCTCAATAAGAGCAATCCTCACTGAAAATTTCAAACCACTTTTAATCATTGTATTGATGTTTCTAACACAGATTGTTTTATTCTGTTCTAAACCCTTGGGCATGTAGGCAGGCTTTATTAAACATGTTTAAAAAAAACTGTGACTGAATAATATTTTTCTCAAAGGTATGAAAGGTTGGTTAATAGAAAGGTCTGTCAAGTTAAATGTATTAACTGTAGCTAACAGAAAATCTGAGTAAGATTAGAGAATGCTGTGGGTCTCTAAGCAATCTGAATTACAGCATTTGCTGCAGGGATTGTGAAACTCTTGAGACCTTCAACTTGAGCTTCTCAGAGAGCTAAAAAGAAATGGGGGGAGAACATGAGTTAGAAAAACTAACTTTTGATGAGTTTTCATTGTAATTCCCTCAAACTTGTATTGCCTTGAAAACAGAAAAAAACCCTGAAAGTAGTTCCAAATGAAAGGCAGTGTAATGAGACTTCAGTTCTTCAGTTTCTCACTAGTTTGCTTATTGTCTGTGAAGTTTTTTTTTCTCCTGAGTTTTCATTCCTCATATGTACGATGATGCTGACACAGATCCTGTTTGTTTTAAAGAGCATTAGTAGCATGAGTCATAGGTTTAGGATAGGAAAAGCATTGGAATCTGAGTCTTAATTATGAGATAAGAATGCTTGTTTTAGGAGAAAATTGTAGTTATCCTAGAAAATAATTTATGAAATTTCCTTCTTACCTCTTACATTCCCCTATTCCCACTGTGATACCATTTTTTTTTTTTAGATTGTCTGGTTTTCAACGTGTAAAAGCCATATAAAGCATTTTAAAAGCCCTCTGCTAGCTTCTGCTATTTCTTTTAAGTATAATCACGCTCTTCTGTAGTCATCTTCGGTTCTTTAGGCATTACCTAACATGCTCCTCAGTATTGCATGGAGAAGCTGCTGAGATAACTTTGGTTTTTATTCAGTCAACCACACTTCAAGAAAAATTTTTTAATTCCATTACTGGAATGGTATTACCATATGTTGCGTTCCAGATTAAGGTATAAACTGCCCAGAGTGTTTGCATTTTTATTTAAGGCTTTTAAAAAGCCTTTTGGTTTGCTATAACCTCTAATTAGCAACCGGAGAAAGAGCCACACACTCTTCTCTACGAGAAGTTCTTTTTAATTTAATGAGAAAAATAAGATATTTTGAAAAAAGATTTTTACAGGAATAAAATACAACCAAGAAAAAAGCATTTCACTAAAGCATTCAGCCCAAACACCCACTAAAAACCATCCATATACCAGCTTTAGCAGAACATAGTTCACTGGTTTTAAGTTACCCACAAGAGAAGGAAAAGAGTAGAAGAAAACACATTAAGAGGGGTAAAGAAAGAGAGAACAAGAGAAAGGAGAGAAGAACAGTTACTGACAAGATTTGATGATTCATATGGTGCCAGCTGGAGAGCACCCTCAGCACAGGTCTGATGTGCAGATCTTATCATGGAGCTGCAGGTCCAGGCTCAGCCCTTCCCCACGTGCACACACTCATACAGTGAGTTGGTTCCGACCCATATCAATGATTCATTAAGATTCAAATGCAGGGTCTCACACCATATGACACCCCATCCCTTTGATGCACCCCTACCACTTAGGATTATTTTATCTAAATGTATCTTTTGCCATTGTTTTTTTAATTGCCAACCCCCACCCCCTGAAACTTGGTAACACATTTATTTGCATTCTTGGGTAACTTTTAAAAAATATGTAGGATAAATGCAATCGACATAGATTTAGAGTGTATGTAGAGATGATCCAGAACTACTATCGATTTAAAATAGGCAACACAATATCATTTTCTTTTCAGAAAATCAGTAAGCTGAAAGTGAAATTGACTGCCCAGATGTTAAGAGCAAATTCTGGATTATTTCTCCTGTATGATGAAACATTTTTAGTTAACAATAATCCCTTTGTTTCATTCCATATTTTCAAATCTGGTTCTTCTTCTGTGAGGCTCTTTTCTTCCGAGAAAAGAGCCATTATCTATTAAGATGAATTTATATTTGCCTTGAGAATTACTTGCAAGGCATAATTATGTTTTAAACAGTTTTTGTTACACTGGCTTAAGTGGATCGCTATCCTGACTCCAGAAATTATACCAACAACCTCACTTCTAGGTTTAGTACATTTTCTAATGGTCTTCTCTTTCATTTTTCTGCTTTGAAAATTTACCTCTGTAAGAGATTTTACCAAACACTAAATAAACTCTGAAACTGTAAAATGTCTCTTCTCCATTCTTTAATTACTTTTATAGGTCCAAGATATCTGTTCCAACAGTACCCTGTGGCCCTAAAATATCAATACCTTGAAGGTAGAAGGCTTGATTTTGGTCTAAATTTCATGCTGCGTGCTTACTCAGATTTACCTGTGCCTAGTGAATATGCACATCCATTTTGTTATGGTTCTGCTAGAGATCAGAAAGTGTTGGTGTAGCTGAAAATAAACACTTGCAAAATATATTCAGTTGCAGTTTGACATGACTAAGTAGCTTACACGGTTTCCTTTAGCTTGTTTATGATACTTCTCCAGTGCAGTGTAAGAACTGTTTTAGTTTCTTTGTAGTTACTGAATAATGAATCCGATATTACTTAGGAAAAGTAATATGAATTAGAAATCTCAGTAATTATCACAGCACAGGGTATGGATTGTTTATGACTTTGTGTGTATATGTATATATATATATGCACTTGTGCACCACAGAGTTTACCAGTTTAAGGTGCCAATATTCAAACCCTTCTAAAATTTAATGGACCACTTCTGTAATTTAATTAGTTTTGGTTGGAGACCCTCAAGCACCCTAATATCAGCAAACCAGGTAAACTTTTAAATCGTAGTTCTTGTCTCATCTTAAAATGTTACTTTTGGGGAATACACTCAGTGCTGGTGGCTCGGTGTGCAGCTGTAGTGGGAGCTGCAGGTTGAGCTCTGGGTGGGGGAGCCAGAGGCAAGAGACCCTGAACTTTGGCGTAACAGAGGGCACAGGGACCTGTGGCCCAACTAGGGAAGCAGACACTCAGAGACACAGCAGGAGCCAAGGGCCCCAGACAATCTCACACTTTATCTGGGAGGGTATAAAAGCCCAGGGTTTCTTTGGCCAGGGTTCCTCCTTGGAGGCACCGGCTTGAGCTGTTATTTTGCTGTTGCACTGCGACTAAATTATTTTAACAATTTAATATTATAATCTGAGACTCTGCTATGGGAAACCTGGGGTCGAGCTGGTAAGGGAAACCTTTTCTAACTGTGTGTAGCTGTGTGTAGCTGTGTGGGGTCCTTGGTCCCAGCTCAGGTAGTGTGAGTGTGACTGCCAGAGCAGCCCTTGGATGGTCAGACAGAGAAGTTTCCTTAACATTATCACCAGTCATTTCATATTTACAAGACCTAAGTAATGGAATAGCATTAAGCTTATGCCACAGTCAGATTTTTTTAAACATTCATTTAATAATAATTCCCTATCAATTGGATCTGTCAGTCACCTAGTTTAGAATGCACATTTGAAAGTTCAAGAGGATGAAATAGAAACTCAATCATCAGAAGTTTATGTGTATATTTACATGTATTTCTATGATCTGTGTATTTATTCATAAATACCTATGTGTATTTATTTTTGTATATAAAGTGTATGTGCACTTTATTAATCAGAATTCTTGGCAAAAAAATTTCAGATTTTTTAAATGTGACCAGTTGTTTGAATGTGTTCTGTCATATTGCATGGTTTAGCAAGGCTTATGCAAGTCAGTTTAAAAAAGTATATGCATTTGCTTCTCCTTTTTGGCTTCTGGAACTTCTTTGCCATTTCATGATTTACAAAAACAGAATTCACAGCCGTTCCTTCTCAGTTAAAAACAGTTATCTGAAGTAGACATGGTCTAGTATCTCTTCAGTTGTTGGTGGTAAAAACATGACACTAAATGGAGAATTTATGTAACATTTATCTGGTTTTTTTCTTAATATTTTTAATATCTCTAGGTACTTAGTACCAGACCAACTAGGATTTTGGTTTTCAATAGTTTAAAAATTAGCGGATGATTTTTGCATAAGTTTACAGATTGGTAGTAAGAGTGCTGCCAATAATTGTAACTGGCCAGATTAATAATCCTAAAAATAAAGCCAAAATCACAATAATATGATTCTATTCACAGCAAACGGCAATTTTTTGGGCCTGTTTATTATGTGCCCGTGTTCCAGCATGGGCTTGCCATGGGGTCACAAACTCTGGCACCTCTGGCAATTCCAGCATGGGGTCTTCCATGGGCTGTGGTGTGGACCTCCATGGGCTGCAGAGGAACAGCTTGCTTCACCAAGCCTCACACAGTTGAACAGTATACACTAAGGGAACTGATGATGCCTGGCTGTGGTGATGGAATAAAATGCCATTTTATTTAATGATTGTATTGCAAAGGGTCTGTTTCATAGGATCACATTCACAATTTTAGGACCAGTGCTACTTCTGACATTCTCACAATCTAGAAGATGACTTTACAACTATTTTTAATAATATTTTTTTCTTAGGTAATATGTAAAGTTAAATCACAAGACAATGGAAATGGTATTAAAAATACTAACTATTTCAAATCTCAAAATATAATCATATATTGCATTTTTGTTGCAATGGATGGCTAAATAAATGTGTAGAAACTCACTATAAGGAGAACATTGATTAACCCATTGATGCATTCTGTTTCTGGATTCATAAGGAATTCAGACACAACTAGGACGAAAACTGCCAGGATGTGATAAGGAGGTGATCTAAGGTCTCAAAGCCTGAGAGGACTGAGAAATGTCATTGAGGGAAATGTTATTTGTAATGGTTTACTACATAAATAAACCGATAAACGTTGCATTTAACTGAAATTGCTGACAAAGAGAAGCAATTATGATTGAAAAGAATAAAAATTGCAAAATGCCTGTTTACTAACTTATTTAAAACCTGCTTAATAAATTCTTTATTTCTGTTTAGACTTATTTCAGTGATATATATATTGTTGTAATATGAATGTGCATTCTATGACTTGTGGCTCTAATTATTCACAGTGAGTTAATTTATTCCATTAATATCTCATTCACTAAGAAGAATGGTAAAATCTCGAGAGTGTTGATTCAGATAAATATCTAGCAGCACAGATGTTGACGTAAATATTTTTGAGCTTCACATTTTAAAATCTTATGAAACCAACATTTCTTTGATCCTTCAAATGGATCTAATCTGGTTTTTATTTTTCATTGAATCAACTGACCTGTTTTTGTGCATTTTCTTGCTTTCTTTTAGGGAAAACAAAGGCAGCTTTTAAATGCAAAACTAATCACTTTATCTGTTTTATAAGTTTGTTGGGGGTTTGTTTGTTTGTTTGTTTTGGATAGTTTTTGCTTTGTATTTTTTTCCTCCTCCTGAGCACAAAGCCTATTAAACCAACATTTTTAATGGGCATGTTTCCGGATGAACTCTTACATAAGCAGAATGAGACTGCTTCAATTTCATTTTTAAGTCACGGAGAAAAGTTAATACCTTCCAGTCTAAAGGCAATGTGACAGCTGAATATGAATATAAATACCTGTAAAAGAAATTTAAGGATGTAAGAAATCTTAAATGGTTCCTTATTAGATGCCATAAAGATTTTTATTCTAAAGTATTCATAGTAACTTCTTTAAGAAGTTTACTTGCTTGTGTGCTAGAAGAACTTAAACTAGTTCAGAAATACAACAGATTATAGTAATATCCATATTTTTTAATGTGCAGAATTAATTTCTGTTTTTGTAAAATAAGAATGTATGTATAAGGGCATCAATTATTAATTTAATTTACTAAGTATAATAAAAAGTGATAACTTCATTTATTAAATATGTATTTTAGAAATATGAGATTTTTCTTCTATTTATATGGAAGAGTGTACTGGTTACAACCTATATGAAGAAAATTACCTTTACCTCAGCCAAAACCAGTACAAACCAAATTTTCCTGAATGACCTCATAAAGGACAATAAAACAACATTCAGAAACAGAGTGTAAGATACATATATTATTATTTTTTACTATTGTGCATTAATATTTTTAAAAGTTTCTTGCTGATAAATTGGAAATACAAATACAATTTGAAATAGAAACCAAAGGTTTACTTTAAATTAACAATCCCCACCAAATTCTTTATAAATATGTGGTAAAAATAGTATTGATGTGCTTAATGCTAGATGAATGCATCCATTCTGTGTCCATAGAAACTGATTTTCTGTACATTCTCATATAATCTTCATGTACTAAAATATATGAAAAACAGATCTCTCATTTACTTACTTATACTTATGTCTTTCTTTTCCAGATGACACGAGAGCAGTATATATTAGCAACACAACAGAACAACCTTCCAAGGACTGAGCAACCTCAGTTTTACCCAGTAGGGATTTATGGATGGCGAAAGAGGTGCTTATACTTCTTTGTCCTACTGCTGTTGGTTACCATGATTGTTAATTTAGCAATGACAATATGGATTTTGAAGGTTATGAATTTCACAGTGGTAAGTATTAAGTAACTTTATGTACCCCATTTTTTGAAGTACAAACTGTTAGTTTTATTTCTTTTTTCCTTTACCATGTTATAGAGAAATCTTGTAATTTTTGGTGAAAATTCATATATACTTCTTTGAGTGTTACTTCAGATATTTATACCTTCTGTGTATATTTGGCAGTGAGTGGACTGGTGCCCTGTATTCAGATACTTTTGGTTAATCATATCTTCTGAAAATATGTCTATGTCCTAGATTGTTTTTTGTTTGCCCAACCAAAAATGTCGTGATGACTACCCCCAACATCTTTTGGTTGCTTGTCACCACTGAATCAGTAGGAGTTTACTGTATCTGTTCTGTGTGGTATCTCTTTTAGTAGTTTTTTCAGGTCAACATATGGTGCGTTTTTTAGCTTTTGTTGTTCTTAGTATTTTTTTTTGCACTTTTCTGACAGTTTCAACTATGCTTCACCTAGAACTTAGAGTAGCTGTTTTGGTGTTGATAGGGAGGTAGATAGGTCTAAAAGTCACGGGCTTTTCTGAGACAGTCTCTGTCTGGAATCTTTAATATCATCAAAGTGTCATCAAATCTGTATTTCAGATGTACACTTGAAAGAACATCTGCGTTTAGTGGAAACTGGTACAAGTGCATACTAGTTGGCAGCAGAGCAGTGTCTTTTTCTGTATCAAAATAAAAGAATTCTCGACAGTTTAAAATAGTAGTGCTTCTGCTAGAGAAAGTGCAATCTTTCTGTATTTTGACCTTCACAAGCCATATTTTGTAGTTGGTTATAAATTTCAAATTCCAGTGGTCACAGAACTTTTCTATTCTCCATTAGTTTATTGGAAATAAAAAAACAGCCAACAAAAGCAGCATAGAATATATGTCTAAAATTGTCCTAAATCTGTTAATGCTCTGTAATGGATTGAGTTATCTGAGACTGTTATCTGGTGAGATGTACTGTGCAAATACATTGCTACTTCTGAGTTTGCCACTAGTGGATGAATACATTGGATTAATATTTTGACAACTGTACGACTTTAATATTTATGTGCTAAATAATTGGTGAGAAGATTTGGGGGGGTTGCTGTTTTTCGAGGCACAAGCTGGATTTGGTTTGTTGGTTCTGTTTGGTTGTATTGGGTTTTTTTGTTAGCATAATGCACTTTCAAAATAGGACATCCAAATATGTTTTTGCTTACTAATAATTGCTCATTTGTGCTAGAAATATATTTAGGCATAACTGTTGACTTCAGTAAAATGGTCTGCTACTACGCCAGAGGAGAATTGAGAATGGAAATTTAAGTAGGATAAGAAGATGTTTTACAAAGCACAGAATTTTTCTCTGTACAGAAGATTTCATTCCAGTAGAATATTTGAAAGGGCTGTTTGCACATCTAGGAAATGTTTGACCTTCCACGCTAGAAGCTATTATAGCACTATTCAGCTTAAAGCTCTTAGAATTTGATTATGCAATTTAAAAAAAAAAAATAAAAAAAGAAATTTTGAAATAGTTTTCTTTCATGCATGTCAATGCTTTGTTAGAAAGTTAGAAGTTTATGGTGAATCACTAAATCAGTGCAAGAATCTAGTGCAGAAAACAGATTGTTTCATCTTTATAAACACTGTTCCTTGATCCTATTTGAAAAGATTTTGTTATTTATACACAGAAGAATATGAGTTTTCTTCTGCAGATTCATGGAACAATAGTCTTCTACTTGGACTAGCAGAGGACAAGAATGGTAGTCTTTACCTGGACTTGCACACTGGAATATGCATTCAAAAACTGACTGCTAGATGACTGTCATGTTAAAAGTTCAGTAACATCTTCATGCTTATGTCCTCACATGCACATTTGAGCATGAGTGGGAAATTTGTATCCAGTCTGAAGGAGTCGCATTCTTAGCAGTGGATATTTGAGAGTAAAATAATTTAGTTTATAAACCTGAAGTTATGTATTGCAATAGCAATACATGCTATTCCAGTACATGCTACAAAACATGCAGTAGCTTTGAAGTATATATTTTTTTTTCCATGTACGTGCATGTATGTATAGATAGATATGAACTAAGAAATTTTATTTGTGTAACTGGGCAGTGATAGGAAATCAGAAGGGCAGCTAGAAGCCTAAAGAATTATTGCCCAAAAGGGGAATCTAACCATGATAAAATAATTGCTGAAATTGGACTGCTTTGACATTTTGACATTATTTTAAATTATTTCTTGTTTTGGCATATGCCAGTGTTGAGCTTTTTATAGAAACAATAGTAATTGCACCACTTCAAGGGGTTAGGAAGAGCCAGGTCATAGTTTGTCGTTGCTGGCTGTCAATTGCAACACTGTTAATTTATATTAGCTGTTGACTTTCTATTTTTAACTGTAAAGCTGCAGCCGCTGGCAATTTGGCATAATAAGAGCCTTTCTGAGATCAAGTTTCCAATTGGAAAAGTTTTCTGAATATACTGACCTTGCACATAAAAGTCACATTCTGAATCTGAGCTAGTTATACCATATTCTTTTTATATGCAGAGAGGAGAAATAGGGTCTTCTGTAAGGCCATATATCTCATAGTAAGACAGCAACTGAAGTGAATTGTTCTCAGGGACAGATGTTGAATAGCTTATTAAAGAAGCAATAAAAAAAGAAAATCTAGTTTATTTACAATTGTGTAAAAACATAGTACAGGCAAGCTGAGCAAGTCTCATTTTATCAGATTATGTAGTATGAGTAGGAAATCTAGAGAAACTGTCAGGGATACAATCTCTCCTCCCAGTGTACAATGTAAGAAACTTGAAAGGTAAATACAAGTTACAAATAATTGCCCTGATATAATGTGTATCAGATAGGCAAAACAGAAGGTAATGACAGAATCTCAAAATATGCTGAGTTGGCAGTGACCCGCAACGATCGAGTCCAACTCCTGGCACTGCACAGGACCATCCCCTAGAGTCACACCATGTGCCTGAGAGTATTGTTCAAATTCTTCTTAACTCTGTCAGGCTTGGTGTTGTGACCACTTCCCTAGGAAGTCTGTTCCAGTGCCAAACCATCCTCTGGGTGAAGAACCTTTTTCTAATATCCAACCTAAATCTCCCCTGACACACCTTCAGGCCATTCTGTCAGGTTCTGTCACTGGCCACCACAGAGAAGAGATCAGTGCCTGTCTCTCCTTTTCCCCTCGCAAGGAAGTTGTAGTTACTCTACAACTACTTGAAAGGAGACTGTAGTGAGGTGGGGGTTGTTTTCTTGTGCCATATCTCATATTAAATGATGGCAAGAAATGGTCTTAAGTTGTGCCAAGGGAGGTTCAGATTAGATGTTAGACATTTTTAATTTTTTTTTTTTTCACTGTAAAAGTGATTAGGCATTGGAATAAGTTGCCCAGGGAAGGTGTGAAGTCACCATCTCTGGAAGTGTTCAAGGGGCATCTGTATGTGGCACCTGGGGGTATGGTCATGCTGGGCTGATGGTTGGACTGGATGATCCTGAATGTCCCTTCTAACCTTGGTGATTCAGTGATTCTGTGAAAGCATGTAAGGTGTTGTCATGGGTTTGTCTAGGGGACAATTTTTACCACACCCCCCACAAATTGCTCTAAGATGAGAGAAAGTTTATGCAGACAAAGAGATCTGATTGGGGAGAAAATAATATTAGG
>JAWMRA010000130.1:44178802-44232180 GCA_035584735.1 Pseudotriccus pelzelni
CTGCCCCCGGCCCAGGGCCAGGGGAGGAGAGAGGCCTGACCCCCCTTGGGGCCTGACACGTCCCTCTACATGGCTGCCAAATTCCTTCTACGCCACAAGCCTTCTCTTCTGTTTTTTCTTGAAGATGTAATTGGCAAAGGCGTCACTTAAACTCCTGATTGGCCTTTTTCCGGAAATTCATCTGGACAAACTATTTCCAATCCCCAAGGAGGGGGACTTTTGCAAACCCATGACAGATGTTCAGGACAAAGAACTTCAGCATTTCCGCTGATAGATGCATGTAGCTGTAACATACCGCACTATCCTGGGTTTACATGGAAAGTAATAATTCATAAGGCTGTATTAGAAGAAGGTGTGACCTTGAACAAAATGTCTGCCCATAATTCAACCCAGAAATAATCCTTGACCTAAACTCATCATTGCAATAAAGACCTTAAATTGTTTTATGTGCAACAGTGGATCCACTATGTTCTGAGTGATAAGAATAAAATAAGGTGACAGCCTCTATGATACATTGTCCCCTAATGGAACCATCAAAATCTGTGAATCACATGGTTGAACTTTAAACTTCATCTATTGTACAAAATGCTTTCCTGAAAAGTAAACAAGAGCTGTCTTCAAGAATTAACACAACTTTCCTTGTGTCTTTTAAGCCTGATTTTTAGAGGAGACATGCAAAAGATATTGGAAAAATCAAGCCAGAAACTAAAATCTGTAACTTTTATCAATATCAAAATAATAATCTTAGGAGACTTGGGTTTCATGGAATATTTATACTTTCCTTTCTTTGTACTAACCTTGCCGTGGTTCACAGGCTCCCGCATGGAATGTCTGTCTTTCAGTTTCCATCAGGGTGTAATTACCTCTCGCTTAGTCTATGTTATATGTGTTTAATGAAGCTCAAAGCTGTTAGTTAGTTTTGGGGTTTTTTTGTCCACACAATTAGTGTACTAGAGGTTTCGGGAAGGATAGGACAATTAAGTCATAACTCAGTGACAGAACATAGTGTAAAATACGGACGTGTGTTTATAAGATCCTGGTTATTTCACATATGTAATACATAGGAAATTTAAAGGCTAGTAAGGAAAGAAATGTTTTTTCCTGTGCCTTCATTTTTGTTGTGTGTTTGCATGGACCACAGCATAGGTGAATAGCTTGCATTTTTTTTAGGATTTAATCACTGGAGCATTATTCTCTGATGTAATTTTTATCTTTTATCATCTTCAAGTTATTATAACCTCAGTAGAACTAAAATTTTATATAATTTATTCTTCATATAGCTGTTATTGAATTAAAGATATTGACATTCTGTCAATTTGATTAATTACTCAGTAAAAGAGATCTACCATCTATTTGCATTACTAACCAGTGTAGAAATACCTGACTGAGTTTTCTACAGCTGTTTCAAATTAGTTTTAAAAAACAAATTCAAAGTCTTCCTCTTACTGCTGTGACGTGACATTGTAAAATAATGTGGGGCAATCAGCATAGAAACCTAAGTCCCCCTCTTGGTGGGGGAGACATTTTATAATTGGGCATTTATATGTTTTCTAAGATGTCCACAATTGGCATTGATATTGACATTTATTTAATATTACATTATTACATTTTTTATTACATTATTGAAATTTGGAGTTTGATAAAGCTGAAAAAATTGCAATGGTAGAAAAAATGCCAGTGTGAACCCCTGTAGTTCTTAGGGTCTCTTTTGGGTTGGCCTGTAACAGCCACACACCCTAGGAAATGTAAGCACCAAATTATTTTACTGGTTTCGGTTGTACTTTTGGTTTTGTGTGTCTCCATATTCTGATTTCCGCTTAGGAATTGATGCATTAAAAGACTTATTTTGTGATCCTCTCTAAGAATGTGGTTATCCACTTCAGATATTTTGTCTTGCAGTGTTCCAGTGAGTTTTGACTGCTGTCGCAGCACAGTGTTGTCTGTATTGATACATGTTAGATTCCACTTGCCAGTACTACCATGGGAATTACTTTTAAGATCAGGAATGACACAACTTATCATCTGGGTTGAGGCAGTTATTTCTCGAGGGAATTTGAACATCACTTTAGTTTGAGACATAAGATGAGCATAAACAGAAGTTTAAATTTCCTGGCTAGAAATCATGTGTTTCAGGCTCACAACTGAACGTACTCTTGTTGCTGGCTGCCTAGCCCTGGATTCACGTTGTTTGGA
The DNA here is from genome assembly GCA_035584735.1 of Pseudotriccus pelzelni. Classification (NCBI taxonomy): domain Eukaryota; kingdom Metazoa; phylum Chordata; class Aves; order Passeriformes; family Tyrannidae; genus Pseudotriccus; species Pseudotriccus pelzelni. The sequence continues at coordinate 44,180,996 of JAWMRA010000130.1, forward strand.
TACCAGGTAGTTTGGAAGTTGAATGTCTGCTGGAAGATACAGGAGTGAACTAAACATGGTTTCTTTTTTATGTGACAGCATATATGATAAGACAGATATATGCAAACATTAACTCTTCTGTACATCGTTATAGGTTGCCCCTATATTCCTTTAAAAGTTTGACTTTTAGAGTTAGAAACTTTCAGATCTGCAATAATCTAAGTCTGAATGATAATATTATATTAAAATTACTTATACACACCAGTAAACAGAAATATATTATTCTGGGTTTTGGTTGCTGTGCAAGAATGAGGAAATCTTTCAGATATTTAACCTAATGTGTTGTTGGAACACACATACACTTCTGATCTTAATATCCAAGACAGAGAAAACACAACTTTGTTAATAATATAACTTTTCCATTAAACTTATAATTCAATACTTAAAGGTTTAATGGTTCAGAACTAAAGCAGCTGTGTTCAATGATTTTATCTAGATGTATAGCAAACTCTCTTGGCATACTGAAGAAAATGAAAATAATTTATTTTTGAAACTATACTGTATAGTCATTGTCCATTTCTCAACAAGCATGAGAGCGATATGAACAGTTAGGTTTTTAAGATTCTTTGGTCACCTGTATCTCTTTATGTGATGTTCGAAAAGTATTCTGTTATCAGTTCAGTAGGTTCTGCTGATCTATGTAATGAAGATGTGTTTGCCCATGACAGTTAATGCAACTTCAAACAGAACTAAGACAAGGGTTTTTTTCCATTTCTTAGCTAATTTTTGAGACATATCCAATTCGTAGCAGATTGGCATTTCAAATTTATGAAGTTTATAGCTGTATGTTTCTCTACTCAACAATAATTTTGTTGTTTGGCAAAGAGAAAACTTCTTTCATTTGACAAAGGCAGCAGTTTGTTGTTAAGTTTTGAATAAATATTAATAGTTGCTGGATATTTAATAAATACTGTCTGTCACATCTACAGATTTAACTTATTTCAATGGCAATAATTTCTTGTCAATAACATATTTAAAACTGTAAATTATCTCATTTTCATAATTTGTTATCTCTTAACTAGATAGAAAACCATTTCTCTAGATCCATCAGTATTTTAGTTTTCAAGAACTCAGTGTCCCATTTCGGGATGAATGCGAGAAAGCTCTTGTTTCCTTTTTGTTTGTTTTTTTTGTAGTGAGAAAGTTCCAGTCCAGAGCAGGCAATATCATTAATTATTTCTGATAAGAGACTTAGTCAAGATATGAGAGACCAAGGTTCAAATTCATGCAGTCTCCAATGTAGATCGTGTCCCAGGTAAGTATTCTACCCGTAGGCTATTAGTTCTTATGATTTCTGATGTTTCTTTTTAATAGATACATAACCTCTAAATTACTATTTCTTAGTTTCAAACATTACATATCATCCTTGTAACAAATTTTATTGAAAATTCCAATGAAACAGCTGTGTGTTCCTCAGGAGTATTTTCTGCTCAGACTTATAATTCGTTTGAGAAAAAGGTTTAAAAAACTTTCAGCCAGCTAAAATGAGTATTAGAAGCCATAGATGTGTGCACATGCGCATGTATACAGACACACACACACACGAAATCTTATTTATATAACTGTGTTCTCATCTCCTTCCTATGTTGCACTGGAAAACAAACTTCAGTTTCTTGAATGTACATGTGAGCTCCACGTTAATTCAAACACTTACTCATAGCATGTCAGCAAATGAATCTTGCTATGAGTTAATTTTACGTGGACTTTTTCATCCCGTTTTTTAACATTTGCATAAAAGCACAATTTAACAGAGCTGGAGGATATTTTGTAAAACTTGTATCCTCTAATTTGGAGTGCAATAGGTAGGAATGAACTGATTTGTTCTTAGTCTGTATTAAGCGTTTCGCATAGTTGCTGTACAGTGCAGAATTCATTTTAAGTATTCCTAATACTGTTTTTCTAAATCACTTTTTTGTCTCATTTTGTATGTGTACCTCCTATATTGTATGTCTCCTTTCCTAGCACTTGTTGGGAGGAAAAAATATCAATGTCAGTGCAAGTATGGTGTAGGTTTACTTAACTGTATAGTAAGTAATTTAAAATCTGTCATGTCACAGTGGAAAGGCAACTAATCTGAAGTCAAGTTAGCAATCTCCTCTTTGTTGTACATACATGTGGCAACAGTTTGCATGAACAGTCAAGCCACTGTTAAACATATTTCATTAGGTATTTTATAGTACTAAGCACCTCATACAAAAAAATCTTTTGATAAAAAGTAGGAAAGTATTGTTTGAAACAATCCTATTTAATAGCACTTCCCAGCAAATATGAACTGCCGTCATTTAATGTGCAGGTTACATTATTGATTCTGGGTGGCTGAATGCAGATTTTAAATAGTTTATTTTATTACTGAGATACATATCTGTACATTTTGCTATTCGTTGTTGTGAATTATCTGTGATGAAGAAAGAATGGAATAAAATTAATTTCTCATTTTTATATTTACTTGGTCATGTAGATTTAATGGCAGAGTACTAATTAAGTTCCAAATAGAAAAGGGAAATAAATACTTTGCACCCTATATAATCTTGTAAAAATATGGTTTAATTAACTGTAGAAAAACATAATCTATTTATACAATTGTTTAAGCCTGACCTTGCAGTGGCTTTGGAAAATTGTACTGTACTATCCAGGTCTTGACTTTGTAGGGAAAACTGTCTATAAACAATGTTTACTGTAGAGACATACATTGAGAACATAAAGAGGTGTTTGCCTGTACAAGGTCACTTCTTGCTCATTTGTCTAATTGCTTTAGATTTGTTTCAGGAAGTGCCAGGACTGATTTAGAGTCAGCTTAAGGGACACAGATTCACAACGTGTACCTCTATGCCATGTCAGCGGACCAGCGTGCCACAGGTAGCTTGTCCCATGTTTCAAATTAAGTGGGGATGGCTACATTTTCTTCTACTATTCAGTGGAGTGAATCTGACTGTGCATTAAACCATAACTGGTGCAACCTCTTATAAGGGTCTTAACATTCAAAAAAGACACTGAGTGTGGCTATAGAATGTGTAGAAGAGGGAAACAACAGCTTAAATTCATGTGGTAGGTTAGAAGAAAATAAAATTTAAAAAAAGATATTCAGTTTATGGACATTTACCTTCTATGAAATAATAATAATGTGTTTAAGCTGAGTGAACAATGTTTACTGGACAGCTTATTCTTAATCATTTGCTCTGTAAATAGGCTGGAACAAGTATCTCAGAAAATATTTGCTTTCCTGAAAATTGAATTAACTTAATTTCCATTATTGGCTTTTAGCTCTGTTTCCTTTCCATGTGTATTCTAGCATGACATTAGTGTTTGTAGAAAATGAGATTTTCAGGAGAATATTATATAAATATAATTTTGCATTCTTAAAATTTTATCTAGTAAGTTAGTTCTGACACTTAGATTTGTCCAAGTGAATAGCTTGAACAGCAGATGTTTGAGGAGCGTTATTGTGTGCAGTCATTTTTAGTGAGGGGGAAAAAGGAGAAAAGAAATTAATTTTGTGTATTTGGGTTCAAGAAAATAATCAACAGAAAGTCATTAGATGGAAAGAAATGGCTAATGCATCAGCGTGTTTTTCTCAAGTAGGATAACTAAATCAGACTGAGTTAATTTTATAGTTTGGGCCAAGCAGTAATATTTCGTAAGTTTATTCAGCAGTGATTAGAGAGATCTCAAACCACTTGAACTAATTTTAGTTACTTGGAGGCACCAACAGTCTGTATGAATAATGATACATGTCGTAGTTTCTTCTTTCCGTTCTGTTATTGGATTATTTATGTGAGTGTAGAGTACAGTAAAAAAATTACAGTCTACACTTGGAAGCCTGCTTTGTACAAATCTTCCATCTTGAGATAAATACAAGTCTGTGTACAGGAGCAGAATGTACTCATGTAAATCCAGCCTAAATTAGACCTAGTACATCTAGGAATTATAATAAAAAAGAAATGGAAAGATAAGATAGAATACATAGTAATAAGTATCTTATGTGTCAGAGTATTCCCTCTTCTTTCTTATAAGTCAGGATATTAGTTGTGTTGTTCAAATCACAGACAGGCTTAAAAGATGAATCACATGCAGGGAATTTTTTTTTTAATAAAAAAAATTTGAGTAAGTCTGTCCTGCAGCAAATGAGGAGAAAAATTTTCAAGACCTTTACCCAAAAGATGCAGCACTGATGGAGATGTCTTATTTACACCTGACAGTCACATTTTACTATACTGCTAGGTATAAAAATCAAGAAATCCAATAAAAGCAGAATATAAATGATATTGCCAGAGACATTGTAGACACAGGGCAACCAACACAAAATGAAAGTCAGTGTTAATACACAATCCTTAAGCTCTTGATTGCAATATAAATTTGACTGCCTTTTTGGAAAAGTCTGGTCCATCAGAGCTTATCTAATGATCCATTATTGCAGGCAATACCAAGCATACTCTGTTACATCAGTGTCCATCATGACAATAACGTAGTCATGACCACTTTAACGTTATGCTCAGTTAAGTAAACCAAATTGTGTATGGCCTTGTGTAAGATCTTGAGAGTTTTAGATGTATTAAATCTTTTAAAAAAACCCAAACAAAAAAACCCCACAGATATATATTTTAATATCTCTAATAATGAAATGTGCATCTTTATGATGCATGGAATAGTTTTTAATTATAGATCTTTCTTTCCTCTCACCTCATTGACATCTGTCTAAGAAGTAGAGCAATGTCAAGAAATGCTTTCCCAAACAGAAAGTTCTAGTTATGATGTTTACTTTCCATGTTATCTTCAACGCTCAGGTTTATAAAAGCAAGGATGTACAAGAGGATAACACATTTCTGTCCATTTCAACAAAACCTAATTGCAGTAAGTATAATAAAACTACAATCAGAAATAATACAAATGAACTTTGACTAATTCAAATTTTAAACCATCTTTCCCTTTTTAGATACTGTGATTGCACAAGTCAAAAAGGAAAAAGGAATTCTTTTTGTAGAATGAAAATCGAAATTGCTATCCTACTCTCCTCTGCTCAGTACAGATGATATTTAAATAATAAAGATAAATAAAGGTAGATGTATAGATAGACAGAAATTAAAAAATATATATTTGGTCATCTTCAAATCATACTTCTATGACATTTTTTAGAGGTGGAGGTTTTTCTTGTTTCTTTCATTGCCTTCAGGAGTATACAATTAATTTAAGCCATCTTTCTGGGTCTGGTCATGGTGCAGAGAAGTAGCAGAGGAGACAAATATCTGTGTTAGCTTCATTGGATGAACGTGCAATCCAAAGGACAATTTTCTTTTAAATAATTTTTTCACATCATATGTTAAAGCACCTACTCTGACATTTTTATTCATTTAGCAAATGATAGTAACTATTAAAAAAATGTTCCATTTTACAGTAGTAGCTTTAAAATAGAAGTATATGATGCAAACAGTTAATAATACAAAGAAATTAATCTGTGGATTTGTTGTCTAGGCTAATTGTTATAAGCTTATTGATATAATCTTACACATCCAAAACATATTTTTTATCAAGAGGGAGGTAAACTGTTTACATTTGAATTTCCTGGTGGTTTTCATGTCCATTTTAGTTCTTCCATAACTAAAATGAGAACTATAAAGGGAGAGGGTTGATATTTAAGCTTAGTTCTACACTGTCTTTCTTTCAGTTTTAAATTTCATTAATGATTTGCAAAGTGATTTAAATTACCTTATTATTTATCTGTGATTCTGGGAAAAAAAAAAAAAGATTGGGGCAGAGATCAAGCTTGCATCCTGAGCCATTCCTACTGCATTTGGATCTAATAATATTGTGAAAACATACAGGGAATAAAACCCCACAGTATATTTTCTGTTTTTCATGGCCACAATGAAAGATCCTAGTAAGAGGAAATAGATTGATTCTGTAGAGTCTCTTAAAAAGAACGCAATTGGATCTGTTTTGTAGGTGTGATCTGCCTTCCTTTTTGAGAGTAAATTATGATAGCTTGTTCATTTTATTTTTATTTTTTTTTAATTGGGCCCATCAGGGCAAGCCCTTGTAGGAAAGATTTGAATGGAAGAACTATCCATGTCCAGGAAATCAAGTAATCTCTGGTCAGATTTTTTGTTTGGTTTAGTTTTTGTTTGGTTGGTTTTTTGTTCCTTTGTGTTTTGTTTCCTTTTTTAATTAATGATATCGGTAAACATATTTGGTATTTTGGTCAAACAGATGAAATATGTAAACTGTTACAAATTAGATAAATTTCTCTTTCTGTAATTGACCTCAATTTAAATAATTGCCACGGCTTTTTAAATTGAAGTCCTCTTTTTCTCTAAAGAAATGCCATCTACAGGATGCTACTGTGGAAATCCCTTTGTCATGGCTACAAAAAGGATCACAATTTTTGGTGGTACTTCAGCAGGTTCTATTGGACAGGAAAAAAGTCAAAGAATATGGCAACACAAAGTCTGTGGCAGATATAAAACTTTTGGGGGATATGCTTTCTATAAACCTTCACACCACTTTTGTTATCTAGCCAAAGTGTTCTGATCTGCAGTTCTTAATGTGAACTGTGGAAAAATAAGTATCCTGTTATGGATTGTTATCTGAGCTTTCATCTAACTGTCAAAGGACTGTTGTACTTCTGTTTTAAGATTTAACAAAGCTGTAACCTGTTGCTTGCTGAAGGTTAACAAAGCATTTACTTTCAAGAAAATAAAATTCAGTGGCAGGCAAAGGAATTTATTTCAATTTTTTATTATTATTATTATGTACAAATAAAAATATTCTTATAGTCAGAAGGCAAATATTAATGGATTTTGGATTCATAGTGTGTGTGAAGAAAATAATTCAGATACCCTAAGGTTCAGGTAAAACCTGAGTCACATGTAAAGTAAAAGTACAACAAAACAGATGTTAATTATTAAATATTCTTTAAAATTCTGAACATATTTAAACCATTGCTTCAATGAAAATGAAAATAAGTATAGATTATAAAACAAGATACAATATAATCACAGATTCTCAAAGTTATAAGCTCAGCTGAAATATTCTGGCAGGCTACGACTATTTGCTGACAGAAGATCTAATCTGTCTAACTAGTCCAGTTATATAAATGTCACAATACTGTTTCCTAGTTAACTAAAACTGATTGGAAGAGTATTGCTGAAAATTTAGTAAGCTCACAGTGTTCTAATCATTACACACAAAAAAATTATTCCTAAATAATAATTTTACATCAAGAAATCTTCCTGTATTACAGAGAAAATTTTCAAAATTCTTACTTGACAATTTTATAGCATTCAAACCTTTGACTGCCTGGTAGTGTACTCTGTTGAATGTGATTAGAAGTATATCTATAGACTTTTTCACGCTCCTGTGTAGTATTTTATGTGCTTTAAGGCTTGGTTTTGGTTTTTTTTTATGCACACAATATAGGAGATTCAAGTTTCAGGTTAGCAGTTAATGGCTTGGTTTTCAAAAGTAATTGTAAGTCAGTCTTGATGACAACTATGTTTTTTGAAAAATGCCATCCTGCACAGCTTTATACCTGTTTCTGTTGTAAAAACACCCTTCTGGATCCATTATTTCTTTATCGACCACAGCATTTGCTCTGCGTAACACGCATAGTATACTGGGTGGACTGTGGAAAATAACAGCTGTAGGATAAAGCAATACTGTGCTATAAGGGGTGTTGAAGAGCAGTATGTGATGACTCAAAGCATGATGCTGGAAGCACCGATTCTCATGGAGGTAGAGTAATAACGTGTGTAAACCAACAGTTTCTGTGATGGGGCACGATAGAGAAAATCAGTAATTGTACATTAATTATGTATGTGAGGGACACGAATGTTCCACCTTCCTTTTCATTTAGTGACTATTAGAGGTACCGATTCCAGGGCGAGTCCAGGGAAGTAAGGCAGTTAGGAAAAGGTGTCCATGAAGTGGAGAAACAGGTTGAACATGAGCTATAGAGAAGGGACAGCTGTTTAGGCCTCAGTAGAAACATTCTGTGGTGCTTAGTCACTTGGAGGGAGAGAAGTTGTGAAAAACTGGGGAGAAGAAAAATTCTACTCTGGCAGCATCATTTGTAGTTAATCTGTGGAGCACTTCACCACATAATGGGGATGCTAAAAAGTTTACAGATGTTTAAGAACTGATTGGGCAAACACGTAGGAAATTACAAAAAAAAAAAAAAAGCCTTTATCTGAATATCCTATTTTTATGTTTGGATGTCTGTTTGATGGTGTTGAAAATGAGATATTGAGGTTGACTTTTGCTTTTACCTGGAATTCTTATGATTTTATGAAAGCAGTGCTGAGGATGTGATTCTCAGTACTGTAGATATCTTGTCAAACTAAATACTGAATTTGGATCTGTAACTTATTGCTCATTTCCAAGCAATGTCTTTCTTCATATAATTTTGCAAACAGATTAAAATAAATTCTGAAGAAATGCTAAAAAGAACAATGCAAGCTATTGGAATAATAATGTATGAATATGTTTAGGATATTTTCTCAGAATTTCAAAGACTTTTTTATTCACATTTACAAATTTAGTTATGTTTGTATTGGTTGTATAAATTCTGAAAAAACTTCACAATCTCTATTGTATTGTCTTGAATAGAAAACATTGATCAGTTTGTTCAGGTTTTGCCTTTGGCTTCAGATAATACCTTAGGCAACACATTGTTACACTTGTGTAAATTTGTCAAGCAAAATGTTACAGATGTTCTTTTATAAATCATTTTTTTGCAGTTTATTAAAATGGATTAAACCCACTTAAAATTATTTTTAAAAATAATCCATATACCTAGAATAATATCTGAGCTTATTCTCAAATCTCTCTCCCCATCCCTCTGTAAAATCTGCAAGGAAGGGGCCACTGTATGGGTAGGTCAGATGAGCTTGCTTTACTTTTTTTATTTTTTAATTGATGTTTATTACAGCAAGTTAGAGAAGCAAGAGCATGTTTCAGCTCTCTCTGTCTTTCTAGAATCCGTTATGAGTCTATTGCACTCTGGTGTGGGCATGCAAGCCCTTTGTGTGTACGAAACACGTGTGTACAAGTACACGTGCGAATCATAGACAGCCTTTCTTATGCTGGCTGCATATTAATATTCATTGCTTGTTTGCCCTCTGATCTTAACCAAGTCAGTGTACAAGCAAGGATTCTCAGAAGATTTTTTGTACAATCGGATTTGATATACTTTAAGATTTAGCTATAGAAACATAATGAAAATTTTAGTTCACTTTGACTATGTGGTTGGAGTTGATTAATCCCTTTGAAATAGCGTATCATCACAGAATACTAGAATATTTTCCATACTGAATCTTGAAACTAACAATACTAGAAAAAAAAAAACAAAAAACAAACAAACCACCTCCAGTATTTTTTTATAGAATGGCAGTTTATATTCAGTTATCAGCTGAAGGAAATTGAAATAGTCTCTGATCCACATACAGCAGTTAGAGGTATGGTGTCAGTATTAATGATATTTGAGGTGCTCATTTTGCAAGAATACCCAGAAACTAAAACCCACTCAGTATAAAAGACAAAACAACCTTTCCAATCTAAATTTAATGTGAAGTGAAAGCAGAAAAGCCTTGTATATTTTCAGTCTTTTCTTTTTTTTACAAAATTGGCCTTTATATTAAGTGCTTCAACTTTCTCTTGGTTTTTATTAGATTAGTTTCCTTAGAAAGCAAACCAAATCTATACGCCAGTGTAAAAGCAGCCTTCAAAGGTCTATTAAACTTTTAAAAATACTCAAGTCAGCAAAAATTTCATGAGTCTTCAGATAATGATGAAATAATCAAATTATGTTTCATTTTTTTCACTTTTATAAGTGAATCATAGAATCATCATAGAATTATAGACTGTTTTGGGTTGGAAGGGGACCTTGAAGATCATCTAGTTCCAACCTTCAAGTACTCCAGGTTGCTCAGAGCCCCATCCAACCTGGCCTAGAACACTTCAAGCAATGGGGAATCCATAGCTTCCCTGTGCAACCTGTTCCAGTGCCTCACCATCCTCACAGTAAAGAATTTTTCCCTAATATCTAATCTAAACCTACTGTCTTTCAATTTGAACTTTTTTCCCTTGTCCTGTCACTACATGCTCCTGTAAGGAGTTTTGCCCCATCTTTCCTGTAAATTCATTGCAGGTACTGGAAGGCCATAATTAGGTCACCTTGAAGCCTTCTCTTTTCCAAGATGAACAATCCCAATTCTCTCAGCCTTTCCTCATAGGAGAGGGCCTCCTTCCTTCTGCTCAACTTGGTGGCCCTCCTCTGGACCAAGTGTTACCTGTTTTCCTATTTTCCCACAATCCATTGTCTTAATCAATATCACTCATTGCCACGTAACCGTTATTACTCTTATGTTACTTGAATATAGTCATATAGCAGTGATGAGCATGAGGAGAGAAACTCCAAAAAATAAAATACTTTAGCTACTCTAATTTTATGTCAGTGGAATTACTCATATCGCTGTACTTCAGAACCTGTTGTATACTTTTGAATTCCATCATGCTGCAGAGTGAAAGTTAGAGAATGTGCAGGAAAGGATGAATTGACAAGGGGGGAGAAGAAAAGACTAACCTATTGTGGTAATAATTATGAGACTGAAAAAGAATTATGAGATGAAGAAGCTGAAATAAAGAAAAAAGACCATATTTCATATAAAAAAAGGTTTCTTAGCTAATAGATGTATTAGCCTCAGGAAGCAATATGTTTCAAAATGAAAAACAATCCATAATTTTTAGATCTCTAAAATTAAAATGGTGACAGCATTAGCAGATATGATATACTGAGAAGTATTCTAGTCTTCCAAATAAATCATTGAACAAGGACTATGAAAATCAGAATTTGATTTTTAGCACTCTTTGCAGTTGCTTAGCTGTGAATATTAATGATTTATTGCTTCTAAATGGAAGTTATTGGAAAGCCAACTTGAATGAGAGCAGCCCTGAGCAGAAGGATGTGGGGGTTCTGTTCCCTTCTTCTGATGAGAAATTTGACATGACCCATCAGTGCGCAGCTCAGAGAGCCAACTGGACCTGGGCTGCGTGAAAGGAAGCAAGGCCAGCAGGTTGAGGGAGGGGGTTCTCACCTCTACTCCACTCTCGTGAGACACCACCTGGAGTACTTGCAAAAAGTACTTGCAAAAAGTATTTGATTTGTTATTTTATTTCATTTGTGGTTTTGTCATTCTTGTTAGCAATAAACTGTCTTTAAACAAATATTAAAAAAGCTTTTCTAATAGTAATCAACTTAATTATGAAAAGAAGCTTTTTTCATTTCTATTTTAGAAAATAAAGAAAAAAGAAATGACAGTCAAGAAAAAAAAAATGGGATAGATCAAGCAATAGGAAAAGCAAGAAAAGAGAAAAAGAAGATAGGAAAAGCAAGACAAAACCGATAACTGTACTCCTTACTCTTTTTAAGTGTCTAATGTAGGACTACGCAAGGTTTTATAAGCACAGAGATGTACTCTGAAATATACCTAAAACTGAGTTCTTGGAGTGAGTCTGGCATTTTATTCACCTGGAACTATACTGAATATACCTTATTATCTTTCAGTGGAAATAGGCACTTGGTTTAATGTTCTCTGAAAGTCTCTGCTAGAGGAAATACAAGTTTATTCTTAATAATTACCTTTCATATAACTGTAAGAAAAATGCTAGCACATTTAGCAATACTGGCAATGTGTTCTTTATGTGAGTGTGAGTTTTCACAGTGCCACTGTAGATGTGGCCTGTGTGTGTTACCAGAGAAGCATGAAGTACATGACACATTCATTTTTATATGATTTATAGGTTTAAATGTATCTTGAAATATTTAAGTATGCTAAAAGTGCTTGAAATATCTAGAAGGTACTCATTAGTTGTTCCATTATTACTTTGTCCAATTCATGGAGGGCTATAAATTTTATATTAATTTAGAAATGCATTTGGCCTCTAACCATTATGATCTTTCATGATGTCGTAGTGACATTAAATAAACACAATTGCTGGATGCCAGAATTCTTTCAGAAGTATTTATTATGTATGATAAGACTGTCTCTAAATTCTGTAATGATACTACAAAACTTAAGAGGATATAAATAAAAGGAGAGAAAGGTCTTTAGTGATATCTTTAGTAAGAAGTGATTTAAGGCAGAAGAAAAGGGAGAATATAGGCTGAGTCTTGAAAATGAGGAAGATTTAAAAGGAAGAAAAGGAAGAAAAGAGAGAGAAAAGAAAAAATATCATCTCTTCAGTGCAAATTAAGTTGTAAATTTCGGGGTGTTGATTTGAGCCTCATTAGCCAGATATAGGTAGCTGGATAAGCAATAAGGAGTATAATTAGTGAGACAAAATATAGGTAAAAGCTGATAGATTAGCATAGAATTATTGATGCTGACAGCTCCGTGTTTTCTAGGGAAACATTAGTGTGAAGTTAGGAACAGATGCTGAGCAATATGGCACATCTGATTTCATGTTGTTTGTGCAAACTGACCCCTGGCATTCTGTGTGAGGCCAAAAGATTTCTGAAATTTTAGTGAACGGGAACTGTGGGCATGGAGGTTGACTGCTCGAATCAGGTGTTTGTCTTGCCTTTCTGCAAATATCTGATGATCATGGTTTTACAATAAAATCTCAGGCAGAGTAGAGGACACCTGAAATACTAGCTGTATAATTCTGCTGCTTTTTATGATGTGTTGTATAATCTGTACTAATGTATTCCTCTCTTCATCTGAAGGATTGAAACTATTATTGCAAGTTATTCTCACAATGGAAAATTAATTTTAACAAAACAACTTGCAATGCACAGTTTAGGAAAGGATATACAGAAATAAATTACTTTATTGCTACAATTACATTTATTTCTTGAATCACTAAAATTAATTTTTTTAATTCCATAGGAAAAATATTGACTAAACCAAATAAAGATCCAATTTTCATTTAAAACTACAGTAACTATTCTCTCTGTCCCAATTACCTACTGATTTTTAACATTTAAATACTGATTTTTGACATTTAAAAGCTGTTACTTAACCAAACCCACTGTATTTTGAAATCTAGCTATTAACAGAGACATCTGTCTCTAGATATGCACTTTTGCTACAGATACGGAGATATGGAGAAAGGGAGTTAACTTAGTTGACATTGAACTATTGAAAACCTCTGTTCCTCCATGGCCTTCCCTAAAAGTAACATTGTTGTTATAAATTACTTGATGACATAATTATCATACATGAGACCAAGTTCAATATCTTATCTCTGACAATAGCAAATAATGCCTCTGTAGGAAAGAATGTAGACCAGAGCAAGTGTATAGTAATGCTCTCCCATTTGCAGATTTAAGGTTCTGAGACTTTGAGGGCTATATGATAGCAATGTGGCAGCAGATGGAGCTGGAGAGGGACAACAAAGGTTTAACACTGACACCCGTAGTGAAATAGAGAGAAGACAAAATTGGCTCAAAACCTTGCATCACAAAATTTAGCCTTCTTTGATCCTGAAATACCACGAAAAATATGGGATGAAAAGCAAAGAATAGCATGCTTTGAAAAGTGGTGTAATTTGTGTAAAAAGTAATGCCAAGTAGGTAAAATATTGTTTGGTGTTTCTTGACCACCCTTATTCTTTCCTCCAGATAATGCTACAAGTAATTTTTAAACAGGATATTAATACCAAAGTTCAGAATTCGTTGAAGATTTCAGCTGGTCACCTTTTTTCTTAATATGAGCAATATGATTATTAAAGAGTCATAGAATACCCAGAGTTGGAAGGGATCCACAAGGGTTCAGGTCCAACTCATATTTGATGGCAGTATTCTAGAACAGCATTTTTGTTTTCGATTAGCACTGGAATGCAATAAGTTTTAATACTCAAGAATATATTATGAAGCCTGGTTACAGTTTGATTCTTTTGCCATAAGCTCTAAAATGTATTCACCTTTAACTGATTGAAAGAGTTTGCTTTTCTTTATTGAAGTGATGAGCTTTTCCGTATAGATGCCATTAAAATGGCACTGAAATATTCATTGCCTGAAAATGCTAGATAGAAAATTGGATTAATTTTCTAACAAGGTCAAAAAAAAGCATAGACAAAGATAAATTCTAGAACAACTAGATAGTACAAGATATAATCAAAACCATAAACAAATACAATTTTCTTGAGCAGTTACTGGCAAAACTAAATCAATGTAATGAATAGCTCACGCTGGACAATTTTATTGAAAATCACATTATTTATTTAAAAAAAAAAAAATCTTTCAATATTCTTACTACTGTCATAAGAAAAGCCTATGTGTGATGGTAGATGATAAAACTGGGGAAGACCTCTGCAGTATTGTAGAATGACTGTGTTAATACTAGGCTTTCCTTAAAAAGGTGATTTATGCATACATTTTTCTGTGGCACCCAAGGACATACAATATTTATTGTGCTATAAAGCAGCACAGAAGAGAAACAGCAGGACTTGTCTACAAAACTGTGTTTGTTTTTAATATTGTGGTATTCCAATTAACCTCATGAGCTGGATGAAAAGACCTAGGATGAAAGACAGGACCCAGAAAGGAGACCAGCAGCAGAAGGGAAACTCTTAAGAAGCAAAGGCAATAGAAGATGAAGAAGCAGGCCAGTGGTGTTAGCTTTCAATTTTTTTACTTTTACTATTTTGTTTTTTCTGTAAATAGACTGAAACAATATTATTTCTGTATGCAATATTTTGTCTATACTTTCTGAGCTAATTGTATGTTAAGCAAGCAAGGAAAGCCTGTCAAATAGTTTAAACCTTGAACCTATAAAGTGAATGAAATATCTGATGTTTTTCTATGTACAGTGTATGCTTGTAAAGTCCATATTTGTGGTACTGATTCTATTGAAAAAAAGATATTGATCATATATTACAGAAAATATTTTTCTATGTCTATACTGTGGAACTGGTTGACTGATTCCAGTAAGTTCCTAAAGTGTGTGTGAAAATAAGGAGCTCTACACACAAAAGAGACCCTATAAGTATCTCAAGTAAAGGGAAGGTTTTGCTTGACAGATCTGTAAGAGATGGGAAAGAATTTGCTTTGGAGAAAGTCCTACATATTTGACCAACATGGAAAAGCTCCAGTCCCAGCTCATGCCTCCATTTATATCAAAATTTATCCTCATTGAGACACAGCCTGCAGGACACCTAGAGCTAGTACTGCAATATTTAAAATTAATTAGTTTAATATCTTCTTTGTTAACATTGTTCCATCATCACAGCCTGTATCATATTTCTTGACTTCCCTTTGCTTGTGGAACTCCTTGTCATTTCTCAGAGGCAGTAACACAACTGTGAGTCAGGGGTAAAACCTTTCAAGAACGGAAAAAGTTTGTGTTTATAGAACTCATACAAATGAGTTTTTGAGGTGAAATACATGAATAGGTTCAGATAATCAGAAGATAATTTGTTTAATTAAGCATCTCTTCCTCCACCCCCTACTGTGATAAAAGTTAAGCTCTTGGCAAGGCTGAAAAGGAAAACTAGAATTTCATACTTGTTTGGGGAGGGGAACTGTTTGTTTTCCTTTTTTTTTTTTATTTTCCTAGCTTGACACACTGTTATGATGCAGTCTTTATTAAGCAGGGAGCAATTAAGGGTTGCAATATCCTAAAACTACCAAGATACTGCAGATTGGCCAAATTATATTTTCACTGATCATTAAACATATGTTGACGCAAGGATACATCTGAAAATGTGAGAAAAAGAGACATGCTTAGACATAGGTACTACAGACATTTCCCTTAGGAGAGTATTAGAATTGAAAGTAATCGTAGTTACCTTGTATGTTCCATGTTAACCATATGGAAGAGTAATTAGTCAGTAGATGATGGTTTCGGTCTCATGTCAGTTAAGAACTATAGGTGATTTTGAGAAACTGCAGGTGAATTAAACACTGTGTGAAATATCTCAACTTTAGATATAATTTCACATGGCTAAACATGTAACAAGCATGTACTAACTGAGCTGCTAAGACTCAACAAGAGAGTATTTCTTGATTCTTTCAGAAATAATCAGTTGAAAATATATTTCAGCTGAGTCAATAAACATCTTCTTAATGTATTTTCAATATAAGTAAAACTTAATAAACGACAAAGATAAATAAATTAGTAGGTTAATGCCATCTGAACAGATCTGATAGAGATTTTATCGTAGGAAACTGTAGGAACAACTGACATGAGTGTAACAAAATTTTTTCTGGACTGGGAAAATTTGTATTTAGAAAATGAATATTATATTTTGCAGAGGATTCAGTCAGCCTTTCTGTCTCAGGAAGGTCAAAGAGCCTGGATATGCTGACAAACATTAATTTTTAAACATGTTTACACAAAGAGATTTATAAATGAAAAAGCTAATTAGGTAATAAAAAGAGATACACATGGAACAACAGAAATTTTGTATAAAATCTAAGGTAGTAAGTATAGTGTGACAAAAGGTTAACTCCTGGTTAGTATTAATTTTTTATCATAAGTGGCTGATTCCATACCTGATGATTTAGATTATGAGAATTATTTTTAAAATTGTGATGCAGTATTAATGGTTTGGATATACATTTTGTATTTGCTAGAAAAGGTAAAACTACTTTCTTCCCTTAGCTCTTGAACTTCTGTGTTGTATAGTTTCTGCTAATTTTTTTTTTTTGGTCAAGTAATGATTACCATATAATTGCATATCTAACTGAGTGAAAATTCCTTGTGGAAATACAGGGAAAAAGAATAATGAGTAAGGCCTATATATTAGTACCAGCAATATACCCTGGAAGAATTTAGATTCCTGATATCATGTTGCCATTCTGGATTAAGCTTGGTGGCCTTTTCTGAATTGGATGTTTTATACCATTCTAGGTTATGTTTGCTGGTCTTTTATTTCTCGAAGGTGACACGTATCTTGGAGGTCCTGTATCGTGTATCAGTGATGATATTTTCTATATTCCTGGGCATTTTTCATGGTAATAAATGTCTACCTTCGGCACCTGGGGTTTTTTATTAGTTTTCTGTTTTATAAGTCTTTAATATAAGTGGTTTCAGGATCTTTTCTGTACCATTTTTATATTGTACTGAAAACTGAAGTAATCAAGAAATTCCAGGTGTCAAGGCACTTGGAAATGGGAAAAAAAGTCTTCATACTAGCAGAATTTTATAGTCACAGGAGTTGGCAGGGGTTTGTTTCTGGCAAAAGATGTATCTGGCATATAAACATGTTATATTACTGTTATCAACAAGACAAAGGCAAGTTCATTTACATCTTTTATAAAACTGAACAGAAGATTTGCACACTAAAAGACTCATACAGTCTCACAGCTTTGGAATAATGTAGGTTGGAAGTGACCTTGGGTTATTATTTCATCTGATCCCAGTCGAACATGGGCCAAGTTTTAGAGACTTCTGCAGTCTGGCTGCTGTGTGTTGCATTGTTGCAGCCTACGGGAGATCTCTTTGAATCTGATTAATCCTTCTAGCCTGTAATACCTACCCAGAATATGACCTGACTGATGCTTCCTTCCCCTTATAGGCTCTTTCTGCATGGGAGAAGAAGGTAATTGCTGCCTTACAGAAAACATTCAAATTACTAATAAGAAGTTTCAGCCTAGTTTCTTCCTCCCCGTTATGCTGTATGTGCCTCTATGAGCAGCTGGGCAAAAACTGAGTCTAAATAGGTAGACTGATTCCTACCTGCAAGAACAAAGTCTACTATATTTATTTCAACAGGCTTCACAATGATCCTAATAAGAACAGCATGCATCCTCAGGAAAGGACTTTAGCCTTTCTCCTTATGAAATTTCTAGCAGCTTAGGAGAGCATCTTGTTAATGGAACTAGTTTGGCACTTTTGACTGTGTATTTCATTAACACGCTATGGCACGCATGAGCATGGTGATAGAAAATAGTTTCTAGTAATGGGGAAATTGATCCATATTAAACACATTACACAGAATCTTTTCTAAAAAATTTGTCCTCAAATAATTATGTCTGGGATTTGAGAACATTGAAAATCAGGTGATTTGAGGCAGTCTGTTCTCATAGGGCCCTTTAGCACTGTGATAAAATAAAGTCCCGCTCACTAGTGGAGCACAAGCAATCCACTTTGGAAAAAAAAAAAAGGTGGACTCAGGTGTTTTTAAAAGCTATCAGCACATCCTCCAGCAGAAAAGTAGCAATTCAAACATGTTAAGATGGCAACAGTGTATATTATTAATCAAGAAAAACTCTTCTTAATTCATATCACTCAGCTATTGCATTTTATATGCTCCACTTTCTTAATGTTGAAGTAAGACAATAACAGATACTTTCAGTGGCTCAATCTTAAATTAACTTTTTATACTATGCAACGCTATGAACAGCGGGAAAGCATTTGTTCCAGAATTGCTGTTCCATTTCTGACTTTATTTCTGATCCCTAATTCTAAATGAAACTTGCAAAATATCTTCAGCAAATAAATCTTGTAACTAAAGCTAGCAGAATTAAAAAATACAGAAAGAACGAACTCCGTGGAAATCCCAGTTTTATGACACATTATAATTTTCCTCACACCTCTATCTCAGATGACCCTTAATTTTCCATAGGTAATTACTACCTTTATCTCTTTGGTTTTTATTCCAGAGCTAATGACTTATTCTCTTTCTAATAACTCTTCCTCTGCATAGGTGCCAGCCACACTTGTCTTTCACATTACCTAGTCAATTAATGTAATTAAGTTAGAGTCAAAATAGTTGTACTCAATCCGCATTTGCTTTTGTTTCAGTGAGAGTTTGTTTCAGTGTGTGAGTTTATCCCTTTAACTATACCATTTGGGCTAATGAGTGACATTGCTTTCTCTGGTATCTTTGCCTTCTGATTTCCAGCTAGTTACTTCTGCTATTTTTCATAAGTCATGGAGGAAAGGTGGTGGGACCATGATCAACACTTTCACATGATCTCCATAAATCTTCATTGATGCTGCAAAATTATCAGAATGTAAAGACAGGGGAGAGCCGCAAGAGATTTAGTAGCAATATTGGCTTGTGAATTCCTGCCCAGACTTTGTAGTCATCACCCTTTTAGCGTTACAGTTGAATTTTTGTATCACTAAATGACTGAAATAACTCACTATGAAAAAAAGCACAGTTTACCAGGGAGTACAGCTGGTAGAGGTGAATTGTGAGTGTGGAGTGCAGATGGAAGGACAGGAAAGTTACCTCTTCAGGCTGCCTACTTTGCTGCGAACCTGATTCTTGCTGAATTGCAACTACCAGTTGTCCTCCAGGGGTTGGTTTTAAGAAAACCAGATTTGTAAAAAGCAGCATCACTTTTATAAGAAAAAGTTTATTCTCTTTATTTGGGTTTCACAATATGTTGGTCACAGAAATCCACGTATGACATTACTACTGTATCTCACTAGATGAAAAAACTTAGCCTTATGTTCCAGCACGTAAACAAAAGTTGTTTAATTCATGACCTTATTATATTAAAAATAATTTAATTAAATGAATGTTTGATTTTATATTTTTCTTTTTGTGTGTATTGTTTTTCACACTGTACTGTAACTTGACTACTCTTTTCTGATTCCTTGTAAGCAAGACTGTCCAATTCCATTCATCAGGCATTAGGTTTAAAGTGAGAAAACCCAGAGATTAATGAGATTACAGTAAAAGAATGGAAAGTTGAAGCTGTCAGAAAACTAGAAGAGCGTTGAGAAGGTGTCAGCAAGGAATGCAGAAATAACGATCTATTACATAACCTTATTGAATAGAAACCTCATGGAGTCATGAGTTCATCTCTGCTGCTATGGAAACTGTTTTCTGGGTAGTCATAGAATCAGTGCACTGAAGTGATTACAAGCAGGGAAATACATATGAAATACAATATGAGACTTCTTTCTGAAATACTGAAAAATGTCTACAGAGAGGAAAATGGATTTCAATAAATGAGCAATAGAAAGTAAAATATTTTGCAATTTTATAAACTTTTCTTGTTCTCTACAGAAATGAAAATAAAGTTTTCACCATTTTTATAATCTATCCAATGTTCTGGCACTGACAATGCAATTATGAGTTAATGGGATGCACTTCTTGGGATTACATCAATGGAACATAAAATTCCATTACTTTTTTTTGTAAGAATTTGTATTATTTTATTTAGTTTTGACCACAGAAAAGCTTACTGTAGTGAATCCTCAAATTTGAAATGATCTCTGATTTTTTTTAATGAGATACTTTTTGTGTAATATTGCTTACAATTTTTAATTATTGCTTTGTGATTTGTCTGTATGTAGTCTATTCTGGTAGTGGCAATAGCTCTTAGTTCATGACTTGCACTCAAACAAAAAGTCCACAAACACATTTTAAAATCCAACCCACCTTTTCTTTCACAATCATAAACTTCAGGCAAGTTTTAAATATTTTTTTGTTCACTGGAAAGGCATGTATCCAAACTTAAATATTCTAAACTCTCATATAGGTGAAGAGGCTTCATTGATCACAATTATTTATTCATAAAGTGTTCACTTGGATATATGAACACAGTCCTGCAAAAATGACTGCTTCAGCTCTTCTCTCATGTTCTCTTGCCAGTGTAATGGGTCCATTGTGCTTGTCACAGTGTCTGAGTAGCACTGGCAGTTGGGATGGAGGGACAGTGTCAGAACTGCTTTTCAGCTGTCATGGGTTATTGTATCAGGTCACTTTTCTCTCAGGATTACAGTCTGAGCCTGAATGGAGTTGTACTTCTTAGACACTTGTAAACCTGTGCTCTCTTGATTTTATAAAAAGGAATAATGTTGCTTCTGCACTGTACCCCATTGCCAGAACAGGAAATTTTAAGCAGCCATACCCTTTTCACATATTTGCTCCTCTCTTCCACTATATATTCCTGTCCCAACACAATATACTAACTGTGCAGTTCTTCTGATGTCAATAATTGTTGCTTGTTGGTTTGGGGTTTTTTATTTTGTTACTTGGTTTTTGTTGCTGTTGCTGTTGCTGTTTGTTTCGGGTCACAGAATCAGGAAATATAAGAAACTATCAGGAAAATTAACTATTTTCATTTTTGTATGTTTTCTTTTTTTACTTTTCTCAGATAATTTTCTCCATGGTAAATGTCTGGGAGAGAGAAATAGAAAGTGGAACAGCAGCAGCTGCTGCTGCAGATTTCATGTTGTGAGACCACATCTTGACTCAGTGTGTCAGTGCCACATGCAGCTACTCTTGCCCAGTGGCTGCTACTATGAGTGTCTCCCAGGTCTCATGTGTTCTTCCACTCTCTCCCTTTTGATTTTGTAGAGTCTGACAGAGATCTTGATGTGTGCTCTCTGATTCAAGTAAAAATAGAGAATTCTGGATAGATGGCAGGGTTTGTCCATGGCTGTCACACTGCCATGAAAAGATCTTGTGATTACAGTCAGTATTTGTACGGTGGGCATTTTATACCTTTCTTCACTGAACATATATTTTAAATGTGTTTTCAAGCTTAATAGAAGCTTATCAGCATAGCGGGAAAGACAAATAGCTTGCTGTTCTCTGCTACAAGTAAGGTTTCAAAGCTGTCATCTTAAACTTTTTCCCTCTTTTTTTCCTTTTCTTTTTTTTTTTTCCCCAGGCTGTTTTATGAAGTTAGACTGCTCATTTGCTAGTCTGAAAACTTTGGGGGGGGCACTAATTCTGCCTCAGAAGGAGCAATATTCTCTTTTATGGAATTTAGTGTTAAGAAGTCTCTTCATAGGATTCCGCTCTATCTGCATCGTCCTGTCCACTGAGACCTAGTCATTGACTTGAGATTAACCCTTTATGAAAAGATTAGGAGTGCTCTGTATCCCTGTGGAGAGCAAGGAATTATGAGTCTGCAGAGGGAGCAAGTGGGGTGGATGTGTGTCTTTCTTCAGAGGTTTGCTTTGGTTTGGCACCACCCTGAAATAAAATCTCTGAATTGGAATCCAGAACTTTGCAAAAAAGAAAAGTCTGTACAAATTCAGTAGTACAAGAAATAGGAATCTGTGCAAAACAATGGAATATACATTTTTCAGTCAATATGATAGAGACTGAACACAATGAGGAAATTTCTTCAGAAGCTAAAAATTATTCAATGCTATAGCATTGGCTGAAATTTATTTACTTTGGAATTTTTAATAAATCATTGCTCTTCCATATGGCAAAAGAAATGTTTCACCACAGACATTTGTAATATTATTTTGAAGAACAGATTAATAATTACTTTACACACGGTTGTAATAGGGTGTATTTTTTTGGGTGCTCCTATGTTACCTTCATGTGAACTTAAGGAACTGTGCTTTTATGTTTCCTGTAAGGTCTGAAAAAAAAAATCTATACTGAATTAATGAACAGATTCTAAAATTCTCTGTGGTGTCTGTAATTTACTCAATTGACTTTCATTAAGTTTTTTAGCTTTTACAATATTAAAATTAAATACTGTAACTGAGTTCTAAATGCCAAAAAGTGAAGTTGGAAGATCAAAAGGAAGAGACTTTAAGCTAAATGTTATAGTAGAAATTCTTTTATTATGTTTGCTGTCAACTTTGCTTCAGTAAACAGTGAAAAGGATAATAAGACTTCATCCTAAAGTTTTTAAATAACTTACTATAAGGAAAAAGAATACTTCTCAGGATACCCTAAGACTTGAGTGTTTCATTTTTTTTAATGATCTCGCTCTAACAGTTTTTCAGCATATACATTTTGTGCAGCAATTATCCAATAATGTTGGAGAATTAGTTTCCAATTAAACAGTCATAAATAGTGATGCAAGGCATAGTAAAAGAAATGTCTTAAAAGAAATAATACTTTCTTTCTCGATGTTGTGTATTTGCTGATTTTGAAACAGAAATATCTGATATTTTCAGTGGTATTTTGACAGTTTGACAGGACATTTCCATATCCACTTAGAAGTGTTTACCTTGATTCATTGAAAACTGTACAACTAAAATCCCTAAAACTTAACAGCTTATTTAAATGGGAAGAATATGCCAATCAAGGGAGGTGAAGGAGGTGATTGTCCCTCTCTGCTCTGCACTGGGGTGGCCTCAACTTGAATATTTTGTGCAGTTTTTGGCACCACAACATAAGAAAGATATTAAGCCATTAAAGAGTGTCCAAAGGAAGACAATGAAGATTGTGAAGAGCCATGAGGAGAAGTGGTATGAGGAGTGGCTGAGGTCACCTGGTCTGTTCAGCCTGGACTGAGGGGAGACCTCATTGCAGTTGCAGCTTCCTTGTGAGAGGAAGAGGAGGGGCAGGCACTGATCTCTACTCTGTGGTGACCAGTGACAGGATCCGAGGGAAAGGCCTGAAGTTGTGTCAGGGCAGATTTAAGCTGGATACCAGGAAAAGGCTCTTTCCCCAGAGGGTGGCTGAGTACTGGAACAGGCTCTCCAGGGAAGTGGTCATAACACCAAACCTGACGGGGTTCAAAAAGCATTTGGATGATACTCTTAGGCACATGGTGTGACTCTTGGGGATAGTCCTGTGCTGTGCTGTTTGACTCGATCATCCTTGTGGATCCCTTCCAACTCCGCATATGAATGTTATGTTGTGCCTAAACACCAGATGATTCAAAGATATTGTGACATTTGCTAGAGACTGTATGCTGTGTATTTGAGTATACTTATTTTTCTGTACTCTGGTTGACCCTTTCTCTGCTTACATTTCCATCATAATATGCAAATAAGGATTACAGTTAAATGTAATCACTTGTAGGCCATTGAAATTTTTCAAGTTTATGAATCTCTCTGTGAGCTCTTTGCAGACTTCCTCCATCCTTGATGATCTATTGATTATTTTTTCTGAACACTCACAAAGTGCTCAAGAATATTAATCAAACACTAGCAGGATGTAATATCCACCTAGGTAAGATACCTCTGTTATCCCATTAAAATGCAACTATTCTTTGTATTTTGCTGTATGTTTGAAAAAGTTCTTTTTTGTCAATGACAAAGTTCATTTGTATTTTCCTGTAGAAGGATTAAATCTCCTCTAACTAGATAAAAAATTAGGTGCAGGTCATAAATTGCACATAACAAGAAGCATATGACATTTATAAAACTCTGTATATACTTTATATACACTCAGACACTTATTTACGTAGATTTAAACTACTGACATAGAAGGTTTGATTATACTGCCCAAATTAAGTCTCCCTGCCTGACTCAGGACACTCTATGCCTAAAGAAAAAGCAAGTACAGAATGTCCTCACACTGTTCAGACAGTCCAATTTGTTACTGGACTGTCACATCATTCTGTCTATGTGAACAATGGCAGAGTATTAGATTGTCAGTATAATGGCTGTTAGATGAAAAGTTTAGGATCGGTTGATTTTGATGCCCTGTGTTGTGCTGCTTAGTCATATGACAATTGCTTACCACTGTTGCTCCTCTTAAGTTTTGCCCTTGACTGTTCTGATGGTACTGATGGTTTGGCCAATTTTCCACTAATTTTACAGTTCACTAATCCAGTCCACATGTACTTTGTTTGGCTCTGGGGGTGCTGTGGGAGACTATATCTAAAATCTTTGCTAAAATCAAGATAAATTACATCATCTGCTTCCCCTTCCACCTGCAGAATCAGTCATTTAATAATAGAAACAATTACTTTAATCATGTGTGATTTGCTAAATCACCTCTTTGTTCTGTAGTTGCAATATTAAATACTGTCATCTACAAATGAGTTTAACACAATATGTTTAGAATATACATGGAATCGCAGAGTGGTTTGCATTGGAAGGGTCCTTAGAGGCCAGGTTGGATGGGGCTTTGTTCAACCCGGTATAGTGGAAGGTGTCCCTGCCCATGGCAGAAGGGTTAGAACATAGCTTTCTTTTCCAGCTAGAATTGGAAAATCAAGTTGCATTTCTAACTAGTGTTGTTACAAGAACACATGACTCTGTAAAAGTGTATGAAAAGGAAAAATCCAAAGGTAGAAAGTAATTATATTTGCAGACTTGATTCTTCCTTATTCTTATAAAAATATATAAAAGTCATCCTGTCCCTTCTTTTCAAATGATACACTGGCACACAATTCTACTGCAAATGGTAGAAGATAGAGAAAAAAAAATAAGGACACTTGCAGACTACCTGTATCTAGAAGTATCAAACCCTGCCCTAAATAAGAACCTTTTCTCTTCCTTATAAGTTTGTCTGTTGCTAATCCCAAAAGTGAAACTCAGATTAAACTGCAGTGCTATTTGAGTACCAGTTCAATCCTGCAGTAAGTTCTAGTCACCCTGACCAGAAGACAGAAAGTATGATCCACCACTAGAAGCCAACCTCATATTTAATCTGCTATAGAAGTATGATAGCTTCTCAGATGACATCAGTACAAATGTGTTAAATGAGAACTGTGGGGTTATAATACAGTGTTTTAGCTGTAATGATGTAGGTTATTGTCATCTAGATAAAAAAATCAAAGAATTGACTAGAGATTGTGCAATATGTCCATAAGCAATAAGAAAGTGCCAATATTAACATTTCTTTAGCATGAAATAGATGGCCAAGTTTTTCATGAGCTCTGTGGTTTGTATCATTAGTGTAACTGCAGTAAAAAAAAGTATTTGCAGTGTCAGTTCAATTCACCTCATTACTCCTGGGTAAGCCACTCTTGTTAAAATTGTGATAAAAATAATGTTGTGTGTGTGTTTTTATATGGAAGACTGTAGTAGTGGCTGAAGCAATTGCTACATCAAGCACCTAAGAGAAATTTTGAAAACAAATTGCAGAAAAAGATATGATTTGGATTTTAGGCAGAGCATTTTGTGCTCAGATCAGAGGAGAACAAATGAATATAAAAAATATTCAGTCTTAAATGAATGAACCTAGCTTTTTTTTTTTTCCCCTAAACAAATCTTGAATACAGAAAAGAATTTGCGGTATCACCCTACAGAGATTTATATAGCTACTAAATGTTCATAAAAGATAAGACAAAATATTTGGTACCCATATAATATTAGCCATTTAACTGAACAAATCCATCAAGAGAATATCACATATAAGTTATGACACAAACAAGCTTCTATGGCACTTGATAGAAATTAATAGAAACAGTATAAATATTTCCGTCTCTATGCACACTTACATGACACTGAAGATTGATATAGGAGGAATGTTTGCTGTATCACTACAAAAGAAATATATCTTAGATAGGTTTAGACATTAAAATTATGCAATTATCTAAGTTACTTAGAAATTCTCTTTAAATGTTAACTATCCAGTTTTCATAAGGGAGAATATATATTCTAGTGTTGCCTTAAGCAGAAATTCTCTATAGCATTTCAAGGCAGCACTGGTGTTATTCAGCTGGTTGAAAAAATCTGAATTTTTTAGAAGTTTAAGTTTCTGTATCATCTATTTTTCATCAAGACTTTTTTTAATATATTTTTCTCTATGTGTCTAAACTGTTTCTGAAGAAATGCATGAATTCTGACCATTTCATCACATTAAGGGTTGAATTTTGAAATTCTAAATTTCCAGAGTAGACGGAAGTAAGTGGTCCTAAGTGCCTACTAGAGCAGTTACCAGGGAACTCATCTGGGACTCCTAGACAGTCATTCTAGGGTTTTCAAGTGGTAGAGTGTGGAGAACAGATCTCTGTGGCCCACCACCAGCATTGCTACCATGGCAAACAGCTAATGATCAGCAGCAGAAATTCCTGATTATGTTGGAGGCATCAAATAGTGCAGGTCATCAGTTTTTACTGAATGCCTGGAAAAACTATCTATCTGTTTGCATAAAATTGACCTATATTTCACCTGAGTCTGTAACAATTTGGTTGTTGCTTGTGCATTCTATGTTCAAATAGTTAAAGTTTCTAAAAGCTAGGTTTCCATTTAGTCTGTTTCACAATACTTGTACATAATTCAATTTTATTCTCATGTATAATATTTACGAAACCTGTTTCTGGTTGCTTATTACATACAGAGCTGGAAATTAATTCATTGCAGTCTTTCATATTTGGTCATTTTAATATTGTGAATTGGAAATGTGCTGCTTGCTGAAGTTATTTATAACTAGTATTATATTTCTCATCAAAACTGATGCCGTAGAACCATATAAATCCTAGAGAGAAAAATATATTTAACCTAGTCTGTAAATTGCAAGGGTAAGATTACACTGTACAAATTAACACAAAATTTTTCTTTGTCATTAACATTTTCTTTAGACTCTGCAGTCATATTTGGTATTCTAAATAAGTGGACAAAAATCTTACTTTGTTGAGTGCTGGCATCTTTAAAGGTGACATTCTTTCAAGGTAACTTCAAATTACTTTAGTTGATGGCTAGGGAGGGGAAGGTAATAGAAACAACACACAGACAGGTTCCTACACCTAGATCTAGATCCTCAGTTTAGTAGATTTCATTGCTTGATGTTTTTTGTTTGGTTTTTTCCCATTTCTAGCAGTTATCAGCTCAAAGTAGAATTGACTGATTTTAATTACATGTAGTTGCTTTGCTTTTATGGAGTTGTTGTTGAATTTACACCAGTGCAGGAAAGTGTGGATAACAAGAGGAGAAGTTGGAAGCTATGGTGTAATTAGAATTCTATGATCTAATTGCTATCACAGAAATATGGTGGGATGGAATGAACATTACAGTTGAGGGCTACAAGCTTTTTAGAAGAGATAGGCTGGGAAGCAGAGCAGGGCTATTGCCCTCTGTGTTAAGGAACAGATAGGTTTTGAAGAGCTGCCTTTGAGTAACAGCTGTGAACAGGCTAAGAGCTTGTGGGTAAAAATCAAGGACAGGACCCACAAAGGACACCTGATGGTGGGGGTCTACTATAGGCTCCCTGATCAGGGGGAGTACCTGTCAGTGAGGCCTTCCTGCTTTGGATACAGCATCACGCTCACAAGCTCTCATCCTGATGGGGGTGAGGCATTACTTGGCCTGGTGCTCACCAGTGTGGGTGAGCTCATTAAAGGAGTTAAGACTGGTAGAAGCCTGAGCTGTAGTGATCATGCCCTGATTTGGTTTGTGATCTCAAGGAGCCTGAGCCTGGTAAGGAGCCAGTTCAAGACCCTGAACTTTGAAAAAGAAAAATTCCAGCTCTTTAAGGAATTGATGAATGAGATTCCCTGGGTAACTGTCCTTAAGGACAAGGGGGCTGACCAGAGCTGGCGACTCTTTAAGACCACTTTTCTTGGAGTGCAAGAGCAGAGGAACATGGACAAACTTGAAAAAAGTGGGCCCACAAGAACCTCATGCAGTTCAACAAGTCCAAGCATGAGGTGCTGCACCTGCATCAGGATGACTCAGACATGAGTTCAGACTGGCAGATGAACTCACTGAGAGCAGCTCTGCAGAGAAGGACTTGGGAGTTCTGATAGCTGAAAAGCTGAACATGAGCCTACAGTATGCTCTGGCAGGTCAGAAAGTCAATTGTATCCTGGGCTGCATCAAAAGAGGAGTGACCAGCAGGTTGAGGGAGGTGATTCTCCTCTACTGTGCCCTTGTGAGACCCACCTGGAATACTGCATCCAGGTCTGGGGTCCTCAGCACAAGAAAGACGTGGACCAGCTAGATGAGATCCAGAGGAGGCCACAAAGGTAATTATATGGATGGAGCACCTCTCCTATGCAGACAGGCTGAGACAGGTTGTTCAGCCTGGAGAAGAGAAGGCTCTGGGGACATCTCACTGGGGCCCTCTGGTGCCTAAGGGGGGGCCTACAAAAGGGAGGAAGAACAACTTTTTATATAGGCAGATAGTGACAGGACAAGGAGCAATGGTTTTAAACTGAATGCGGGCAGGTTTAGATTAGATATTAAAAAGAAATTCTTTACTTCGAGGTTGGTGAAGCACTGGAACAGATTACTCAGAGAGGTCGTGGATGCCCCCTGCCTGGAAGTGTTCGAGGCCATGTTGGATTGGGCCATTAGGTCCCTTTATGGTCCTTTCCAACCCAAACCTTTCTATGGTTCTATGATTCTGTGAATTTGAATCCTTACCGGACTTAGCATTTTAAATTAATTTTAGAATTCCTATTCTTTATGAAATTATTAAAATAGGGGAACAAAACGAAAAAAGGAAAAATATAACCAATTCCTTTTAAACAAATCTGTATGACCTGTACCTTTTTGAGACTTCCACTTCATTTTGTGGTAGTTCTCTCACTGCAGGAAGAAGTCCTTTGCTTTGAATCTTGTTGTGTGAGAGTGAGGAAATCTATTAAGACTTTATGAAATGTGGCATAGGACGGAGTTCTGCAACTGGAAGAATACGTTGTACAGAGCTTTTGCTGACAGGGCAGTCATGTTTCCATTCTTTAGAGCCTCCTTTGTCTTTCAGATTATGTTTCACTCTGTTGTTAAATCCCTACAGTAAGGCAATGCTGAACCAATGAAAAGTGTGGATCTTTAAATATATTGCTTGAAATAATATTGGGCATTAGTAATAAAATAAATAGTGGAAAATAAAAAATGGGCTAAAATATTTATAAATATTGGTCTGGTAGAGATCTCAAAGATGCTATTGTCAGCTATAACACAGCAGAGAACTCTAGATCTGACTGATAATCATTTCATCTCCTAGTGTAGTGTAGAGATTGATGATTTATCCTTCTTTAGCAACTATCTGGCAGTGTATTGGTGAAACTATACCTTATCATGCCTCTTGACAGAATTATACTGCAGTCCTATCTCATGTTCCTCCATAGGGAATCCCAGAAGTCCATCTGAATCAGCCAATGCATCCATTGTCTTTCAAATTATCTGTGACAAGATACATATGAAGAACGGATACGGTCAGTCCTCTTCTGTTACTATAGTGAAATGGAGATTTATCGGGTTCTGTGGCTGGGCTTAATAAAATTATGTCATGAATTTCGAAATACTTATTTAAACTGAATGTGAATTTTTAATGTGAACTCACCTTAATGCACCAAGGCATTGATTCTGTTCCCTACTCCTACCAGGTCATTCCTTAATTTTATGAATAGAAAAAAGCCAAATTTACTGTTTGTAAATGCCTATGGCCATATGTGACCCTTCCTAAAGGAACGTATTTAAGAACAGAGAATCTGAACTGAGCTGTCTATTTGGGTTTAGGTGTAGATTACTTGCCTCAAAAGTTCTAAGCTTATTGCAACAGAATGCAGCGTCTTCTGCTCTTTTAGTAACATGCTGATACACACTACTGCCTTGCAGACGGAGTTCAGGTATTGTATCTTGGCTCTGTGTTGGATAAGATATTTTCATTTGACTACTGAGTTGAAACCTGCAACTCACCAGGAATATTTCTTAACTGTCACCTAAATGGGAATTAACAATGACATATCAAGAAAAAAGTAGACATGCTGCAAAAGATAATTTCTAAGTATTTTAGCGTAAAGCCTATGACTCATTTTCTGAATTTGCACTCTTCTTAATCCTTCTCATCAATGTGCTTATAACTGTGAAACAATGAAGACTAAAAGGCTTTTTATGCCTTTTTTAGGATGTTTGCAAAACCCCAGCAAATTCCAATATTCAGTGACTCAGGGAATGGATTCATGTGCACATTTGGACTTTCCTACATTTTCTTCATAAAACTTACTAGTAATCATGCCAGTAGAGAACAGCCTAAACAATGAACTATCTAAAAATCAATTTTTCCCCCACCTGAAGTGTATGAATGTGACGTAATGAGTTTTGTAGCATTCATAGAAGATCTGTTCCTGAAGAAATACAATAAAGAGTTTTACAGCTAGGAAGAAATCTTTCTGAATAAAATAAACCTCTCATTTTTGCATTCTTTGAAATGAATAATGATTTGAAGAGGTCTGAAAAATGACAGAAAACTAGCTCAGGTTTTAGTCTAACAACCTTCATATGATGTTGTGTTCTCTTTCCTGAATGGCACTGGTAATTGATACTGGTGTACAAGAAAAAGCCAAGTTCCATCTTCCCTAGTGCAGACTGTATTAAGAAGCTTATGAGCTTTGGCTTCATAGCTTTATTTGCAACAAAGCAACACCAATCCCAAGATCTACTGTTACTGAGATAAAGAAGCATGTTCAAATCACTGCAGGTCAATCTAATGTAAAGCTACCTTTGACAAAAAGGTAGACAATGTAAATAGTCTATCTTAAAAATTATGTTATGATAGTAGTGTATGGAAATACATATTTTCATTTAATCTGGGAGTTCAAAATGCCTTAAAAAATGTTGATTAAGTTTTCTAAATTCAGTATTGGGAGTTTTGCATAATATGTTAACTCTCTAGTTTGTTAAACAAGTAACAGTACCCCTTACCAAGTTTTTTCTGTTGAAGAATGTTCTAGGGTAGGGTCACTGTTGATGGTGTTGAGCTCTCCTTCTTTTCTGACACATCAAAGCATCCATAAAATTATGAATCATTTTTGTAGACTGGTTATAAATAATCCACACTGAGTTCAGAAAAAAAAACACCACATCAACTTGAAATAAAAATAAAGGTTGATGTAATTGTTCCTTGATGGATTTCTTTGGTCTTTAGAAATTTTTTAAGTCTTTTCAAACCATCATGCCACCTTTCTCTTCTTCAAGTATCTAAAGTAAAAAAGTTATTTGCATTTTTTTTTTGACAGAAGTTTCTTTCCATTTTCTTTACATTCCAGAGACTTATACTCCTTTGCTGAATAAGAGTGATAATGATACAACTTTGAGTAAGACATTTTCTCAAAAATATTCTACAACCTATTATGCTACATCACTAATGATTCACAGACAGAATATGCACAAAAAGTTCAGTGAAAGACCATAGCTGAGTCCTATTTAAAGGATAAACCTTATCACTTATTTTGGATCAGAAAAATATTTTAGAATATATATATATATATGAATATATGTGTATATATCTTTCTAATATATATATCAGAAATAGGAGCAAGAGGAAGCTGCAGAGCATTAGATACAAGACAGATCTCAAATCTTCAGGGCATCTGAGAAACCACATTCAAATATTGTATTAGAAACCACATAGATATTAGAAACCACATTCAGATATGAGGATGAAGAAAACAGAATGAATTTCTCATCAATGAAAACCACCATTGTTTTTAGAATGGCAAAATAGTAGCGGTAACCAGAATAATGGATTATCATTCAGGAAGGTATACTTCAGAATTTACTCCAGTATTAAATAAACTAATACAGAAAAATATTTGAAGTGACCACATAGTAGTAATACTAATATATCAAATTAAGATTTAAATACAGATTTTCTGGTGTCTTATATTCAAAACATTATTTTCATCAGTGAAAATAAATGTTTTGAATGTATTGGTGAAATGAATTCTGTACAGATTATAGTGAAAGCCAGTACAGCAGAACTCAAAATTATGTATGTGGAAATAAAGAATTACTGGCAGTATCAAAAGGAGAAGAAACTTGGAAACCTGGCAAGAAGTAACCATATGTAAGCTCCTTTTGCTGTGCTCTGATAGATAAAACAAGTACATTGGGACATGGCATATAAAAATGGTGTAAAGGTTCTGGGATGTAGTCTTTGCTGTACAAGCTATCAAAAATAGATATGATCATATAAGTCTTATACAGGCTTGTATATAAAAAACTCAGAAAAGGCGTTTTGAGCCTCTTAGTGTCACATTTCCCAACTATGATCACCACCACCTTAATTCTCAGAATTTGTAATGAAGAACAAACTATCTCTGAAAATGAGAAGTTAAAGAGAACATTGCTGTTTTGGGGGTAAAAGGTGTTGTGATGAATTAAAAATTCTACAGTCTAGAAAATAAGAAGTAATTTGAAATCCAAAGAACTTCTGGTGATAGAGTTGTAGTTAATCTACATTACTTTTTATGTGTGTATTCTGCACTGCTACATTTTTTTTGTGGACATACTTATCTGCATTCACACATCAAAATCCTCTACAGAAAATACCAATTTTAATACATTAGCCATATCACACCATTGCACAGACTTGATTGTTTGGTAAGGGCTTAAGTACAGGTCACTTTACATGATGAGGTACAAGAATCTGAGGCTGGAGACGCACAAGATAGTCTGTATCTGTTTCTTTCATGTGATCAGGCAGGAAGTGGGGAAGAGGATGAGCGGAGTCTTGGTGTTCACCCACTGGTAATGTCTGACAAAGTATGGTGATGCAACCAGGAAGTGTCCAGGACCAGCTGAACCTGGGCCAGGGGCAATGTACAAATGGGTTGTTCCTATTGCATCCCCTAGCTGTGCATTGCAGTCCAAGATTATTTTGGAGTAGCAGTCTTGAATCTTAATAGAATTTAATAGAATTTAGCAGTCAATTCCTGTCTAAACCAAAGTTTGTCTGCCCTTGGAAGGAGTAAACACACACTGTCCCTTATGACAAGGATGTAGTCATTTACAATTTAGAAAAATGATGACCCTTTTCTGCTGCCAAGAACATTATTTATTTATTTACTTACTTATTTGCTAACTGCACTCTAGTGTAGATGTGATTTTCCACTTTGCCTTTCCATCAATAGTCCCACAGCATGTGTGTGAATATTCATGATGTTACACATTTCTGGCTGTTCTTGGATAAAGCCAGTGCCTGACATTGAAAGGATGATAAAATCAGAGACCTTACTGAGAGAATGTTACTGCTTAGTGATGGTCAAGGGACTGGACTTTATAAGTAGGGGTATCTCTTCTAGTCATAAAACCCTGTTTTAAGTCAGCAAGTAAAAAAATATACAGTTCAAGAAAGTAAAATAGAATTGAGACAAATTGCTACTATTTGCACATCTCAGATAATGTCTTAAGGCTTACAAAGAAGCCTTTTACAGTCCTCTGATTGTGACATCTAGATTATTTTCATAACGATTATGGTTGAGAAATCCAAAATCTTTATGAATATTATCTTGAGCTTAGTAGAATTACAACTAAGGGAATAATCTGGTGACTGCATGAATTATTTATTATATTAGTTGCTTTTGATGATTGACTCAATTCATACAGATTAGTGGTCACGTAAGCTAGAACAGAAACAGTGAAAGAGAACAGAATATAGACTCTGTGGTATAATTTGCTTCTGTTATTTTATTTACATCCCTTTAAAGTTTAAAACATTAGCATCTGGTATGTAACCACATACCAAAGCTGTGTATTGATAATATAAATAGGCCACACTTAAAAGAAAACAAATATCCCAAAAGAAAAATATGCAGCAAAAATATTCCATTGCTCGCCTCAGTATTATTATTTTATTTTTTAAGAGCTTTGCCCAAACTTTAGAGCTGCAGTTTTGCATGTGGAAAGCTCTTTTCTAACTGATTTCTCCAGACTGGATTGACACATGTAATTTCAGTTAGTCTTTCTTGCAGGTACTAGAGAATTGTCTTTGTGTAATCCTGTGCCATCTTAGGTGATGTGCCTCAGCAATGGATTCAGTACCGTTGAACACTCACAAGATGTGCTTGGCAGCAGTAGACCCCAGATGGTGAACTAAAAAAATCTGCTTTTCTGCAGCAGCAGTAGCATCTGGATATGTGGCTGCCTTTCCTGTTGATTTCTGTTCAACCTACTGGGCTGATTTCCCTGTTTTATGTCATCGTACATATCAAACTGCTTATGAGAAAGTCTCTTTTTAGGATGCATTTTCTTGTTAATGGAAAGTGATTAAACCATCTGATCTGCTTCATAAAGTTAAAAGTTTTGAGGTGAAAGTGGTAAAATACAAACCATGCTTTTATTACCCTGAACTGTATTTTCCATGGACTGAATACCTTTTAGAGCCCATCTAGTTTCACTAGAAAAGACTCAGGTTTTCATGTCTTTTAAAAATTAAGCAGAATAAGTGGGAATGACCTGGAGATAATCTTTAGCAGATTCACACCTGAACTACAAATATAAATTTAAATTCACCCTCAGAGTTATTCCCAAGGCTTGTGCAGGCCTACAAGAAGTTCAGAAAATGAGGACCAAGCTAGACAAGAATTGCAAAACACAGCTGTTTTGCAATAAAATTCGAGGTGAAGGAATTTAGGATGAAGAACATCTACCAAGTTTGTCCTACCATATCAAGAGCTTGATCTAGATGAAAACAAAGGATATTTTTTTAATGAGAGGAAGCTGTTATTAAGAGCTAGTCATCTTTTCACATCAAAGCAAAAACTAGATCTGCCATTACTTTTTTTAATAGGGAAAAAAGCATAGAATCTATTTGTTGGTGTGGCATTTGACAATGTTAAAAATTACTGAAAAAACAGTATTGGTCAGTCCTTGAACTTCATTTCTGGATGTTTTGAATATGCTAAGGATATCCACTCTAGCAATCCAAGCAAAGGCTACCTACAGTTGTCTGTATGCACCACATTAGATGTCTTCTAAGACGAGTCATGTAATTGATGCCATTTAGGTACAAGTGTAGGGTGAGATTAGGTGAGATACAGCCTGGTAAGTGGGTCATACAGCATGTATAGATGTATGCAAACCCATGCAAAGAGGCAATAAAGATCAGTATCTTCTACTTCTGAAGACTTTCATTGATAAGTTGCATTTGTCCATGCTTGAGGAACACACTGTCATGGGCAAAAGACATGTCATGTATGCAGAAAATTCAAACTTCTTTATTTATTGAAGCAATAATCTACTCTCGAGGTTTTAAGGATGAAATTCTTAAATCACAGAATGAGATCAAAGACTCGCTCCTAACCTTAGTGGAATGACAGTTTTACTTATGATAATTTTTCTGACTATTAAAAATCCCAGATGGAGTTTGACAAATCAAGGTATTCAGATCCCAATTTTAGAACTCCCCAGTTAAAGACCAAGCTCAATTTCAAAGTAGGATTTCTTGTGCCTCCATTTCACAGAAAGAACCATTTGATTGCAATAGATATTTGAATGCTACCCTATAATAACTCATAGAAAATGTTTAATCATAAATGTAATTATTTTTAATAGTTACAAAGTGATATCAACCTTTACAGCTTCATTTTTCTGGCAATATCTCACATATTTGTGTGTGATTGCTTTGAAACATCCTGTCTTTTATAGTGCTTCTCTGAAAAACTGTAAACCTTTTGTGTTAATAAACATGCAAGATTGCCTTGGTCTTATCCAAATGTTTGCTTATTGTAAGTTTATGTAATTGTATGTCCCAGAAGAAAAGAAAAATAATTCATAGAAATATTTGTCTTCACAGTACATTTTTCTGTCTCTCATTTATGCTGTATGTTATCCTGACTCCAGTACTATATTTTTTTTAAAGTTTGGGGTTTGTATTTTTTTGAGAGATTATATCTTACACTGTAATGTAGAGCATTAGGAGTTTTCTAACTGTATTGAAAATTAACACATACAGCTTTTCACATTACAGTGAAAAAAATACTAAATGCTTCATATGTTTTGAAAACAAGATTACAATTACAATTATTTGAAAGTAAGCTAGATTGTGATTTATAGCCACAAATATTTGAAAATATTCACTTAAATTAAAGAACTGGTTTTGTAGTAATAAATTCTTGTTTTTGAATAATGAAGGCAAGAGTATTTAAGATATTGTTCTTCTCCAAATTTATACTAACACATTTATATTAGCATATTCTCACTATTTAGTATGGATGGCCATCACTTTGTGCTGTCTTAATGTTCTTCTTAATGTTTTTCAATCATTTTCTTAATTTCTTAAAAGTTTCTTTATTTAATTTTTTCTTAATTTAATTCTTAAATTCTTAACTTTTTTTCTTAATGTTTTTCAATGCTTGATGAGAGGTGTATAAGAAAGGTGAAGAAAGACTTTTTACCCATGCCTATAGTGATGGGACAAGGGATAAAGGATTAAAACCAAAAAAGAGTAGATTTAGATTGGGTATAAGGAAGAATTCCTTTCCTGTGAGGGTGATAGGACAGTGGAACAGGTTGCCCGGAGAAGTTATGGATGCCCCGTCCCTGGCAGTTGTTAAGCACAGGTTGGATGAACAATGTGATCTAACAAAAGAGGACCCTGCCCATGGCAGGACTTTGGACTAGATGATTTTTAAAGATTCCTTCCAATACAAATCATTCTATGTTTTCTTCTTCAGCATTCCTTCAATATAAAAAGAATAATGCACAATTTGCATGCTTGTTCTGTTGTATAATGCTGACAGCAACAACAAAAGAAGATAAATTAGAAAATGAGTAATGTTATGCTATTATACTTATAATGGGACATGACCTTTCATAAATTTACTTACCTCCCATATGTACTGATATAAAGAGGCAAGTCCTGCTATTCCAATCAGGCAAAACAAATGGGCAAAACAAATAGTCTTATAAAGAAACAGAGGAGTGATGTGTATGCATTTCAAGCTTCAGTATGGATTTTTTACTTGATCTGCAGAGAAGACCAAAAAAACTGAGATGCCTAGAGGAGAACATGTGCCTGTATGCCTGTATCTGTTTTGCCCTTACAAGGTTTTTCAGTGTAGCACAGATGAACATAGTTATTGCAAATAAACATCAACATATTTAGCACAAATACTTTTTTACTGTATGACTGAAACCTCTCAAACTATGTAATACATATAGACTTCTTGAAACTCCTAGCTCAGTGGTCACACAGAAATAATGTTCTGCCTTCAACAAAGTTAGTTCTCACATATAACTAAGAGCAGCACAACCTGCGGAAGTGCTAACGTTGCCACAATGCTTGGCCAACAGCAAGGGTGAACTGGTGCTTCAGACTATATTTAAATTGTTTTCAACTGCGTTTGTTTCAGTTCGATTTCACATAAGGAGAAAGAAGTAGCAGCAACAAGTAAAATACAAAGAATGGAAATAAAATGTTTATTTTAACCCTCCATCTGTAGGAAACAGGGCCTTTCATGTCACTTGTAAGACAAAGGAGATAGACTTCCACAGGTATCTCTGGTCCCATTCATATCCCATTCCTACAGTACAGCAGGTGCTTGTCATTTCTCTGGCCTTAAAGGGACTGAGGTTAAACTGAGGAGACCAGAACTGCATCTAAATATGCAAACTTACTCAGAGGATTTCACAAGCAATAGGGAGCAAATGCTATAAGCTGTAGAGGAACGCAAGAAATAGCAGTCTATGTCTCTGCACTACTTGACCTTCTACTCTTACTTCAAGAGGGCTCTTCCTTCAGGAACAAAGTTGCTTTCTCTTGTTTCACCCATATTTGCTTTGTGTAATGCTTCCTTGTACAGCTTTCGTAAGCTTTTAATTCATTTTGCATTCCAGTTTTTCAGTTTACTTGTGATAAGGGGAGATTTGGCAAAAAGCATTGTGCAGTGCAACAACTCAATTAGTAATGAGGTTGGTCTTAGTGCTTCATTTTTCTGGATAATGAGTAGATTATCATAAGTACCGTGTTACTATTGATTTTAGTTTTCAATTGATGTTTGTAGTATTTTTTGGGGGGTGTTTTTTTGTGGATTTTTTTTGACCAGTTGAATAATGCATATCCAAACAAAACACCATTGTTTAAAATTCTTGGATGTTCACTGAAGCATTTTCAAGAGTAGCCACAGCCACTGGTACTTAAAAATCCCTTCCAAATGACTTGTTTTTAATAGCTACAGTAGGATTCATCTAGTACTGCTTAAATTAAATTCAGCTTCATAAAAATTCAAGTACAATAAGCTGTCATACTGGTTTCTGACAGCATAGATTTTCCTGTTAGGACCATTTGCCTTGCTTTTTTGGGAATACTATGTTAGCAATTATGGGATCAGAGTATCTCAGCATCAGTGATTTGCAGAAGTGTCATTTCTAAAATAACAAAAAGTATTAGTATATGTATGTTGGATGGATATTGTGAA
Organism: Pseudotriccus pelzelni; assembly: GCA_035584735.1. Taxonomy (NCBI): domain Eukaryota; kingdom Metazoa; phylum Chordata; class Aves; order Passeriformes; family Tyrannidae; genus Pseudotriccus; species Pseudotriccus pelzelni. Next base: position 44,219,730 of record JAWMRA010000130.1, read on the forward strand.
CTTGTATTTTATAAGTTTAGATGCTGCTTGTTAAATTACCTACAATGCCTTTTCAGGATGACCTGAACTTAAAGGAGAGTATGCTAACTGAACCTAATTTTCATAGAATCATAGAAAGGCTTGGTTTGGAAGGGACCAACGGCAAGGATGCTGCTCACTAGATCTGGTTGCTCAGGGCCCCAACACTTCCAGGGACGAGACATCCACAACATCTCTGGGCAACCTTTTCTGGTGCCTCATCACCCTCACAGTAAGGAATTTTTTCGTAACATGTAATCTAAATCTCTCCTCTTTTAATTTAAAACCATTCCCTATTGTCCTATCACTATCTGCATGTGTAAGAAGTCACTCTCCATCTTTTTCCTAAGCTCCCTTTAAGTAGGGGAGCTGTGAGGCACTTTTGCCAGAGCATCATTGCTATAGACATGATGTTCATTGAACAAGTGTCCAGAACAAGTTGTTTCAGCTTAAGAAGTGGGTGTAGGAAAGGAGTTACATATGTTTACCTTCTATATAAGTGATAGAATGAAACAAAATTTTGACATTGTTTTTACTGTTTTTCTTTTACAATGATCAATTTACAATTTCTTAACAGTCTGTGTTCTCTTTTCAAATTATCAGAATCACTAAGTTCTGACCAGGTAGAGCTTCCATTCTGGTCGGTAAGATCCAATCAACAGTGCCTTTTTTTACAACTACTCTTCAATATATCTGTTGAAGGGGTTTAATTATACACATTGTTATGTGATTTTAGCTGTTCTGTAGCTCTTTTTCCATAAACCTACACAAAATAGGGTTATTGCTTCGGAAGGTATAGTTGTTTTCAGCTCCCTAAAGTGGCTGTCAGCCAAGATATCTCTGTTAGTAAAGAGATATTTCATTCATCTCTCTTTCCTGTTGTGTTAATTTGCAAACATCAAAGATGGTGTTGTTTTTTATGCCTGTATAGCAGCTCTCATAATCACTCTAACATGATTAGCTTCTCTAAGCAATTGCAATTAAAAAAAAAAAAATCAATTTTTCATCACACAGCTGGTAAAAGATCTGCTGTGGTCATTAAGTCTAACTTCCTATGTAACATATAGCAAGAAATTACATACATTCATTTGGTGGTATGGTAAGTACCTTGTTTTATATTTTCCTCCTAGGTACTGGATCAAGATCATTATAGATCATTATAGAATTTTTCTTCCACATAATGAGTGGGGTGGTTTTTTAGTTTGTGTTCCCTTAACTTTGACTCCTGTCCATAAGTTTAAAGACAGAGCTCCGTGAATTTTTCAAAATAAACTGTAAGGCTTTGCAGTATTTTTCCTAGTCCTTTAATAGTTTGTCTCGTCCCTAAACCTTCTCTTCAATTTATCAATGTACTTCTTGAGTTCCTGTTGACCTTTACGCTTTGAATTTTATGTAAAGATGAAAGATACAATATTTTAACTCCCAAAACTTGGCAGATGCCTGTCTGTTCCACCATGAAGATTCATAAGTTTTCACTTTTTAGATGAACTTTTTGCAGAAAATAGTTTCCCACCTTAAAGTATTCTATTTTTAACCCTGTATTTTTGTTTTGTGTGTCAAGGTTTTGGTAATGGGATAAGGGAGATGGCAGGGGTGGCTTCTGTGAGAAGCTGCCTGAAACTTCCTCAGTGTTTGAAGGAGGCAGTGCCAGCCAATACCAAGACAGACCTCAAGGCAGAGCCCATCAACAATTGTAGGGTCTCTGGGACAGCATATTCAGGATGGGCAAGTATGCTGCACAACAGGAACTGCAGACAGAGAGAGGAGTGAGAATATGTGAAAGAAACAACTCTTCAGGCACCAAGGTCAGAGCAGAAAGAGAGGGAGGAGGTGCTCCAGGCACCAGAGCAGAGGTTCCCCTGCATCCTGTGGTGAGGACCATGGTGAGGCAAGCTGCCCCCTTGGAGCCTATGGAATTCCATGGCAGAGCATATACCCACCTGTAGCCTGTGGAGGATACCCTGCCAGAGTAACTGAGTGCCTGAAGAAGGCTGTCCATGGGAAACCATCGTGGTTAAACCCCAGCCAGCCACCAAACACCACACAGCGCCTCGCTCACTCCCCCACCAGCAGGATCAGGGAGAGAAAACTTGTGGGTTGAGATAAGGACAGTTTAACAGGAAAAGCAAAAGCTGCACACAGAAGCAAAGAAAAATGGGGAATTCATTCACTGCTACCCATGGCCAGGTAGGTGTTCAGCCATCCCCAGGAGAGCAGAGCCCCATCAGACATAACAGTAAATTGGGAAGACAAATGCCATCACTACAAATGTCCCCCCCTTCGTTGCCCTGTGGGGGATCCACACTAGAGTAGTCTGTTCCTGAATGACTGCATGCAACGGAAAGGGACCAACACTGGAGCCTGTGGGAAGCACTCATGCTAAAGAAGTTCATGGAGGACTGTCTCCCATGGAACAGACCCCACATTGGAGCAGGGTAAGAGTGTGAGGAGGGATGTCAGAGAGAACATGTGATGAACTGACCATAACCCCCATTCCTTGTCTCCCTGCACCACTCAGGAGGAGCCAGTAGAGAATTCAGGAGTAAATTTAAGGCTGAGAAGAAGAGAGGGCTTTTTTAACTTTATTTTTTATTTACTTGGCCTGTTATTTGATGCAGGACAATAATCTGCCTAATTCTCCTGAGCTGTTGCAAGGGTAATGGTTGTAGTTAAAGATGGATACAGAACATAGGTGCCCATATGATAGTATGCATATTTTGTATGAAGTATACATTTTTTTACAAGTGAAGGTAAGATAATTATTTCCAGGAAACACTTTATTCAACAATCATATATCTTTTTTTACTTCTTTATTTATGAATAGATATATTTTCAGAAGTATTTGAATTCTTATCATTCATATTGTGCTTTGCTTGTTTAACATCCAGTACATTGTAACGGTTATAGAAATGTATACTAAGTATGCAGATGTAACTGTTCAAAATAGTGCATTCTGCAGTTAAAGATGTGAACAAATAAGATTCCTTTTATATTTACTGTGTTTATGTTACTAATTGAAATCTTTACATGTGATATTAAAACTGGATTTATTAGTATTGATCAATCAGAAAGACCACAGAAGATATTTCTGCTCACTGAGTGAATGGTTCCTACAATTAACATAGGTAAAGCTTTAAGGAGAAGAGTACCTACATGAGTAGGTACACAGAAAGGCACACATGTATATATCCACATACAAAAAATACAAAAACACATAGACAGAAAATTTCAGAACTTGTCCAGCTTTAAGGCTGTATCAGATTAATGTTATCTCAGTAAAATATCTTCATAGCCCATCTTTATTAACTCCACATAATTTGTAAGGATACTAAAACAAGAGGTCCCTGCAGTGCATCACTTGTCACCAGTCTCCAGATAGGGGTTAGCATTAATCACTACCCTGTGAGTCTATTTATCCAGCCCACTTTTACTCACTGAGCTATCCACTCACCCGCAACCTTGGATTGTCTTTTTGGCCTCTTTTGAAGACGGGTGCAACAATTGTCTTTCTCCAGTTGCTGGGAACTTTCCCAGATCTCCTTGACTTTTCAAAGGTGACAGTGAGGGGCCTCGCAGGTCAGACAGTTTTGGCAGCACCTTCATTGGGTCCCATTGGGTCCCATCGACTTGTTTGAGTTCTATCAATTAGCCTTCGATCTTCATCCACTGATGGTAGCTTTCCTCTTTGAACTGATTCTCTAAGGAAGAGGCCTGAGAGGTGTGGGTGGTGAGGATGGGGTCTCCACTTTGTGCAACAGTTGCGTGAAGGGCTATGCAATATCACATTATATGCAGCAATTATTTTCTTACATGTAATATTTAATATATTTCTATGTTTCAGTAAAAATTAAGCATCTCCTGTGATTTTTCCCCCTCTGTCTCTGTATTATCAGTATTTGTAAAACACATAAATCTACTGTTCAAAATTTAACATTTACTATTAAAATTCAACATTTTGCAGCTATGAGAAATCCCTGTTTTAATGACTTTGTTCTTCAAATTTTTCATGTAACTGACTGATAAAATTGCTCACCTAGTAGAATCTAAGGTAAATTAGAATTCATTACCACTGTTTGGAGGATTAGGCTTAGAGAAATAAAAGAAAACAGGTTTCTCTTTTGGGTTTGGTGTGTTTGTTATTTTTTTCCTGCTTTAATAAAGTAAATCCTCATCAGAACCCTGCTGTTAGTGATTGCCAATTACCTGCAACTGCAGGAGCCCTGGTAAAGCATTGTTTTAATTAGGGAGGCCTAAAAATGCCCTTGGGATCTAAGCAAGCATAAATGTAGTTGAAAGGTTTTGTTTCTCCTTCAGAAGCACAACATTTTGTGCAGAAGCCACTGATAGGCATTCTTGGAAACACCTTTGCTGAGCTGCTGTGAATATTCTGTTATTCAAATTAGGTTAGTTCGCCCTCTTGTGTTGTTGCTTTTTTTTTGGTGTTTGTTTTGGTTTGATTTTTATTTATTTTTTGTAATGGTACTGTCTTAAAATACTGGTTTTGCAATCATAGGCATGTATACAATGTCCCTTGTTCAGAATAATTTGCTATGAGGTATTTGCTAAATTTCATAAATGAGAAAAGGTTATTTCATCTGATACATTGTAAAAGAGAAACGAAGAGTCAGTTTGAAGTTATAAAAAGTGGGTAGTATAAAAACCTGAAACCATTAGCATTGTAGACCTACCTGTATTTTTTGTCCACGTTTCACAGTGTTATGAATCTTGTGATGACTCTGATATTGCTTTTTGCTTTTAGCTTCTCTGTGTAATAGTTGAGTGTGAAGTTACCATTACATATGACTACTGATCCTTTTAATGTTCAGTTTGCAACATTCTAATTATGATGCAACATTACCATTAAGAAAGGTTTTAGCAGAGTTGCATTTATAGGTAGGAAAATTTTGTTCTAATTTATCCAGGGATTAAATTATGAAACTTACTTGTTTTATGAATTGAAAACACCTTTCAAGTTCATCTTTTACTGTATGGCAAGATATACAATGAAAACCCATTTTATAGTGTTGATAAAAGAAGGGCATTTACCACAGTAATTAATTTAGGTGCTCCTCAGTTATTCTCTAAACTTAGTTATTTTTAAGACTGACAGAACAACAGCTAGGTTGTTTCTTTCAGCTGAGATGTGAAATGTGTTCTTCTCCTATACTCCCCATTATAATATACAGCCCTACTTGCATTACCTTGGTAGCACAATGGGTTAAAGCATAGATGACTTAAGAGCAACAATAATTTTGGGGTGCTTTTGCTTTCTTTTGATTTAATTTTTGTTGTTTGTTTGTAGGTTATTTTGTTTTTATTTTCTTTTAACTTTCAAGATTCTTTTTGTTCAAAACTGGATCAAGTGTTCCTAAAGTATAAATTAAATATTTTCAGTATACATATAGCTAGGTACCATGCAGTGTTCAGGCATTAATTTTTCTTTTATGACAATAAAATTATGAAGGTGAAATTTGTCTCTACATGTGTCAGGATCCTGTGGCTCTATGAGAAGTGGTACAAACTGAATTTGTAAGAATGGTTGTGAAGGTGAAGGATTCCAACTTGATTCTAGAGAAAGCAATGCCTTACTTGCTAGGTCCTAAAATAAATGTCTCTGATTCTAAAGGCAGAACCTAAAAAACATTCAGCAGAAGAGAAATATCCCCACAAAGTCATTCAATTCCATTAAAACTGTACATACTGCTGTAATCATTTTTGTTTAGAACTGTAACAAAAACACTGCCTGGGACCTCTTCTGAATAATTCTGTGTCTTTTCTGTACAAACTGTGATATTTCAAACTGTGATTATTCCAGCTGCTTTTCAAGGAGGAAGGAAAAATTACAAGTTTTTTGTTTTTTGATGTTGCACAGTGCAGTACAGGTTAGTTTTATATTGGTAGGTCATCTGAGCAGGGTTTAACTCTTGTACTGACCATATCTGAATGAAGAAATAGGAGATAAGAACAGCAGTATCTGAATACTTTTTCTTTGTTTCTGGGAGAGGAATATTTTCTTTATGAGGATTTCCTAATTCGCATTTCTGGATTTTCTTTTGGCACTAATTTGTATGTAGACATACCTTATTGAAATAATGAATTATTTTTTTTTCACGTTTAGCTGAATGACAGAAAAGCAATGTTATTTAGAAGTGAGGATACCAGGGAATATTTCCAGAATAAAAAAGTCAAACTGTTAAGTTTCAAGTTTAGACAAACCTTATAATATTTATATTTTTAGTGTTTGTAGACTATGTGAATTTTTTTAACCCTTATTTTTATCTTCCTTACCCTATATGAATCTAAAAATAATGCAACCAAGAGCTTTCTAGCCTTTAGTTTTCTTCTTGGTTTTAGGTCTTTTTGTCTCTATGGTACACCCTTCTGTTTTTCAAAGCACTGTACCTGCATATTTCACATGGACATTGTTGCAAAAAAGTTCACAATATCTCCAAATTTCAAATATTCTAACTTTCTGAAGAAGAGATCTGATTTCACTAGGGTTTTTGAAAGAAGAAGTTGAATTCTGGATTTAGTGGTGCTTTTATGATTTCATGGCCACAGTGCACAACAGTGTTGTGCAGGGACAGAAAAAGTCAGTGTGTATATGTGCTGTTTAGGGTTTTTTTGTTTTGTATTAATTCATTTATGTGGAGTATCGATTTATGCAGTAGTCTCTGCTTTACAAGTAGTTGAGTGACAGACTATTGACCCTCTGAATAAGAGGGAAATCTGCATATGATTCTCCTAAGGCTCTCTGATTTTGGAGGAGATGGTGTTCTCATGTTCAGCTGTTGTTCTCTCTTATTTTTTATTTTATACTGCAGAAGGATTTCCTTTCAATATTTTAAGTATCAGAATTATGAAAAATATTAATATTTTTATAATAAAAAACTTTGAAAAGTGAAGCTGGCATGAAACAAAGGTGTAAAAGTGGACTGCTGGCACAGATTGCTCAAGGGAAGAATAGCTGTCTGGGCTTGGTGTAAATTTTGCATAATGCGATTGAATGTAATCAGAAAATGTTCACACTGAGTAGTTAATTAGACTCTAGATGATCAATCTTGGTAGAAACTTTGCTAATTATCAAGTGACTGAGTCAGTGAAGAAAGTCAAAGTAATGCTTCAGAGGACTGTAGAGATTCAGAGGGATTTGGATGTGTGAGCACAAGTTTTTAAGGTGATAAATGTTAAAGAAGGTTAATAAATGGTTTAAAGTTAATAATGAGGTTGCGGGAATAATGGATGGAGGTATACAGATGTATGAGAGACTGGAACTGTAGCCTCCAGTAATCTGTATAAATTATAATTGATCCCTGAAGAATACAATGCACTTCTGTGAGGGCAAATATGAAGAGGTTAAAATCCTGAGCAGAAACGGTTAAGACAAAAGGTGTACCTATCCTTAAAAGACCATGTTAGTTCTAAATTACAATGGTAGGAACGATTCTGTTCTTGCTGCACATTTCTCTGTATTAAGTGGGAATTTCATAGACTCACATATACTTTTTGCAGAGCAAGCAAAGTGCATGTAGACTTTCTCCTAAAAAGAGAGAGCAGTTCCACTGACTCCAGGAAGGCTTAGAAGAAAGACTGCAAAATCATTATCTCCGTTTCTCATCTGTGTCCCGCTTTATCTAAAGATTTGTGGCAGTCCCTTAAATTGTACGCTGTTTCTGTATGGCTTCTGTTAATGCCTTGCATTTCGCCACCATTCCAGCATTTTCTGAAGTTTGTTATTGTTGTGCTTTAGGACTGCTATTCTCTGTTCAGCAGTACTCCTGCTAAAACCAGCTTCTCCTCACCCACTCCAGTTGGAGGCACAATAGGCAAAGATCACTGATTAAGAACAATTTACTGGGAACAGCAGTGAGATAAGAGAACAAAGAGTAACAGCAGCATTATTAATAACAAAAGATACAAGAAAAGAAAGGATTCACAAGGAAAGTCCACAGTACCTGAAGGCTTCCCTCTCAAGGGTGTCCCTTTCTCCCTTCTGCTATGAGGTGGTATAGAATAACCTCCATGTCCTAGTAGCCAGGCTCCCTCCCAGCTACTGCAAAAAATTAACCCTGTCCTGACCCAAACCAGGACAGTTATTCATGGCATCTAAGACACAGATAAAATGCTGGACTGGGACACATCTAATTTCTCGGACTTGGAGCCACATGTTCTGTGCCTCTACCAAAAAACTTTGTATCCATTGAAATTTGTTGCTGAACAGCTACTGTGATCTTGACACCCCACCTATTTTTTTGTTATTGAATCCATCAAACGCACGATTCTAATCCTTTTGCAGTCCTGCATAAGTCACCCTTCTTGTAATTAGTAGTGTCAGGTTATCACCTTGCTTCAAATTACTGTGCCTGGCTATGAATCTAGGAACAGTGGTAACTTAATATCAGTGACATTAGCTTTCAAGTAATTAATTATAAGTTTATTTAGAATACAATCACATTTTAAATGAAGTTGTGCTTGAATCACTGCCAGTTTTTTCAGCACTGCTAACAACAATCTATGTGCATTCCCCCCCCCACCCCTTTCCTGGGATTCTCTTCCTGCAAGACCCTGTGGTAGGGCCTCTTTCTGCATAGAAAACAACTGGCTGATGCCAGATAGCATTGAAATTTCAGGGACTGTTGTCAAGGTATGCTTAGTAATTGGGTTTGTTTATTTGAATATTTAAATTTGTGTACTTAAAGCTGTGTATGAATAATTCTTCTGTGTATGTAAATTCAAGTTCTTATTAATGCTCACATAATTTTCCATTACTTGGTTCTTGCAGTCGCATTCATTATTCAGTGCCTATGATTTATTAGATTATAAGGTTTATGGTATAGATAGCAGCAAATTTTATCTTCTCTTTGTACAATACTAAGCACAGTTGGATTTTTACCAGGTGAACTGTAACACAAATAATAAATCACATGTACTGTATTAGTGCAGTAACAGAAGTAAAATTAGTTTTGAAGCATTTATGTAAATAATCTGTTTTCAGCAGTCCATGCTTAGACATATATTTTTCTACACTCAGAATACTGATATTCGAAGTATTTTAATGGGTATTTAAAGACACACATATACATATACATATCTATAGATAGATATATATGTATTTCTTTTTAAAGGCACAGATACTAAACATTTTCTTGGGAAATAGAAAACAATTTCAATAAGAAGAGCGAAAACCAATACAGTGATAGTTTATGTGGAATGTGCAGTTTCACTACACTGGCTCCTTTGAGAAGATGGGGGTCCACACTTTTAGCTCTGCACAGTAGAGACAGTTGGGTACTCTGCAGAGTGAAAATAAATCCATAGGCATGATGAAACTATACTGTCCACTTCGTGTTTGACAGAAAAATATTTTCATTAAGCCACAAGTGGGATGCTGATCTGTTTTTTTTTCTCTGAATTATTTCTGCATGATTTAATCTTCTTTCTGTCTTGCCTCATCAGTTATCATTTTGCAAGAATTATCCTAATCCTTAGTTGCTTTACTGGTCACAGTGCAACAGAGTACACATCCCCAGGAAAGTTTTGCTGAGTTATAAAGTTGTGATGGGAATGGACTTGACAATTCCGAAGTGAAGAACTGGCTATGAGTGGAGTGGTTTGCATTTTAGCTTACAATATACACAAATATCTTGTGTGAGTTTTGGTTTGATAGGTTGGGGGGGTGTTGTTTTTTGAGGTTGTTTGTTTGTTTGTTTGATGTTAAAAAATGTTTTACTTTATCATAACTTAGGTTCGTCAGATACAGATTTGAAAAAACTACAAGAAATTCATAGAAGAAAACTTTATCAGGGGTCATTAAACAGAACAATATCTCCTGTAGCTCAGAAAGTACCATTATCTGGTTGTCTGCTGTTTCAGTCTCTGCCATCCTAACCACTCCAGTTGTCATCAAATTATTCTCCTATTCATGTGTACTGTTTTTATATTTTCTGTGAAGGTAATGTGAAAATAGTTGCAAAGTGTCATTTGGTCAAAACTTTTTTGGTTTTGGTTTGTGGTGTTGTGTTGGATGATGAGAAAGAAAACAAGGTGAGGCAAAGGTAACAGTCAACATCTGACTGACTTGTGCCTACTTATGGCATTCAGGAATTCAAGATTATTAGCCAGTAGTCAGCTTTCACTTTTTTTTTTTTTCTGAGATTATTTCCCCTGTCCATATAAACTTAAAAATAATAATAAATCAACTAAACAACATAAGTAATGAGAAAGCAGTGGTAACCTGCTTTAAGTGTTACTATTAGTCAAGAGTTTACAAACACCTGTCAAAGTCACACATTATTTCTTTCCTTTTAAATACACGCATGAACAATCCACAGCTCTCCTGAAAAAAAGGAATTTTTTCATTTCCTCTGATCAGACCCTTACACCGACCATTTAAATAGCCTAATGTCCTGTCTTGGACACAGGGCTTGGGGTTGTTTGCAGACTGTGCCTCCTCTCAAATGAGCAGCATTATGGGTACACAGAGTATTAATTTCTCAAACATTTTGCTTGTCACTAATACTTAATGTTCTGGCAGACTGGGTCACTCTTTCCTCTTAGTAATTAGAGTTCAGGTTTTGGGAGGGGAAAAACCTCTTAGTTCAGGTTTTGGGAGGGGAGAAAACACCCAAATAAGCAAACTGCAGATGGTAAGTTTTCAATTAAATGTGTGAAGTTATTTGTTCAGTGACAATACTTTCCAATTTTTACTGGTCTTCCCAGCCCAGGGACCAAACCTCATTGGAAGCAGGTGACAGTGCAACACAGAGAGGGTGTGTGAGGCTTGTTACAACGAGAGGGAGAACTTAAAATGTACCAGCAAAGGAGTAACACTTAAATATAGAAGAAATTTTATAACTGTTGCAGAAAAAATAGTTTCTGTTGGACAAAATTTTTTGAAATGTAACCATTATTTAACAAACTCATAATTAAAATGGATTTCCTACATCAAAATCATTGTGAGACTATAGAGGTGAAAATTATTTGCATGAAGAGTAAAATACATCCAATAACCTTTGTATTGCTCCAACCTGCATATTTGCTATGAAATCTAGATTTTCCCAGGCCTTGATGAACTGTGTTAGGAAAGCTTATGATGAGCTACAATGCTGTCTGTCCTCAAGGCATCTGTGTGTTGGGTAATACTGGATCTGTTTGTGCTGGAACAGGTACAGTTGATGAACAGAAAAAGTTACTAGGGAGCTGCTTTTCTAAAGAAACATAGGTGACTTCAGCAGTGTTGTTTGTTTGGGTTTTTTTTCTGAAAATGTGCAGACACCCTTGTATATTCAATAATCATCCTTCATTTAGATCTAGAATCTTAAAAGAAAATGTCATGGTTTTTTTCTTTTTATTTGAGTGCAGTACATTTTAATGTGGGTTTCTACAGGATTCATCAGACTTAATGTAGCATTATATATAGCTACTGTAAAAAGATAAAGTCCCATGGTAATCGTGTTTGCTTCTTAGTGTCTCTTTTGTCTTCTCCACCTCTTGGTGTCCACAGTAATTCACTCCCTTTAAACTTTTGAATGTCTGTGAAGTATAATTTTATAAAATTTAATTATAAGAAAGCTAAGCATAGAGATTATTTCCCCAGCACTTTCAATGTCACAGTGACTAATATTTTTCTGAAGATTATTAGTTGAACTCAGAAACAGAAAATATTTCCCCTTTGAAGTATTTTCTAAATAGGAGTACCAGTCTTTGTCACTGTCTGCAAAAACAATCTAATGGTACTCCACAGATGTCTTTCCCCTACTAAGGAAACTGTAGATTTTAATTATTTTTAATAAGTTATTTAATGAGAAAATTAAACAGGGTAGGATGAATTTGTTTTGTAAATGTAAGCACAATTATATTAATTCCTTGACTAAATTATTTTTTTCTCTTTTTTATGGAGTGTCTTCAGTGTCTTGATCTCTTATATTTGAAAACTAGACACTATATTTATGGGGTGAGGATATTTATTTACAGGACAGAGGGTGTTAAATAGATACACTTAAAGTTTCAACCCTTGTATGCACTTGTAACAAGCTGTATGGGCTATTCAGTTATAAGTACTGGAGATCAATGGACCACACAGAGATTACATCTTTAGTTTAGCTGTTATGACATATTATTTTTATCTCTTGAATGGAAAGATAATGTCAGAACACGATTCTACCCCCTAGGATATCTCATATCACATGTTACTGAAAAGTCTTTCACATACCAAAATATAAGCTATTTGAGAGTCATGTTATCTTTCATTTTAGTCTCTGGTGTGAGTAAGTAAGAATAACACTTATAGTATTAATAATAATGAGTGCCTAAAATATTGGAAGGACCTTTTAAGGGATCTTGGATTTTTTTCGTAAAATAGTGCATTCCAAAATGTCACATTTCTGTTAGGTAAAGATGCCTGGTTTCCATCCCTCTTTACATATACATATAT
>JAWMRA010000130.1:44232280-44248624 GCA_035584735.1 Pseudotriccus pelzelni
ATATATATATATATATATATATATATATATATAAAATTCATGTGGGTTTTTAGGTATGCATGTATGTAGTACTGTTTGGAGTTTCTGTTTCTTCATTTTGTTATGAATTAGCATGGACATAAAAAAGAAAATGTTGGAAACTAGTGTAAGTGAACAGTGTTCATGTCTTTCATGCTTTAGGCAAGTCAGAGTACAAACAGAACATAATGTAATTGCTTTGCTGCTCAAAAATAATTCATCTGGTGTTTTACAGGATATCATTTTTTCAAAGCACTGGAAGAGGACAGCAAAATTTTTAATTAAAAATCCTTTCTATATCTCAAATTTTTCTGTAGTGAATATTGTAGCAAATATTGTTGAACTCTTTTTTGTCCTTTTGAGAACACAGAATAAAAGTGTAAATACTTTGTTAGTCTCTTAAAGGTATTTCAGTACATAAATAGAGACTTTTATTTTTCTATTATGTGAGACTCATGCTATGCATGTAGTCAGATCTGTGTTAGAAAGTTGATGCTTTCTATCTTGTTTTGGTCACCTTAATTATCCCTGCACTCAGTCAAGCAAAGGATCTTCTCTTTCTTGGTGGGTCTGGTGCTGTAAGGAAAATGGAAAAGAGATGACAAAAACATTACTGCAGTTATTCTCTGGCCTAGCACTCAGCATTCATAACAGGGACTATGTAAAATGCAGTATTACATAGTGTTTGATAAAGTGATAGTTGTGATCAATACAATTTAAGGCTTTTGACATAATTTTCTATTACTCTTTCTTATTCAGTACAAAATGAAATAGCGAGAGATGTACTTAAAAGTTTAAAAACTCTCTGGTCAGTCTTGGAGCATAAATGAATGTCATAATCTCTCCGTTGTATTTTTGTTGCTGTTGATCTGAAGTTGATGCCAGAGATTATTATTAAAAGGTGACAACTTCATATAGGGCATACCATAAACACTGGATGTGTGACAATTTTTGAGGGTGAAAAATTGCTAACAGTACATACATTGTAACATCATATAAATCAAACATTCATATAAATGCTGTGTTAAAACAAACAAAAAAATGCCAAAAACTAAACAGACCTTGAATGGAAGTTATTTATATAGGGACAAAAAACCCCACTGACTGTGCAACAGATTGAGGGATGATATCTTGAAGGAAAGTCTTTAGACTGATGTAGCAGGGCAAGAGACTGGTGCTATTGTGTAACATATCTAAAGACAGGGAAACAAAACACCCAACCCAAACTTAAAGAAAACCTTTAAACACCATGACTCTCCAAAACCCAACATCAACAAAAAAAAAAACCTCAAAATGAACAGATTAAGAACCTTACCCTCAACTCACCCGCTCTCCCCCAACTGACTTTGAATTTAATTTGGGTTTGTTGCCCTAAGGCAAATACTGTGGTATTTCTTGTTTTTGCTTCTAAAAGAATAACAATAAGCTGAAAAGAACTTTAAGACTCAATTGTGTACACATGCAGTGGTTTGAAAATGAGTTTTAAAATTAAGGACTTAAGGAGCTCAATTTATTCCTCATAATAAGGGGGGGGGCATTATTTGTTCTTTAGATGTACTATCTCACTTATTGAAGGCTATGAGAACTCACCATCTCATCATAAAATTGAATGCCATTGGAGATCTTTATGGAAGGGTTATGTGTATTCATTTGCCAAGGAAAAACCTATACTTCTCTAAATATACTGACTATGCAATCCCTTGAAGTCTTTCTTTTTACCTGAGAATTTAGCAATTTGAATTCCCTAAGCTCCCAATACTGTGTTGAAATCCTCTCTTGTGAAAGCCTTTATTTTTACTTGTTTTTTATTGTCTCAATTTCCTTATAACTGGGGCCCTCATTTAAAGCAAAAACAAAAAACCAAACCCTCTAAGGTCAGTCTGGGAAAATTTTATCCCTTGCCTTCAGGTACAGAGGCCTAAATTTCTTCAAATCTCAGCTGCTGATGCCACTCTTCAGCTGAAGACATAGCTAGAAATACTTTACATTGTTGTTGTCATCTGATAAGTGACACATTTCGAGTATCTGCTCTGTATAACTTGACTACTTAAAATGACTAATACTGAAGAATCAGACAGGTTACATAAAGGAAATGTACAGCCATGATGTTGTAACGACTGTACAACTGAAATCCCACACTACTCTTTCTACCTCGAACTAAATCTCTCAAATAGCATCCTTTATAAGAAAAGAAAGTTCATGACCAACTTATTTCATGATATAGTTGTTCCCAGGAAACTTGCTGAGTTAGGTTATGTGATGCTACCACTAGATTTTGTTAGAATTTTTGGATGCTTTTATTCACCCTGATTCAGAGTCAATTGACGTATTTTTGACTCTGTCATTATTCCTTACCAGAAAATTAAAAGGGCATTCAGCAGTTAATTTTTAAAAAAGATGATCTATACTTACAGAAATATAATGTGATAATACACATGATATATAAATAAAAGATAATAACTTCATGATTTTCCTAGGTTTGAATAAATTTGGAGTTCTTCTCTGCCCCCACTTCCCCCTCCAGATTTCTATTTTCAAAAATGTTATTATGGATTATAATTGCAGCTAAAGCTAAATATTAATGTCTAGAGATAATTTTTTTTTCTGATTTTACTTCTGATTCTTTAAAGAGGAGAACATCTCTAGAATTATTTAAACTTAAAACTTTTTATTATTTAAATTTTAACGTGACACCTGGCTTAACGTACAAGCCAGACCGATTCTGATTTTTTGCAGCCTCTATTATGGTTTAGAATGTCAAATGCTTTATGAAACCAGTAATTGTTACTTAAAACAATGCCATTCCTATATCTATGAAGAACATTTTGATGCTAGGTCATTTTGATGGAAAATGCTTCTTTGTGTGTCTTTAGTGTACTTGCAGGCTAAGTGTGCTCTTCACTGCAAAAGCTTCTACCACAGTTGGCAGTTATTCTTATCTGCTGCAAAGTGAACTCCAAAACTAGGATTCTAGAGTTTGCTCACAGAAGATGCTTGCTGTGAATTTCAAATATCTAATCTTGCTGCAAAGCACGTTGAATTATCTAGTGAATAGGTGGCTTACTTAAACTGAACAGCACAAAGCATTTCTGATAAATTCGTATAATTTGAAGGGTTTAAACTGGAAAGATACCCAGCTGGAAGATTTATGACACTTCTATATTTCAAAGGATATCTATCAAAGGATACTTTGCATCCTTATTTTACATTTTAATAGCTGAGTTGGCTTTGCCCTATAAATAATTAATACCACTAAGAATTTAACATCTGAAATGATAAATAGCACTTGGCAGTAATAATATATTGTTTTCGTGCTAAGAGCGCATAATTTTAACAGCTGGAATTCAAAAGGCACATTAGAATAAATTGTATCACCCCTTGATTTATTATTACGGGAAAAATGGAAAGATCAAACTGCAGGGTCTTGTCACATGGGTACTTCAGTGCTGTCAACCTGTTAAAAGGTAGAAGCTGCTTCAAACCTGACTTTTCTGTGTTTAAGCCTTTCCGTTCTTCAAAGCCTTCTCTGGGTACACCCGTGAACTGTCTTGCCCTACTTACTGACAGTGGCTGGTACAGGTCACAGAAAATATTTCAGAAAGTCTGTTAGTGAATGCTCAATTACTGAAATCCTAACTAGATGGCTTTTTTTCCACCTTCAAATTTCTATTACTTAATCCTGGGCTTATATTTTGAATCACAAGGATTTGAATTGTGTCATGGAGCTCCAAAATTTAGCTGCACAGCTGAACTCTTCTTTTTTTCAAGTTTTAATTTTCTTTTGCTCCTCTCTTTCATTTTCACTTCTGTGGTACTCATTTTTTTTCTACCCTACCTCTAGCAGTCTAACTGTAGTTTTATCTTTCTTTACTACCTTCATACCATCTCTAAATTAATTTCCTCTTTTCAACCCTAGTTTTTATTAGCAAAGCTTTCATTTTTTTATTCGTATCTTTTGTTCCATTTCTGTGTTATATTATTACAGGAAGCAACATTTTTCAAAAGAATATACCTCTTCTGCAGCAGTAAATATGTACAGATTTTTCCAATGGATTTTTTTTGCTTACAGAGACTCACAGGAATATTGATAGAAGGACGCTGTAATTCCTCTGTCCCAGCCTCCTGTGTCAAGTTTCACAAACACCAGAGCAGGTTCAGCTTGTGTCTGGAAAACCTCCAAGTATGGAGCTTTTACTGCATTTCTCAACATTGTGCTCACACACTGTCCTCATCTCCTAGGAAAATAATTTTCCTAATGTTCAGCCTGAGGCTTGAAGGGTGCAATTTGTGGTGATGAATCTTTGTTTTAGTGCCATAATTGAGGCTCCACATCTTTGTAACTTCTTTGTAACTGTTAAAATTTGTGTTTTATCTCCCCTTGGCCACATCATCACACGAAACAGCTCCCCCAACATCATCTTGTCTGCGCTCTGGGATCCTGACATCTCAGCAGCTCTGCATTGGACTTTCTTTGGTTTTAAATATCACTCTTGAGCTGGGGTGGGGCGGATGCCAAACTGGCCGTGTATTCCACATGTGGCCTCATCAGGACCAAGTAGAGGCAGCTGGAAATTTCCTTCAGTCTTGTATTTAAACTGACATCTGCTGTAAGCCTCAGATGCATTGCATAGGGTTGGTACTAGCTAGCTGTTTACCAGCCTGTATAGTGGGTGTCCTTATTCTCCCCAAATGAGTAACTATGCATACCTGGGTATAAATTGTTAGATTTTTGTTCCCCATGTCTGAAGCTCTGCTATTCAGTTTTATCAGCTCCTCACTTATTATCTTTCCCATTTACCAACATCTATAGATTTGTTCTAGGGGTGTTCTGTTTCCTCATCCAGGTCTTGTACAAAATTTTAAGTAGTGTAGGACGTATTACAGAATCACAGAATAGTTTGGGTTGGAAGGGACCTTTAAAGTTAGCTAGTTTAACCCCTCTGCTATAAGCAAGGATACCTTCAACTTGACAAGGTTGTTCAAAGACCCATCCTGCCTGATCTTGAACGTTTCCAGGGATAAAGCATCTATTACCTCTCTGGGCAACCTAGTCCAGTGTTTTACCACCCATACCATAGAAAAACTGCTTCCTAGTATCCAATTTAAAACTACCTTCTTTTAGTTTAAAACCATAACCCTTTGTCCTATCACTACTAAGAAGTCTGTCCCCATCATTCTTATAAGCCATCCTTACATACTAGAAGGCCTCAATAAGGTTTTCCTTAAGCCTTTTCTTTTCCAGGCTAAAGTCTCTCAGCCTTTCCTCATAGGAGAAATGCTCCATCCCTCTGGTCCTTTCTGTGCCCCTCTCTTCTCCTAGGTAACAAGCAACAGGACTAGAGGAGGTAGCCTCAAGTTGCACTAGAGGAGTTTAGATTGGATATTAGGAAAATGTTCTTCACTGAAGGGGTGTCCAGACATTGGAATAGGCTGTCCAGGGAAGTGGTGGAATTGCCATCCCTGGAAGTATTCAAAAAAGATGTAGTTGTGGCACTTCGGGATGTAGTTTAGTGGTGAACATGGCGGTGCTGGATTAACACTTGGGCTCGGTGATCTTGGAGGTCTTTTCCAACCTTAAAGATTCTATGATTCAGACAATTTATTGTCCACCAAATAGTCCGCCCATTACATCCATATCTCTCCAATTTAGGGAGAAGGATGTTGGAGGGAATTACGTCAAAGGCTTTACAGAAGTCCAGATAGGTGACATTGCCACCTCTTCCTGTGTCCACTGATATAGCCACTATCACAGAAGGTGACTAGTTTGGTCGGGCAGAACTTGGTCGGCCCTTGCAAAGCTGTGCTGGCTGTCTTGAATCACTTTCCTGTGCCTCAGCATTGCTTCTAGAAGGATCTGTTCCAAGATCTTGCCAGGCACATAGGTGATACTGACAGGCTGGTAGTTCCCAGGGTCCTCCTTTCTACGTTTTCTCAAAGATGAGTGCAAAGTCTCCCTTTTTCCAGTCTCTAGGACTTCACCTGACTGCCATGGCTTTTCAGATATCACAGAGAGGGGCTTACCAAGTACACCAGCCAATTCCCTCAGGACTCTTGGATGAATGTCTTAAGGCCCCATAGAGTGAAATATGTTCGTTTACTTCATGTAGTCACAAACTCGATTTTCTCTTAAAATGGGAAGGATTTTGCTTCCCCAGTCCCCATTATGCTCTCCATCCAATCGGGAGGTGTGAGAAGAGAGATTGCTGATGAAGACAAGGTGAGAAAAAGGTGTAGAGTATCTCAGCCTTCTCTTCACCCATTGTTACTGGTTTGTTAGCCTTGTTTATCATAAGGGTATGCCTTCTTTGACCTGCCTCTTCTGGATGACAGATCAACCCAGAATAATAATAATAAGCCCTTATTATTCTTATTATTATTGTTATTATTCTTTGCATCCCTTTCCAAGTTGAACTCCAGCTTGGTCCTCCACAACCAGGCAGCATTCCTATACTCTTCCCTGCTTCCACTGCCCATGCATTTGCCTCTTGCCCATTAGTTTGACCATCACGTCTTGACTTGGACACATTGGTCTCTTGCCTGCCTTACCTGACTCCCTTCATTTGGGGATGGGAATTCTTGTGCTCTATGGCAGTTTCCCGGGGGTGCTATTGACTTTGACGCTCCGCTTAGAACTGGCTACCATGTGTACAGCAAATCTTTGACTGCTACTCTAAGTATATAGCGGTGCAGCCTTTTTTACCCAACCAGCGGTTTGTTCTTGAAGTTCACAGTTCATCAGATTCCACAGGAGAGGCTGGAAGGGGTGTCAGTCTAAAGTAGTGTTTGTTGTCGTCTGCATACATATGCACTTCCATATAGAAGTCTCTTGCTGACTAAGCAGAGTGTGGGGACATTTTACATGCAGGCTGTTGAATTTACTGAACCATTTCTTCAAGCATATATGACTCAGAAGTGTTATTAGTCACTCTGAAATT
Source organism: Pseudotriccus pelzelni (assembly GCA_035584735.1). Classification (NCBI taxonomy): domain Eukaryota; kingdom Metazoa; phylum Chordata; class Aves; order Passeriformes; family Tyrannidae; genus Pseudotriccus; species Pseudotriccus pelzelni. The sequence continues at coordinate 44,239,234 of JAWMRA010000130.1, forward strand.
ATTGTCTGCATAAAGTGACTGAAGTGTTTTGAAAATTGAATGTAGCTCAGTGTTCATGCTAATTGTTACAGAATGCTCTATAAGTTAAATCTAATTGTTATAGCATGGTCTATATTTTAAGCTGCTATTAAACATCAATCAAAAATAATCTACCTTTAATAAAATTTTCAAAACATGCAATAATATTGAAGAAAATGTTATTATGAAGTTAACAGAGAACTACTGTGGAATACATAGAGGTTTTTAATTACAATATTTGAAAGGAACCTAATCTGGTACAGGTAGAAATAAAGGCTATTTCACACACGCACAAAAAAACCCTCCTAAAACAAACAAAGAAGCAAACAAGCAAACCAAAGCAAAACCAAACCACTCATTGCTTTTTCTCCAAAAACAGTAGGGAGAGTCATGCGTACAAAGCCTTATGGAGACCCTTGCAGGTAAGAGGGCTTGAATATAACTGAAGTGAATCCACTGAGAGTTTTTTAAACCCAGCAAGTTATTCTATACCAAGGTCATCGCTAAATTCCTAAGTTACAGCTCAATGGAAAGAGACTTACAGGACTGAAATAAAAGGGTTGAAGGGGCATGGAGTAGCAGCAGAAAATCATAGATACTTGTTTTTAGGATCTAAGTATTTATGGGTGGGGTTTTATTTTTGTATCTGCCATTTCATGATCACATTCGTTATATAGCTATGGAGAAATACTGTGTTTCAATTGATGAAACTAAATATCATTACTGCACAACATTAAATGTTTGTATATAAGTAAAATATGTTTTACTAATTTTCGACATTAACAGAGGTTTGGGAAAAACTCCTTTGAATCCCATTGTTGCAAGTATCTTTAAAAATACTGTCTCTTTTTCCCCTTAAATGATTTTATCTCAATAAATTTTCTCTGAAATTTATTTTTTAACTCTCGGAATAAAATGGCTTAAGGACTTCCCTTTTTAATGCACTATTTTAAAAAATACAATATAAGAAAATAGTTTTACTGTTTTTAAAAGTTATCTTTATAACTCCTATTCTTTGGATTTTTTTGGAAATTGGGGGGTATGCAGAGGGAACGTAATGTGCTTCTGTTCTGCTTAGCAACTAGAATTTAGTAAAGAGCATCCTGAGTTAATAAACTTGGATCAGAATAACAGTTTTTTGGTGTATTTTATTTTTCCAGATATAATATTGATGTCATATTTACTCTTTTTTTACAGTCTTTATCTCATTTTCAGGGAAAAATACTTTGAGATCAATGAGATTATAGAGAATACTTACAGAGTTGGTAGTATATAAGCACCTCCTTTTACTCCCAGAATGAAAGGAAGAGGGAACCTAGTTTCTGGGGGTTTTTTGTTTCTTTTGTTTTTTAAAATGTGTATGTCAGTTTTATGTATAGTAATTTTTAAAAGCTTGTTGTATTAGTCATTTCTAAACCCAAACCTTCACCCTTCCTCGATATTTTTAGTTAATCATTAGCATGTACTATTAAGAAGTCATTAACTTTGATGTATACTAATGTCAATACACTATTAAATTATTCTAATAAAACAACATATAATCTATTCCAGACCTCTATGATATACTTAGCCTGTGTCAAAGGGAATAACAAAACAGATGGGCCTGCCAACAATTTTTGGTTATTTAAAGCTGGAAGTTATATGATGTACCAATGTAAAAGAAAAAGAAATTGACATATATCATATACCAATTAACATTCAGTTTCATTATTCTTTCTTCGATCTAAATTCTTACACATGTAAACCTAGACTCTAATCTCAGAATGGTAATGTATATATTTTGTCTCAGAAACTGTAGAGATAAGATGTCAGACTTTTTTTTTTTGAGAGATGTGCTAAAACACAATGCATCTTAGAGATTAAAATGCAAAAGAGCAGGCCAGATTCTGATATTATGTTGCTTGTTTTAGTGCAGTTCTTTATTTTATTACATGTTTGTATTTATTTTGCGTGTTAGTTTGGATTTTTTTTTCCTTTCAGTATCATTCAGTGGCAACTTCATTTCGTAATGGTTAAATATATTCTTGAAATATACTGTGGATTCTTAGATATCAAGAAAACTTGCTTGCAATGCAGGATACTTGAGCTCATGCAATCTGTCTTCCTAGGCTGGGTGCTGTGTAGTAGTGCAGGCACTCGGCATTCTGTGACTGTATCTGTCAGTGTGATGCTTATGAAATAGCAGTGAAAAATGCAATTAGAATCTGAAAATACATTTTGGAAATGGTGAATGGGATTTGCCTTTCTGAAAATGTTTAAGTTCTTGATATATCTGAGTTTTTTAAGCTCTTTATGGCATTGAAAATCAGCAGCTTTGTGGGATTTGGGGTTAACAACATATTTTTCCTTTTACTTTTCTCATTATTATGTAAATTGTTTATGTTGAAGGTAGGGACTAACATGGCTCTGAATGTCTGCAAACATTGGATTTATAAAGATAGGGTTAGTAATGTAGGGTTAAGATGCTTTTCAGTCTGCATATTGTATTTATCAGACCAGACATTTGTAGAAATGTGTGCATGAGGCACTGGAAATATTACCAACCTAAATTATGACTTATCTATTTCTTAGTATCATGTCATCAACAGTCGGTACCCATCTGAGAGAAAAACTTTAAAGTTCCAGGGAAGCTCAGTGTAAGTGTAACTAAGTAAAATTGAATTGCTGAAGACATAAACTCTGGTCCATTATGGTCTCCATTTCTGTGTGAATATTATAATAAATCTTGAGCCTCTATTAAAAGAATATGAAATTCAAAATAAGTTAAAATTTGAAATAATTTTCACATTTGACCAGGTTGTCATTATAAGGTTGTTATTCACTCATGAGGAAAAAAAAAATAAATGACAAAGCACTAGATTTCATCCTTTGTCACATTTATTCAACTTTATTTAAAAATAGCAACTTTTTTAGGATAGTAAAACTCAGATATTGAAAATTGTATTGCATATATTTGATGATATGCTGACTAAAAATCTCAGAAAACCTCAGTGCCCTCACCTGACCCAAGATTTCCCTTACTGTAGGCAGTAAGAGCCTCTCCATTTAATTGTAGGCACTTCATGTTAGTTCTGTATATTCCAGGTTTGAGTCTGAGTCCTCGACAATATGTTATGTTCTCTTACTATTTTTATAGTGTAAAAAATTGAGACAGACACTTTAGCTTTTAAACTGAAGTAAAATGCACCTAAAGGACCTGTTTTTCTGTAAGGTTGATTGGGCACTGAAAGAGGTTACCCAAGGAGGTTGTGGAGTCCCTTGAAGGCAGTCGAAGTCCAACTGGACAGTGTCCTGGGCAAGCTGCTCTAAGCACTCTGAGCACCTGGGTGGCTGGATGAGTCAAACACCAGAGGAGCAGTCCAACTGTTTCTATTGCTGTCTTAATTAACTGAAGAAATAGATGCATAACTACTGATACTGCATGAAAATGTATTCTATAATCCAAAATACACTTCTAAGTTTCTGTGGTTTTTATACCTCCTTTTTAGGTGTGTATGAGATAGGTTGATAAGTTTGCATAACAGGCAGATAAAATGCTATACATTGTCTTTGAAAGCTTGGTGCACTTCCCTGTTTTTGAGTAATTCTTGATGTTATTTGACAGCTGCATAATGTCTGACTGTGGTATAATCTTATTGCATTTCAATCACCCCAGTGTGTGTCCTCATCTGACAGACTTGCATCAATGGATATCTTCATTTTGCAGTGTGTACAATGATACACTACTCACAACTGGATTTGTGCTCTCTGGGGTTTCATTTCAGTTTTCTGTTAAAAGAACATAATCAAACAGATTGTTCTCAGTCTGTTGTCAGCCCAGTTTTTGGGGCCTTTTTTCTTTTATCTTCCATCCTGTATCTAAACTAGGACCCTGCTCACCCTTCTCCTGTGAATGATGAGGAAAATGAATGGAGGAAAATGTTGATGTGAATAATCAACTGCATGTTTCATTGCACTACAGAACACAGCTTATTGCAGGTATTCTTGAAACTATCTTACTGTCTGCACAGTAAGAAATTATGCTTGTTCCATTATTCTACTACTTTTACCGCTAACACCCACTCGACACATATAGATTATGTTAATTATTTAGACTAGGAACAGGTATTTTGATTTCTTGCGATTTGATAAAACTTTGTTAGTTTACTGGTGATCAGCACAGTAAATTTGTCATAATCTTGAAACAGTCAAGGCAAAACACTTATGCAGTTCTTAAACCAAGAGTACATATGTTTTGCTGATTAATGAAATCAACAATGTGTTGAAATTGAGATAATATGTTAAATATAATGATTCTGTTTGGATTCAAAAGCAACGTTAGAACAAATTATTATGCTTATAATATCAAAAAGGGCAATCATTGAAAATTCAGATATACTTCCTTCTTCATCCCCTTGAATCTTCTGTCTTTCTTATTTTTCTTAATATTAAAAATTGTCTGGAAAAATACGTGGATATGTGCTGTTTGGACAACTGTGAGATATTGTATGAAAATAACATTCTTATTTTCACCTGTCTAGAGACAGACTCAGTAAAATACTGTAAATATAGTAAACATGGTAAAAGTATATTCTGCAAAAATAAGAAATTATAAATTTCAATGTATTCTATCTTCTTTTGATTTTTCTTTAATTGTGTGGCTTAGGTATTTGCAGTGTTATGTAGTGGGCTTAAAAGAGCTTTAAATGTATTTTTTACAAGGATTTCCTCAACAAAGAAGAGACACCTTGTGCAGATACATACTGTGTGTAATAGTCTCTGCACAGAAATAGGGACAGATTGTCACTGAGAGATTTCCAAAAGTCACCTGCTTCAGCCTTTGTTGCAATATAGCTTAAACTGTGCATCATTCTTGATATGCTTGTCCAAAAAGTTATTTAAAATCTTTTCAGATGGATATCGCACAACCATGCAACATCTTTCTGGTTCAGTTTCTAAAGTCTAAATATTCTACTGACACCCTTTTGATTCTGAGTTTCTTCATTGTAAGTTCACTGTTCATTGTTTAATTTTCAGTAGGCATGAAGAGTTTTTAGACTTTAAGATTACTGTGTGCTTCCTTAATTTCTCTTCTCCAGTCTGAACAACATCATCAAGTTTAGCCCTTCCTTGCACATCTTTCCCCCCTGTCCCCTCCATTACTTTATGGTTATTTGCATTGCCCCTTGTGTTATACTTATCCTGTTATTGGTTTTTTCATTGCTTTGCATCTCATAGATCTCATGAGCATTTTTCAGCTTCCTATAAATAGCTTGTTTGATTACCTATTCTGGTACAGTTCATGATATTTTTTAAAGGATTCAAGGTAAGTTGATTTTCACTGCCACCGTTTTGCCTTTTAAAAGATAAATGCCAATTCTGCCTTTCTAGTTTTCACCTTTACAGTTTGCTCTCATCCATCCTTTGTGTCTAGGCTTCTCAATGTTACTTCAGCATGAAATTCTTCAGATGAAAGAACATCCTTTCATCCATTTAGCAGAGGTAACAGGAGCTCATGGGTCTTCTTATGCCCTTCTTCATCTTCATTTCAGTTGTTGTTCACTTAGACATAACTCACAGTGCCTGTTGCTTTCTGACTGTAAATTTGGGTATTGGCCAGACAACGGCTTGGCATGAAAGATATAGTGTCTTAAGTCTTGTGGCAGGGGCAAATGATCAAGTGGCACCATGAAATTAATGACTTCCAACCCCTCAGTTGCTCCTTTGTATGAGGAAGGGGCAGGGTAAATGAAAGGATATGCAGAGTTTGGACAGATGGAAGTGCGAAGTCTTGGGGACAACTGACAGTAGATGCGGAACTTATGGATGCAAGGAGACGTAGCTGACTTGGTCAGGCTGACTTGACCATGAACTGGTACTGTGACTGCAGTATATTGAATCTTTCATGAGACCAAAAAAGTTGATAGGGAAGTAAAGATGGAAGAGGAGAATCATTATGATTTTTTTTAAAAAAAAGAAAGAAGCAGACAGGTGAGACAAGCAAATCAGAAAAATGCTGAAGAGAGATACAACAGCTGAAGGAAGAAAAAAGTATGTTCAACCATAGGAGGTCTTGGTACAATATAAAAGAATGCCCTTAGCTAAGAGCAGCTGTGTGAACTGGTTACCGACCTTGAGACCTTCAGCCTTTTAAGTGGCACAAGAAGCAGAAGAACACAAGAGGTCTCTGTGGTTTGAGAGCATTCTGTCAGTGCATGTGCACTTGGTACTTGCTGTGGGACTTGCTTGTGCTGCAGATCACACATTGATTCAGACCTTTCTGTTCCTTTTAGAGACTGTTGCTGCACTTTGAACAGATCTTCTGATTTAATTTCATCCAAAAGGAATCCCCTTCACATGCAGAAAAACTGCCCCACAGTCTGAGCCAACATGGAGTAAGTGGGGAAATGAGGGATTGCTGCACTCTACTGCTCTGAGCTATGTCACTGTTGCAGACACATTTTAGCTACTATTTTGTCATTTGCTGATTTTGTATACCTCAAGATGAAGTTCATTTTACTCAGTTGGCTTGAAAATACTCAGGTTATACAAGTATCCATAAATGCATTCATCCTTTCCTTGCAGGATCTTAGTCCTTTATTACTGCTGCACCAAATAAAACAGAAAACCAATTTATGTTAACCTTTGACTAAAGAAGATATGTAAAAAGCAGGGAAAAAAAACCCATCCAAAATATCAATATTCTTCAGTATCTACCACGTACCTTTCTTCTTCTTTGGGTAAATTAGTTTGTTAAAGAGCTACCATTTCACTCTAATTCCTTTTTCACGTTAGGCAAGTCTCACAGGAAAATTTCACTAAAAGATTTTTTACTGAAGTTTGACTTCTGGAAATACATTGCTTTTCCTTCTATTCTAACTTTCAAGAATTCTGTCCTTTTGTGACCAATCTCAACTACATTACCACCTGATATTCACATTCTTAGCTGTTTCTTTGTTAATTGGAGGCAAATGGGAAGCAGTCTCTACCCTTATTACTCTTGTAATGAAAGCATTTCAGGAGCTGCTTCTTCATCTTGTCTTCTCTGTATTCACAAAGAATTTTAGTCAGTAGCCTATGTTATCACTGAGGTCTCTGCTCTGGTTTACTCTTCACAAATACATCATCTGCTTGATCCTTCAAGGAAAATCCCAAAGTGGCAGTGTTTCTGGGTTTGTTGTTGTTGGTTAGGTGATTTTGTTTTGTTTTGTATTTCTTTAAGTTTGTAACTTTCCTTTACAGTCACTTAGGAGTTCTTTCTCTCTTTTGGTCTGAACCTCAGAACGAGTGAATTTACTCATGCTCCCTTATTGTTCTTCATCCACAAGATGTATTACATGAATTTGAATTCTTCTATCTCCTTCTCTCCCTAGAATGTTATATTTTTATTGTAATTACAAATGAGCTGCTTGAGGTTATAATCATATGTCTGAGTCTCAAATCCAGTCTGTCTCATGATTCTTTGTGTTAGTAATGTATAGCTTCTGTTCCACTAGCACTAAGATGGGTTCTACGTTTGCTATTGGGGATTGGACCATTTGCTTCCCTAATCAGCTGCTTCTCTGGGGACACCCTCCATGTCTGGTACTCCTGCATTCCTTTCCAGCTGGTCAACTACTTTTTGCCTGGAACTCGTGGTGCCTAACATGTTATTGATATCCTTTTATATCATATGGGCTTCTCTGCTTCACCGCTTTGCTTATGGGTCTTCTACCAGCCTCCAAAAGGGTTTTTTTAAGGGCTTTTGTTCCTCATTCCTGTTTTTAGAAGATGTAGATCTGTGTTCCCTGGTTTGAGCGCAGAATCTGGATGGAAGTATTTCCCTCCACAGTTCCTTTGCAGACACAACAGCACATAGCTGCTTTGTGTCCAACCAGCATCCCCAGTACTGTAGACTGAGAATGATCTGATGACAGAGGTGAATTAAAGGGATTAATTGTGATACTAAACTGCTTTCTAAATTATCTTCTCCTGTCAGTCTCTTAACTTGCCCTGTTACAAAAGTCAGTGGGATATTCATAGAATCATAAAGTCAACCGGGTTGGAAAAGACCTCTGAGATCATCAAGTCCAACCCTTGATCCAACACCCCTGTGATTACCAGACCATGGCACTCAGTGCCACATGCAGTCTCATCTTAAAAACTTCCAGGGGTGGTGAATCCACAGCCTCCCTGGGCAGCCCATTCCAATGCCTGATTACTCTCTCTGTAAAAAATTTCTTCCTAATATCCAACCCAAACCTCCCCTGGCACAGTTTAAGACTGAGCCCTCTTGTCCTACTGCTGATTGCCTGGGAGAAGAGACTGACGCCCACCTGGCTACAACCTCCTTTCAGGTAGGTTGAAATGTTGATTCACAAATACATCTTTCATTGTTTTTCAGCGATCAGAAGTTTAGCCATGCCCTAGGAAATTTATGATATGTGAGAACACACTATCATCCCCCAAAATTATGCAGTAATTTTTTTCAAGTTTTCTCATGAAATTATCTCTTTTACAAGACTTCTCCCATTTGCCAACATAACCAATAACTTCTCAACGACTTTTGTTATGCTGAGCTATATGCAAGTGGATTAGGTAGGTCCCTGAGTCATTGTGGCTTTAACACTCCTCAGAAAACGTGAAGGTTAGTATTTTTAATCCCTTTAAGTTGCAGAGAAGGAACCTGAAGCTATCGTTTAGGAGATGAGTGTTCTATTGAGCAGGCTGTTTGATGAAAAGGAGCTATTTACAAGCAACTTTGTGGCATTTCTTACACTTTCATTTCCTTTGCCCCAAGAGCAAAAGATCAATCTGCGGCAAGCTACTTCACTCTTTGTCCCATTTATTTTATTGAGTGTATCCGTGGAGCAAGGTGTTGCTTATTGAAAGATATGTGGAAGCTGTTTTGAAAAGCACACATTGTTTGTACTGGAATACTAAGCAACAGTCTAAACTTAGATACTGTAAAGACTGCAATGTTTTATAGTCACACTTGAATAGTAAAATTGTTCAACTACCCAGTTTGATACATTTTTTCCCCACATGAAAATAATCGCATTTGGTTTTGACAGTAATAGGTTCCTTAGACTGGACTGCTTTGACAATTGATTTCTTTAATGCTTTTTGCTACAGTGTGATCAAGGATGCAGTGAAATACCTCATACTTAATGATATTTGGGTTTCTTCTTATAAGAAAAGCACACTTTGCTGAATGTAAGTGCCAGTCCAGGGAGTTACTGCAGGATGTGCTTGACTGTAGGTATTTCAGTACCTCCTTGATATGACTCATGGTGTTATTGTAAGTTAAGTATTTGTAATAGGGAGCCCCTGGTGGTCTAGTGGTTAGATCGCAGGACCTTCACCGCCGAGGCCTGGGTTCGATTCCAGCCAGGGATACTCCCCGGGCAGGTGG
>JAWMRA010000130.1:44259546-44389840 GCA_035584735.1 Pseudotriccus pelzelni
GTATGGGATGTGATACACCCACTCGATGCCATGCTCCTTCGCCCAGGTGGTAACTAAATTGTTCTTGAAATGAGTCCTGTTGTCCGACTCAATTCGTTCTGGAGTGCCATGTCTCCATAGGACTTGCTTCTCGAGGCCCAGAATAGTATTCCGGGCTGTTGCATGGGGCACTGAATAAGTCTCCAACCATCCAGTGGTTGCTTCCACCATGGTAAGCACATAGCACTTACCTTGGCGGGTCTGTGGCAACGTGATATAATCGACCTGCCATGCTTCTCCGTATTTATATTTGTTCCAGCGGCCACCATACCACAAGGGCTTCAGTCTTTTTGCCTGCTTAATAGCGGCACACGTTTCACAATCATGGAGAACTTGGGAAATAATGTCCATGGTTAAATCCATCCCTTGGTCTCGTGCCCATCTTGGCCCTGATGGCCTGAAGCATCATGGGCCCATTGAGCTAGGAACAATTCTCCCTTTTGCTGCCAGTTGAGGTCTACTTGTGACACCTCGACCTGTGCAGCTCAGTCTGCCTTTCTGTTATTACTGTGCTCCTCATTAGCTCAACTCTGGGGCACATGGGCATCCACGTGGTGGACTCTCACATTCAATTTCTTCACTCTGGAAGCAATGTCCTGCCACAAATCAGCAGCCCAGATGGGTTTTCCTCTATGCTTCCAACTCATCTTTTCCATTGTTCTAGCCATCCCCATAGGGCATTGGCTATCATCCATGAGTCGGTGTAGAAGTAGAGCCTTGGCCATCCTTCTCTTTCTGCAATGTCTAGGGCCAATTAAACAGCTTTGAGTTCCGCAAACTGACTCGATTCACCTTTACCTTCAGTGGCCTCCACAACTCATTGGGTGGGACCTCAGGGCTGGGCCTACCTCCTTCCTGGGATAAGGCTGGGGCTTACCCAAATCCTGTAAGGTCTCCCATGGACTACAAGGGGATACTTGCTTTTCCATGGTCTTCACCACAGAGTCACAGGGAATAATGGCTTTTGAGTCCACCCCTATTTCCCGTAGGGTCCCTTCTGGCAGGATTAGTCCTTGATAGACCTCTCCGGTGTGGGTCCATCCCTCAGGGCAACAGTTCTTCCATTCTCTGCTGTCCCTTAGGGTCACAAACTCAGCTGCACTAGCATGGATCCCTCTCTGGGATCCCAAGACCTTACCTAGGCCATTTGCTCTACCGTAAGGTTCCTCTCTCCATGAGCCACAAGTTACTTCAAGACTCTGTTTCATCTCGGCCTCCACAGAATCTCAGTTTCCTCACGTATTTCTCTGCTCCGGCATGAGCTCCTCAAGCTGCAGATAAAGTTGTCTCTGCTCTCCAACAGTCTTCCACAAGTGGCAGGGATTTTAGATTTCAGTCTTTTCCCTACTGAAGAGAGAGAGAGAGGGAGGGGGAGAAGGAGCTGTCTCCCCTCTTTGCTGCTTCTCATCTCTCTCCTGCTGCTGCCAGCTCTGACCTTGAAGGCTCCGCTATCTCTCTGGCTGGAATTCTTTTTGCAGCAGCTTCGTCCAAGTTCTTCTTTAAAGTTTTTTTTCTTCACTCTGTTACACTTCTGGTCAGGGGACTTCAGTGCTGCTCCTGCCCCCGGCCCAGGGACAGGGAAGGAGAGAGGCCTGGCCCCTCTTGGGGCCTGCTGTGTCCTCCCTCACATGGCTCCCATTTTCATCTGCGCCACAACCTTCTCTTCTGTTTTCTTAAAGATGTAATTAGCAAAGGCGTCACCAAAACTTTTGATTGGCTTTATTCCAGAAATTCACCTGGACAAACCACTTACAGCCCCCCCCAGGGAGGGGGGACTTTTGCAAACCCACGACAACATCTTTGCCTTTTGATCAAATTACTAGTCTGAAAGTAGTAAATTTTATCTAGACTGTGTTATATTTCCCATGTTTATATAATTTGCATTGATATGATGCAAATAAACAATGCAAACTACATTCCTTATGGTGTGTCATTAATAAGATGTATGAAATCAAGTAACACATAATGCAGAATCCAATATTTCAGTTCTGAATAATCATTACACTGCTGCATCCTAATCATTATACTAGTGCAGTTTTGAATTGAGACAATCAAGTTAAAGTTTTATTAGTTTGTTATATAACAATAAAAGCAGTTCATGGTGTTTTCTTGAGAATGTATTCCCGGGTTTATTAATCCATTTCATTTTCACATACTGTACTTAAAGGCCGAAGAACATCGAATTATCTTTTTGTTAAATTGTTTCCATTACATAAAAAGAAGTTAGTCATTGTCCCTTAAACTAGAGGGGATTGCTTTTATTTTTTTGCGTTAAAAAATATATTCTCTGAAATAAGCATGTGTTTTCCAGAGATATCCTTAGAGAACACTGAATTTAATAATTCAGTTAAAATTCATGGTAAAATGTCTAGAAAAAAGAAATAGAGGTTATATATATAAACTTCTAATTGAACAGAGAAAACTCTGAAAACTGTCTGTATATCTTCTATTTTAAAATGTGCCACAGTGTGTGAACTAAGAAATTGTAGGTGAGTTTAAAAGCAGGACTTCTTTCAGGTATTGTTCTCTCAAGATTTTCACTGTGGAGACTGAATATCCTTGTAAAGATTTAGAAGGCTTTATTTTACTTTGTTTTATTTCCAAACCTGGTTCCAGCTTCACAAAAACAAATCTACAGTATATTCGTTTCTTCACTATCTCTCTAAGTGTGTGTAATCATCAACATAGACTTAACCTTTGCTGATTTCAGCCAGCACATTGCACATATTTAGGTTTATGTTTGTGCCTTAGGTGCCTTTTTTGAGAACCTCAAATTCTTTTTCTGAGGCAATGTCTTTGTTGAGCTTTTCCGCCTGACAGAATTACAAAGAGGCAGCATAGGAGATCACATCAAAAAGCCTTTATGAAGTTGGGGAAGAACACACATTCATCTTGTTCTTTGAGCCAGTCTTCTCTTTTTGCAAAGCCACCAAATCAGGTGCTCCTTGCCCTTACTAACCCCATGCTTGTTTTGTTCCAATTGCCTTCTTTCTCTGGCTACTTCGTAATGATTTTTAGGGGGCACTCCACCATAATCTTGCTAGGTACTGGTATGAGACTGATTGGGCTGAAGTTTCCGAAGTCTGCCCTCCTTACAAGATGTTCCTTTGTTGACTAAACATATTCCCCCATCCTATACTCAAACATGTTCTTCTAAAATTTCAAGGCCAGGTTTGCTATATCCTCTCTCTTTTCTACTCTGTAAGATACACCACTGCCATGCAGTCAAACTAGTTTGAGAATCATGCAGTCCTACCACTACTGACATATATATGTATCAGAGAAATTCCATTTAGGAGATGTCACTGCTCACCTTTTTTGTAATATTAAAAAAAAAAAAATCACAATGGTATCTAAGGATCTGCCATTGTTATTACTCAGTGTGAAGTGCAATACTTGTTTCTGTAGCTACATGTCACAATCTGCTCAGATAAAACTTGAAATGCTCCCCAGTTCATTTTTATGATACCTGCTCATCAAGCCTTGCCCTTAGGATCACTCACCTGTCACTAAGGATAAAGACATTATTGTCCTGGTTTCAAAAACCCAGACAGGCATAGAGGATTCTTTAAGTCATTTTGACTATCAACACAATGTAGTTCCAATAGTGCCACTTTTATTGGCGATGAACAAGATATAAGATTTTCTTCATTACAAATTTTGCCGAGGGACAAGTCACTCCTATATTTGTTGGTGGTCTCTGGAGGGACTACCACTGAAATTGAGTTGGCTTTGCTTGCTCTTCACTGACAGCTGATAAGAACTTCCATGATTCATGATTTTGTCCTTGATTTGCTATATTTCAATGAAATCTGTCCGAGGGTCATCCAATTGAACAACTATATCTTCTGAACATGTGTTTTTTTCATGTCAGCCTATACTCTTGTTATTGCTGTGACTTGTTGCTCAGTCAAGGAGGATGTCTGCTTTTTATACTGAAAATTCTGAGCTAATATGACCCAAGTCTTTTCCTTTAGCTGGTTATAGCTCATGAATAAAGTTCAGTGGCCTATATCCACCCTATTTTATACCAGCCTGAGGAACTGAATTTGGTTCCTCTTCAGAAGAATGTGGGAATGTCAATGAAGTAGCATCTGTTTTTCTGGGAGTTGGGTGTTGTTGTTTTTTATATCAATTGCATTTTAAGTTTTCTGAGTACTTCCTTCATATAATATGTCAGTATTCCACTGGGGAAAACTTCAGTAAAACCATGTGACATTTGAGTTTGATGTTCATTCTGTTCGTATCTTATCTTCATGCAAAGTGTATTTCATTTTAACTGTATGGGCATCTTAAGCTGAGATGTGAGATGAGAAGTTTTCCCTGAACAACTTTGAAATAATGTAGTTGCATATTACACAGATTAAGAAATTACTTAAAGAAATCCTGTATGTTCAAAATTAAGGAAAAAAGTTATTAATATTTCCATAGAAAATCTGATCCAGCACAATAACGTAAAAGCAGATGACACAAGTGATTTGTAAAGCAGAAGAATCTATGTCTGTCTTTATCTCTTTATGTAGGAATTAACTCATGTTTCTTCATGGAAAACATTTGTCTGTTGCATCCCATTTTATACACTTTAGGTGCACCACAGTTTTTGCTCACCTGTATAAACCTTAGAACTATGGATGCACAGGTAAAACTGAGGAGGAAAAATGGGAGTCATTTCAGGGGAAAAATATCCATGTAGGCCATTAAGCACAAATAAAAGTTCATTAACATAATACTATCTCCCCCAAATACTGATAGATTTTTAGCCCTGGCTTAAGGGCTGCTGAGATAATTTGAAATGTATTTCTTAAAAGCTGGGCTGTGCACTGCCCTCACTTATAGGCCTTTGGCAAGCAAAGACACATTTTCACAAAAACCATTGTAAATAGTGCGTGTGTTAAGTTAGGAAATCTACTTCATATCCAAAGACTCAGTGTATTAGCAGCAAAGAATATTCATGTAATAAAATTATACTTCTAACACTGTTGGAAGTTGTCAGAGTGGATTTCTGAAGGAGAGATCATGCCTGCCCAAGCTGACAGCCTTCTACAGCAAAGTATCTAGCTTGGTGGATGAGGACAGCTAATACTGTTAATCTTGCCTTTAGCGTGGTTTTTTAGCATGTCTCACATTACATGTTCTTAAATGAGCTGATGATGCACACTCAAAAAGGACGGTGAGGTGGCCTGAAAACTGGCTAAGCTGCTGGGCTCAAAGAGTTGTGACCAGTGAGGCAAATTGCTAGTGGTGTACTCTGGGTGTCAGTACTGAGGAAAGTGTTGATTAATTTCTTCATTAATAACCTGGACGTTTACAGTACACTCTCAGAAAATTTGCATATGATACAAAACTGGGAGGAGGAGTGTGAAAACAAGTAACTTCCAGAAGCAAAAGAGGACAAGAAAAATAATGGAAGATTTGCAGCTTTAGCTGTTCAGAATTTTAATTATTTCCAGCTCATTGGTAATAACGCTCTTTTTTATTTTTCTGTATCATATCAGGGGAAACTCAAACGTATTGAGAGTAATAATCTAATCACAGCTTCAAAGATAACACTTCAAAAATGGTTATAAGGAAGGTTCTCAAGGTATTCATTCTGTAACAGAAGTTGGTGTCCTAAAGTTTGAATGTATAATTTCCAGAAATGCAAGTTAACTTAAAAAATTAATTTTACCCATTGGATATAGAAAAATTTATTTCTTATCTTGAAATAAGCCAGAATTATTATAAACCTCTTTTATTTAGTCAGTATTACTTTCAATATGCTTTGTGACTTGTATGATATTTCTCACTTTAAAAAACATTTGCAATGAAATCATATAAAGTAGACAAGGCATTCATAGTCTACAAAACCAAATCTCAATAAAGTTCCTGAAATTTCCCAAACGTAAAGTCTGTTTGTTACAGATCAGAAGTGTGAAGTTCTGAAGCAATTTTCATTTTGATGACATATGTGGTAGTTATAAAGCTTATTCCCAGAGTTTCATGAGACAGTTTAGAAAAAATAATTCTACCTGTTTACGTAATTTGTCAGACCTATATTGTGTTAGAACAAGGATTTGTTGTTTGTGGTTTTCCTCCCACCCCATTATTGTTCTCAACATTTCTGTACTCTTAACAGGAAGAAAAACTGTCCCTAAGCAAAGAAAGAAAATTGCATTCTGTTTAAAAATACTGTATTTTTTGGGACACTGAACACAATTTGGTGTCTTATATGATAACAGAGAAAATGAATGAATATTTCAAAGTTTGAGATGGAAAAAAACAGGAATGAATCTCACCTTGACTAGCTGAAGTGAAATTCACAAGATAAGATATAGCACAATCATCATGGCAGTCCCTGATTAGGACACCATTGTTCTCTTAAAGGGAAAAATTGCTTGTTCCTTCACAGCTTCTGATAGCTGCCTACCACAAGCAAATATAATCAGGATTGCATTTAAAGCACTGTTCCTCCCCCTTTTGAAATGAGCTTTGTCTTTTCTTGCTTTCAGTAAGAATTAAGTTGAAGTTGACTGTTTCATGATCTGCACCAATTTTACTTTTTTTTTTGTATGAACACATATGTATGACCTGCTTGATCAGTTTTAAGAATTGTAGTGTTTCATTCCAGATAGCAAGCATGCTTTTGGATTGTGTACTTTACACCCTTTGTTGTCATAAGAAATACATCATGCTATAACCTCTAGTTTCAGAAACAACTTGTCACCAGCAATGAAATTTTCTGCTGTGAAAATGCCTTTACAGGGTATTTTTTGTTTGTTTTATATCATTCCCTGAAGGAGTTTCCCATCCATCTGGTGCTGTGACTTAAACTTCAGTCTCCTTTGTTCTGAAATCCCTCCCTCAATTACTTTAAAATTTCATGGGTTTTTGTGCTGTCAGATCAATTTCTTAGGAAACCTGCTGAACTTCCATCAGTTTTGAGAAGTAATATAGCCTCAGCATCACTTGTAATGAGGAAGTATCAAGTTAAAATAAGGTAGAGAAGGTAAAGAGATACAAGAAGTGCTAGAAGCATTTTAATTAAGTAGTACAAATTACTGAAACATTCTAGAATAAATATTATTTCTTTCCTTTTTCAGGCAGTGCAAGAAATAATGATTTTTTTATTTTTTTTTTTTTTTTGCTTATAGATATTCAGTATTGTTAACTTCTTTAAAAAAAACCAAACAGTAGAGTAATCATTCTCCTTTTTAGGTGTGAAAGAAGTAAGTAGCACATATCATTATCTTATGTATTATATTATTGGATCTTTGCTAACATTGTTACTCCAAAGCAGTTTGAAATTTATTATTTGAGAAAATAAAATGGAAGCATTGATTATTCCATAACAAGGACTCTGGCCTGCATCCGAGAGTGATAAATAACATTAACATTAGTTGAAAGCCTTGTTGACTTGAAGAGCATCGTCAGGAAATAATTGCACAAAACCAAACAATTCATATTCTTTTCATTCCCAAGTGTATGATGAGTGACTTCCTTTGATCTCAAGCTATTATGGTATACATTAAAATTTCAAATAAAAAATTACCTAACTTCTTGTCTTTAGTAAGTAACCTGAAATACATTCTACCGATACAATAAAAGATAGACTGACCTGGCCTTCAACCAAATTCTTGTATTCGATGCAGTTGTCCTGTTTCTAACTTTGTATTTAATTATGCTATAATTTCTCAAGTGTAATTTCCTTTGAGTTCTGTAGATATGCATTAAGATTTTCCATATTTCAATTTTTCCATGGAATATGTCTATGAAATGTGGAACATTACCACGAAGAATCATCTCCCTTTTTTTGAAACTAAGGACATGAGAACTGACAAAAGACGGCAAGAGTTTTCTTTTCAGTCTTCTGGGTTTTGATATCAGGTTATTTGGCTGTTTTGCAGGTTACCAAAAGGTTCAATTGTACCCATTTGTTACATCATAACATTATCAAAAGCTGTTTCAAAAAACCGTTATGATCTGCTTGAAAGTTTCCAGAACTGTCCAACTAAATTCTGGATAATATCTTTCTGGGTTACCTCCTCTTGACAAATTAATACTACATGATATAAATTAGTCCTTCAAGTGAATAAAAGACCCAGTGTCTCTTGTCTTCTTGAAAAAAATTAGCTCCAAAAATTTTTTGCATGGAAACCAAGTTATTTTTTTTCTTTTTTTTCAGCTGTTTCTGTATCTCTTCTTTGTAATAGTTATGCAATGCCACCTACTCAACATCTTCAGTAAACAACATCCTGTGCAATCCTTTTTGAATTAACCTTGGGCCAATTTCTGTTCTAGAAATGCAGGCATAATGTTGTCTGTGTTACATTTTAAACCTCAGCTATTGCAGCAGTATGCACTCTAGCCTGTAGACACAGGGACTGTTTCTATATTAAGTTAATTTTAAAAACTCAGTTTTGATTAGACTCTGCTGATGTACTATAATGTGATTTTTAAAAAAAACCAAACTCAAACCTTATAATTAAATTTCAAGAATTTTTTTAAAGGTAGTAATTGTGTAAGTTTTTCAAGGATAAGTCTCCAAGCTGTATGAGGACCTCAAATTAAACAAAAGAAAACCTTAAAGCAGAAAAGTAGTGCATTGTTGTGCAATGTATTGTTTGTGTTAGAAATTTAGTTGGAAATAAACACTAGCAAGAACTTCAGACTATAGATGATGAAATGCATGGATGGGATTAGGATAAAGAAAGCTCACAAGGAAAGCAGAAGTCTTATACTGGAAGCAGCTGAAGTTAGCATCCTGTACTGGAATTTGTAATTACTTCAGCATTATGCTTCAGTATTATGATTGTACAATAACAGCTGGGGATTTAAAGTAAAGTTGGCTCTTGGGCTTCAGCCAGAGGCTCATTTGTATCTTTTGCTGAATTTAAATCAGTTGTTCTGCAAAGGAAGTAACTGTAGTTCACAAAGTTTGTTAATTTAGGGTGGCAATCTGTCATGCATAATTCTACAACAGCTATTACAGTACATAGTCTTGCTGAAGTCTTTGCAAGTGTAAGTGGTAGTGGCAGTAATATGAGTGTAGGTTGGTGATGCTGCATTTTCTTTTGGTCTGAAATTAAAATTATTTTTACAAATACAAAGTTATTATATGTAATTCTGATTAGTAAAAGTGAAATCTTTGTTGATACTAACCTTGGCACTACAGTGGTGATTTACATGAAAGATGCCACAATCATTTTTAGTAGAAAGGAAATTTGAAGTTTACACTAAGGATATAGAATGGCTAGAAAGATATTTTTTTCTCGTGCTAGTTCAGTGTATAAATGCGAGGTCTGGACAGAGTTTATTTTTGGCTCTGAGTTTTTCCTTTGATATTCATCAGATCAGAATCTTCCTATAAATCGTGGGCTCTCTTTCTGAGTAAACTAAGTAACTACAAAATCCCAGAAGGAAAGTGCTTCATCCTTGTGTTGCTATTTTAATATAAACTATAGGCATTTTTGAATGTCAATTAACTCTCCTGACAAGCTGAGCTAAAATGCTGGCACAGAAAATGCAGAAAGTGGATCAGCGTTTTCGCAGGAGCAACTACTTTACATTCTACAAGCAGTAAATTACTTTAAAAAATATTTTAGTAAAAATATCATTATGACTATTTAGATCTGGTATTCTTCAGAGTATTCTTCTTAAGATGCAGGTGCTGCTTCCCTTATAAAAAATATTCACTAGGATTCAGTAGGTTTTTTAAATACTGTGGCTCATATTGAATAATATACTATTGAATAACATATTTTTGAAGTAGTTTCCTTGTTCAGAATGAATAAGGACATCATAATTTTGTTATTCTGAAAGTGAGAAAAATTATACGTTACTGCATTACTTGGTGGGACTCATACTGCTCAGGTAAGGTGTTGGGATTACCTGAAAACAACTGATGCAAGAATGAAGTGGTGCTCCTTTATTTTTTATAAATGGTGGTGATTAAATACTGGGAAAAAATACAGTTAAGTGTATGGAAAAGGTGGGTATGTTAGGGCAGGGGAGGGAAATAATGTTTATACTTAGCTGTGGCACTTACTGTTCCTTTAAGGTAGGGCATGAGACAAGGGATAGTGGCCTTAAACTGAAAGAGAGTAGATTTAGATTATATTTTAGGAAGAAAACCTTTATTCCTAGGGTGGTGAGACACTGGAACATGTAGCCTAGAGATGCTGTGGGTGCCGCATCCCTGGAAACGTTCATCGTCAGGTTGGATGGGGCTTAAAACCTGGTCTAGTGGAAGGCATCCATGCCAGTGGCAAGGGGTTTGGAACTAGGTGATCCCTTAAGGTCGCTTCCTACACAAATCTTTCGATGATTCTTTGATTTTTATTTCCTCAAAATTTTTCTCTAGTAGATAAAGCCCACCATCTGGATTCGTTTCTAAAGCTGTCACACACAAAACACAGAAATTACTTGCTGAAATATTGTCAGTAGAGTATGCAAGAAGCCATGCTTATATTCTCTCCGTAGAAGACTGCATTTTTTCTTCACTCCATACTTTGCTCTTTGCAACTCAAGATGTTTATCAATTTTTCTTTAGCTTTAGAGAAGCATTAAGAACACTGCTTTTAAATACAAGTAGAATTGTTAGGATTTGTTTATTTATGGCTATTCTGTACCTTTTGAATGTTTGCTGTTGCTTAATGATTTGGGGTTTTGTCTGTGGATTTCAGCAGTTGGTGTAATTGCCAATCAAAATACTGGGAGAGGCATCTGGTGAGCATGGCACAGATGCTTTATGTCTGAATTCAAGTAGTATAAATCAGTATTTATGAAGCATTCTAGAAAGAGCTCTGTAACAGTAACAGGCATAAATCTGTTTTTGACCTTGAGTTTGGCATTCAGAAAATGGTGTAGATGTACATCTTTATTAGTTCATCTCTCCACCTAGTTTTCAGTTCAGGAACTGTGTATTTTGCCCATGTTTCTATCTCTTAGTGCCATGAGAACCAGGTGGGCACCAATTTTCCCCTTATTCTCCAGATATCTCAGTTTCTACATAGGAACCACCTGAGGTCACACAGGCTACAGATATCTGTATGCATGACAGATGAGCTAAGGTTACAAGGTGGGCTGCAGAATTGAAAGGGAGTTGTAGATACATCCAGCACAATATTGCCTTCCTGCTAACTTCCCTTTCATTGAATAAACCAATTTCAAACTTGGAAAGTGAGCAAGTAGAGTAAATAAACATAAATGAAGCCTTAACCCTTGATGCTAGAATCTAACACATGCCTCAGCTTTAGGCTGAAATTTTGTCTCCTGCTCAGACAAAAGTCCAAATCCTTCAGTTCTAACACAGTAATTAAGTCCTTTATCAGTACATAGAGAGACTTGCTTCACACTGAGATTTTTTGTGTGGATATCAGTGTGAAATTATGAAACACATTTAATTGTACATTTGGGTAAATTCTACCTTTGACCTTCAGAAATAAAAAAATTTTCTTGTTCTGCTTCTCCTAACCTTTGTCCCCAGCACAGTACAAAAACAAATGGCATAAAGATAATAAGACTCTAAACGTTTCCTTTCAAAATAATGCAACTAAGCTCTGACTCTCAGTGAATGTATTTATAGCATCATATATCATATTTCTTACAAAAATGCATTAGGAATGCAGCATCACATCCTATAACACTTTCACAGGTCTGATGTTTCCTACAGCTAGCTTCCTTTCAAAAGTGAATAAAGTTTGATCATAAAGACAATGTGTAAATTGTACCATGTTCTGAGGAACTAAAGGTGTCATTGACTTACTGGAGCCAGGCAACTTATGAATTGCCTTCCCCTCTCTATAAGTGTTTTGGTTGATTTTTTTTTTTCCCACTATCTTCCATGAGAATTAATCTTTATCCTCTGCATGAGTTGATGTAAAAATTTCTTACTCTGTGTGCATGTAATTCTGTGTGTGTGCAAAAGAGGGAGAAACTGATCTCATGACAGACAGAGCTACAGGAGATTAATGTTCAAGTCTCTGCTTAGTTAAGTTGACTAAATGGACTGTGGTCCCCAAGGTGATGCTTTTTTTTTTTCCTGGTTTTGATTTAAAAAATTCTTTCTGCTTCAAAATGTTCTCTCATTTTATGTAACAATTCCCAACTAGTTTGTTTCCAGGCACCTCTTGAATTTTCAGAATAAGTGAGAAAGTTCTACCTGGTTCTCATGCTTTTAAAGCATGGCAAGAAATTAAAAGCAACTTTCTAAGTCTGCTTGGACAGCTAAGAAATGCTGATTACAGAAGGTGTTTGACTGGTTTGCTTGGAAGCAGTGCATGGTGCCAGGTTCAGGAGAAAGTTCTGTAGAGTGAAAATCATTTGAGTTTTATTTTACCTTTTGGAATTGTAGAAGTTGATAAATAGTGCTTTTCTGATGTAGCTGCAAATCTTGTTTGAAAGATAAAGGACTGTGTTATAGGACTTCCTCTCATCCTTGACTGGAGGCTGATGATTGGCCTTTGAGCCACACTCTCTTTGGGTTTGGCCATGTTTTCCTGGCTCTAAGAATGCAGCTTTAGGTAGGCCACTTTTGTGTGTGTGGACCATCACCATTAGATTTTTTTTTTCTTGCAAATTTTCAGGCTTTTTTGAAAATAATCCAATTTTTAGTGCAGGCATGCATATATTGTTCCTTAGCCAGAAGAGACGGTAAGCTCTGAGAAAGTTTTTTTTTTCTTCCTGTTATTCTTCTTAGCAAGAAGTATAATTTATTGGCAGTGTAATAACAGTTTTCATCAGATGGAATGTTGGACGCAAGATCTCCAATATAATTTGTGAATGGTTACCTCACAGAAATCAGTACAGATTTTCCATAAGGGTTCATATGATGAGTTGAAATATTTACTTACAATATAAACATGTTGTTTTTTGCATGAAAAGTTAGTTAACTGTGCCCTATGTCTCCTCCCTTTCAACAGCCACATTACTGAGTGGTCATTTCTCAGATTTCAGATATCTTTCACTCCTACTCTTTCTTGTGTAAATTATATATTATTCTCAGAAGCTCCTGCCTTTACAGTCTTACAGGAAATTCTAGGCATTGTTCATGTCTTCCTTACCTACCCCATTAGGAAACACTGAAGAGGCAATTAAAAGAAAGGAAATCATGTGCCAACCTTGAGTTATTAGTTTTACACCAGCTGAAAGCCATTAATTGAACTGAAATAGCTCAGCAAATGGACCTAATTTGAATAGCAGTGATTTAGAAAAAGTGTATCAAGCCTAAGGTGTTATTGTCAGTGGGGAAGATAAATAAAGACCTTGCTATTTTCTACACTGACTATCTAAAATAGCTAATCATTATTTTACTGAAACTATCTCAGTGAGCTTGATTTGACTTGAACAAAAACAGGATTTGGTTTAAATATATAAGGTGAAAATATTTCAGTGTTGTTCAGTCCCAATACAAATCCTGACGTATCTAAATATTTTAAGACTTCAGAGAAATAGATTTATTGCTAATACATGTTTCACATTGCTAGCAAGATCAGCCAGATTTTCTAACTTGTAAGAACTTGCAAAAATTAGCTATGATTATGTTTGCATACCAAGGCAGGAAGAAATTAGAAAAGATTCTTAGTTCAGGTTTATCTTCGAAGTATCTGATCCTTATTCAGTCATATCTGCTTTTCAGTATGAAATGAAAAATAAAAAAATACTGAAAAAAAAACCAAACCAGACCAAATCATCCTGGTATTCAAGGGGAATTGTGACTGGTTTTTTGTTTGTTTATGGGGGGTGTGGTGGTTTTGGAAGTAGTAGTATGTAGCTAAAGAATTGGGGTTTTTTAGTAGATTTGCTAACTCGTTTCTCATGGGTAAGGAAGCCTCTGTGGAGAAAGCAAGAAATAATGAATAAGACTCATATTTTAGTCAAAATACAGCTGCTGTTAACTAGTAAAGTTTTGACCTAACTCCATAATAGGTCAGGATTGTTTCTTCTTTTCTAAATGAAAATTAATAATTTTTCATAAAGACTAAGGTAGATTATTTTTTCAGACTTAACTTAAAGTATCAGATGGAAAGTGCCCAAAAACCAGCATGTCCTTGAGCACAACAATTACCAGATCAGTTTATCCTAGTAACTGATTTGCTGTTCTAGTTTTGTTTCTCTGGAATTGTCCAATACAGGAACGTTGAGAGTGAATCACAGAAGTGTCTGTGATGTTTAATTATTGTGCTTCTTCAGTCTTCCCACTTTCCCTCACCTAATAACTGATTCAGACACCACCATGTGAAGATTTATAGCTTGCTTTCTTCTTTTCTTATAGCCATATCTATTGTAGCAGTAGCTGTTCTGTTTCCTTGTGATAATCTCTAATCCTTTCCTAAACTACATAAACTTGTGTATTCCTATTAAGTCTTTTAGGTCAAGTTCTACAAAACAACACAAAAAACCCAACTTGAAACACTCTACCCATCATCTCCATGCCCCACACCAACCCACAAAAAGAAACCACCCAATAACGTAATAATTTTAAATTTGTTGATATTGTACTTTGTTAACTATCTTGTGTTGGTGTATTAGAACAGAAGGGAAAGAGAAACCTTAAATTCCTTTAGATGTTATGTGCTTGTCTTGTTTCAACTTTGATCAACAAAATTCTAAAATGTCTATCTAATTTAGCTCCTGCGAGAAACAGATACTTTTAAATCACTGGTTTAATTTTGAAATATTTTTATTGAATGTAATTATTTAAAAATCTTTAAAACAGGATTCCTGTATGTCATGTTTCTGTCAGAGCTTTGACACAGTGCAACCAAAACAGAAGACAGTGTATTAAATCTAAAGTCTACTAAAAGTGATACCAACATTTTAAATTGTCAATTATCTTTTTTCTGTTAATGCCTTATTTTGAATAAATTATTCCATTGACACATTCCAGATGTGTCTCCATCAGTGGAGATAAAAACTTCAGCTATCAGTTACTCAACAGCTCAATCTCCAAAGTTTTGACAGCTTCTCTGATGTAACTCATTTCTTGAGAAGCAGGTTTATAAACTTAAAAGCTAAAAGTCTACTGATGCCTTAAAATACGTGGTATTCATCAGCATAATATTTTAAAAGATCAGTTGTTGTGACTTTAATTTATATTTTCATATTTAATTCCACAAAGGTAATTCTTAATTTGAAAATAAGCTGCAATGAAAATTCACCTGCCACACCAAAGTGCAATTGTAACCAGAGTCTTTGCCTAATAATATAATTTCATTTGACTTACTATAGATGTGTGTGGTAGCAATCTTTAAATTGTACAGCTACTGTGGAAACAAAGTTTATGGGTGTTGATAGCCTGGAGCCATGACTTTCAAAGAGACTTTTCAGCCTTTGCTATTGTTGAATCAATATCAGCATTGCATAACAGGCATACTAATTGGTATTTAATTCTGAGGGGTTTCTAAGCCTGGAGAAGAAAAAGCTCCAAGGAGACCTTATTGCATTTTTTGAATTTTTAAGGTGGCAAATATTTCAGTGGGCCCTGTAGGGGCCAAAGATATGGCTTTGAAGAGAGTACATTAAGACTAAATATAAGGAAGACATTTTTTACAACAAGGGTGGTGACACTCTGGAACAAGTTACCCAGAGAGGTGGTAGATACCCCATCCCTGGAAACATTCAAGGTCAGATTGGACAGAACTCTGAGCAACCTTATCTAGTAGAAGATGTTCCTGCTCATTGGAGGGGCTTGGAACGTTTAAAGGTTCCTCCCAACCCAAACCATTCTAAGATTCTATGCTGTTACTAATTGTAAGTAAAATTTTGTATGCACACATGAAAATTGAAATTAAATGTCAAGGAGGTTAGGTATAAACAACAGCAAGAAGGACTCCTCTGAATTATAGGCTTTAAATGGTTATTTTTAAGGCATATATCTGTTCAGTAAAGAATTGACTAATAAAAATATGAACATTTAGTCTTCAATAATAACAAATAATAAAGAACTAAGAAAATCCTTAAATGAAATAGTGAACCTTTTAAAATCCTGTTTTAGGTTTTATTGTAAGGCTATAAGGCCAACCTTAGCAATATGCAGATTGTCAGGGATTGTATGAGTATTTTCTCTTTTCTAATGCATTTAGTACCAGTTTAAGAACAGAACTCTATTTTATTTCCTAACCTATCCTAGAGAAACCACATTTGCCTCCTTTAGAACAAGTGACTTTTCCCTCCTTTTTTTTTTAGTTTAAAAATCTTTCAGACCCTGTTATCTTTCCTCATTCACTTCAATGTCAGTTTTGGTTCCAGTCTTGTTGCCTCTGTTTCCTTTCTCATGTCTAAACACCATAGAGATTTCTTAGCAAGAAATATAAATGTCTGTTACTGATTCCTCAGTAGAAATATATTTGCATTAAATCCCTGTATAACCTTTTTTGCAGACTCAAAGTTTATGTAATATAGGGTATGTTTAAATAAAGACAGTACATTTTTGGGTATTTTGATCAGTGTTTTGAAAAAGATATATAAGATAAAATCCTGTGTTTTGTATCTGTGCTCAAAACATACAGTAGGTACAAATATGTTTTGCAGTTACCTTAGTACTACAGTAGTTTTGGTAACAGCCTGTAGACATCTGGTCTCTCAGTAATGATTTAGAGATGCTCTTATTTACTCAATTTGCCCATTTAGATTTGCTACCAGGATTAATTTGGCATAATTTTATGCATGGATTTTTACTTCAGAAATGTCTCTATTTATGCCAGAAAGCAAGAAACTATATTGCAGTTGGCCTTAGTGTGTAGAAGTTTCTATACCACTGGATGATTGTACATAGAAGTGTTCCTTTGACACTTCTTGGTAACACATCTAGTGAGAGCAGTAACGCATTTCCTCAGTCAGTCAGTCTGCAGAGTTAAAGCATATTTGATTTGAAGCAAAGCTGGGAAAGTTTCATGTAGACTGCAGAATGAAAGTAATTTAGAGACAAAGGTATTTTGAAACATCAAAGAAGAATTGATATCCACTTCAGGTTAGTCTCGCTGTTTCCCCGTTCTTGAGTGGGGAATATATCTTCTGAATATTTGCTGGTGCCAAAATATGAGCATTAATTATCTCAGAAGAGTCTTTGGTAAATAAATCTAAAACTTCACCAGGTAGAACCAGATATAGCGTTAAAATATGGATATTTACAAACAAATTCTTGTGACTGTAAATTAATATTTTTAATATTAGTTAGTTTATTAGTATTAATAAATAACATACTCTTATAAATTATTTAGATGACAGCATAATGATATAAGTGATACAATTCTGAAATACCAAGCTGTTGTATTCTTCAGAAAAGGAGAGTTAAGTTTTGTCAAAAGACTTTTTTATTCTACAATGTTTTTAAGTAATACACGTGTGTAACTACACCAAACAAGATGCTGACTGTTTCTGTGACACTTATAAAGTCTGAGAACAACCTGACTGTTCCTTTTGAGTGCAGTTGTAAATGCGAGTCTAATCCATAGACATTTTTTTCACTGATAAATACCACCTGAGAGTCTCTAATGCAGTTCTGGAAGAAAGCTTATCTTCATGTTTGCCTCCCAGAGATCACAAATGGTTCTGAGGGGTAGGATTTCAAAGAACTTCTTACTGAGGTGTGGTGAGACAGCAGGTTTCAAGAAAAAGCAGGTCTTTATACATGAATTCAGCTTCATCCAGACCGATTTTGTCATAATATTTATCAATATACTTCTGAGGAAAGAAAATGCTCTCAGCTTTTTGGGAGTCTTGTGGGGACCTAGGGAACAAAACTTACTGTCACTCCATACTTGTTTACATTCATAGAATCATTGCAGTTGGAATGCACCTCTTGTGGTCATCTGGTCCAATTCCCCTGTTCAAAACAGGGTCAGCTAAAGCAGGCTATTCAGGATTAAGTCCAGTCAGATTTTAAATATTTCTGAGGATGGAGGCTCCAGAAGCTCTCTGGGCAACCTTCTTGCAGTGCTTTAACACACTCAGACTATTTCTTTTCCTTATATCTGGATGGAATTTCTCATATATCAGTTTGTACCAATTACCTCTTTTCCTCTCGCTGGGCACCACAAAGAAGGCCCTGGCTCAGTCTTCTTACTCCCTCCTGTCAAGAATTTATAGACATTACTAAAACCTTCTGCCTCAGGCCTACTGTTATTCAAGTCCAAGTTTTCTCAGCATCTTTTCTTATGACAAATGCTCCATTTCTTTCACCATTTTTGTTGCTCTTTTCTTCAGTATGTTGGCACCTGTCTCATACTGGGGAGCCCAGAACTGGTCCTAGAAGTCCAGGTGATTCTCACAAGGCTAGGTAGACCTGTTGGTGATATTCTTCCTAATGAGGGTCAGGTGACGTTGACCTTGACCTGTTGAGTTCCCTCTGAATAGCAGCACAACCATTAAATGTATCAACCACTCCTGCTTCATATTATGTCATATGAAAATCTCTGAGGATCTGCTCTGTGCTATTGTCCAGGTCATTAATAAAGGAATTAAACATTGCTTATAGATCTCTGAGGTGGATCCTCCTAGTGGACTGGCTTCTACTTGGGCTTTGTGCCACTGATCACAACATTTTTAACACAGCTGTTTAGCAGTTTTTAGTCCACTTAATTGTCATTTTATGTAGACTATCATTTTGTCTGTGAGGATGTCAGGTGAGACAGGGTCAAAAATCTTAGGATAAACGACATCCACTGCATTGTTCTCATCCATCAAATTGGTTATTTCATTGAGTTGGTTATTTCTTCTTTATAAATCCATGCTGACTACTTCCAAACTCCTTCATCAGCTTGTGGTTGCTAAAACCATTTTGAGAGTGCAGTTTTTCAATACCATCTCAGTGTTTGGAATGGGGGTGTTTATTCTAAGTGAACTAAATTGAAGAAAATAGTTTAAGAAATGTTCATAAAATACTATTCCTCTAACTGTTTTACTTTGGTAGATTGTTGCATGCTATTTTTTCCCTACAGAGAGAAGAGAAATGTAGAACATTCTGTATCAATAAAATTACATTGAATACTAATATAATATGTATTAATGAACTTTACCAGAGTAGATAATATTTCAAAATAAATAAGGCAAAAATATGACTCAAGAGAAGTTGACAGAATTTCCCTCCAAGCAGATTTCTGATGTAACATCAGCAGGGATGAGGGCTATCTGTCCATGTGTTTTTCCGTAAGGATATTTGGCTTCTTTGGAAAACAACCAGACTCTGTCCTTGTAGAATTTGGCAAATCTGTGATATAAAATAGATTCATTTAACAGATTTAAGATTTTTATGCAACTCAAGAGACTAGAATGACAGAGGAGGCAACTGCTTTAGCAGTAAAAATCAGTCTATGCCCTGTCCTCATGAAATAATAATAATAGTAATACTTAGTGCTTGATATTAGCTCTTACTTAGCTCTTTTAAATGTTAATACATACAGTGAAGCCTAAGCTAAGGCAATATCATCTGCTGCACGTACTTTTAAAGCTCTTTGTAAGTATATTCCCTGTAATTATCTTCCCTGAAATACCGGGGAAGGATATAGATTGTTTTTCTTCTCTGCAGTACTTTGGTATTTAAAGTCCTATATTTTCTGAAAGGTGTTCACTTCCTAAAGACATTGAAAATGGTGTTCATATGTGGTACCTGCAATTAGTGTATTGAAACTTGAAGTTACATAAAGAATTAATTTGAACTGTAAAACTGATCTGAAGATCTTACGCAGTTTCTCTGAATACAGCAATCTTGTTAAATGCAAGATTGTCATTTGAGAATTTTACCATCAAGCTGTTTAGAGGTACCCAACAGACTTAGATTTTCTCACCAGATTGCCTCTTTGACTTCTCACTAATTTACAAATCCTTGAAAATATACAAGAACATTACCTGTTGCAACTTATGTAATTAAGATTGTTCTTCATAAAGAAATCTTCTGGATTTCAACTCTGCCAATATTTTGCTTTCCTATACTTGAAAATAGTTCTTTTAGATATCTCTGCCTGCACTGATATTTCTATTCTATACTTAGAATTCATTTTGTTTAGCTGGGAAAGAACATGGTTTACATTAAAGGTGAGGGAAAGAAACCATTGCAGAAATTACAGCCTTAATGCTCAGTGATCTACATTGTAGTGAAAGCCAGATTAATTAACAGTTCTGATTTGAAAATCTAGGTATATATCAATTTAACCTTTGTGTCTTGTCCAAGCAACAAGACAGTAATTTCATAAATAACATTGGACTCAGACTGTTGAGATGAATTAGTTTCCCTGCTTAGTAACTTTTGACTTACAAATGCACTGTTGTTCTTGGATATCCTTGGTGATATGTGCTGTTGTTGTGAAATACAGGAAGAGAGACTATATAACATTTAATTTTGCTCTCCAGATTATCTAGAACATCATAGGTTTACAATAATACCATTTATTGTGCTCAGAAGATGAGAGTAAACCAATTTTAAATTAATGCAGTATGTTCCTCAAGGATAAAAGGAAGGGAAGCTGCAATCTGTTCTTGTGGTTTCAGGACCCTGTAGAGCAAATTCAATTCAGCAATGATATCATAAATGCCAGAAACGTTTTGGGAAGGTCTGAACGTAACAGGAAATCTTGCAAATAATAAATTGGGAGCAAATGAGAAAACTACATTTAGCTAGTTGTACTTTAGAGATTTGAGCACCAAGCACAAGCCCTCTTACAAGAATATCTCTTAAAACGAAGAACTGCGATGAAAAAGGAACAAGATTTTTCAGGTGCTGAAATTTGAAGAAAACAGAATATTTCACTTTTTGGAATTTTTTTTAGTCTCTCTGGAACAGTCTCATGCCTTATTAAAAGGAAAAAAATGGACTAAGAGTTACAAATTCATAACTTTTCATCTTACATATCTATCGCATAACCCAGGGAGAACCTAACGAGGTATTCAGACTATGGTACGTACCAGATACATGAGCATTAAACCCCTTTGAAATGGTTTTGACATATTAGGCAATTGCAACTGGTAAGCTCAGTGATTTGAAAAGTAAGTGACATGGAAGGCACTGTGGATTCAAAATACCTGTTAGTGCACAGAAAGTAACCATTTTATCTACCTTAGAGGTTTTATGGTCTTTTTTTTAAGGGAAGAGAAGTGAGGCAGAAGGATCAGGAGACCACATTTAAAATAAATTTCTGAACAGATCAGCCATAGAAAAAATTGCTTCCCTTCTTTAACTAATAAAGAAATTGAATTGCCACATAGTCTGTTGTTTCTGATAATATTTCGTGATGAAGAAATAACAATTTTCAGTTCCAAATTAGACAAACCTGTGTTACAGATGTGGAATATATGTATTGTTTTATTTCAGTAGGTATAGAAGGAAGCAAGTTCTTGAAAGCAAAAACAAATAGAAATTATGGGAGTTCACAGAATCATAGAACGTTAGGGGTTAGAAGGGACCTTAAAGATCACCTAGTCCCAACACCCCTGCCATGAACTGAAGCATGCGGTATTATTTTTGTGTTTTCTGTGGTGGACAGATCTAGTCATCTTACTCTTCTTTTAGAAGATTCTTACACTGATGGTGACATCTGG
Source organism: Pseudotriccus pelzelni (assembly GCA_035584735.1). Lineage (NCBI taxonomy): Eukaryota > Metazoa > Chordata > Aves > Passeriformes > Tyrannidae > Pseudotriccus > Pseudotriccus pelzelni. Next base: position 44,281,096 of record JAWMRA010000130.1, read on the forward strand.
GTTTTCACATATCCAAAGTTTGTAACTTTAAAGGACAAACAATTCCTGGCAGCTGGCCCTGACAAAGCCTGGCTTTGTCTCGAGAAAGAATGCTTGAAAACAATATATTGGCCAAAGTAATTTTCTACTAAGATGTAGCAATTAGAACAAATATGTATTGTCATTATGCCATGCAACTTTGTCTTAACCTTTTGAAATCTGTGTACAAGTAGGCATACAGAGCAGCTGGAGCAGTGGCAGCTCAGGGACACTGGTCTGAAATACAATTCTTTGTTATCTCACTCTTAGTGAAATTATTTTAATAAGTCAGAGACATTTCTGGAAGCCCTGACACTTAGCAAAATGAAAACGATTGTAAGCCTTCTTCAGTATTCCAGAAGTGAGCTGAGCAAATGGAAGAAGAGCTTGCCTGAGAGAGGTCCAAAACATCTATGCACTATGCAGCCTGTGGGAATTGTAAAGCCTGAAATACTGACGGAATAGATGGACACTTTTATGTGTCTTTGTTGGAATTACTCTTAAAGGCAGCATAAATCTGGCCAAAAAGTCCATGGGAGAAGTTGCCAGAAATTCTGGGATTTTTCTCTATTTCCCTTAAATCCAGGCATCTATATCTACGGCCTTATTCACTCTGTCATTTTTCTAAAATGCCAGACACCTCTGTTTTAAACACAAATATGTTTTATCTTCCTAGTGTTGCCTGAAAGTTCTAAATGAGCTAAAATATGGTCATTTGCTAATTTACTAAAGAGTTGGTCATTCACTGAGTCAGCATTTGGCTGCAATTTTAACTCTTTTGTTGCTTATAATGTTTATGAACCTAAGTTTTTGTCCCCAAATCACTATTCCACAGGTTGGTTCCTAATAGTACACCAGTATTCCCTGCTGATTTTTGTTTATTATTATATAAAACAAACCTGGGCTTTTTTTTTAATCTCAATAATGAACTAAAAATGATACTAACACTTTTTCTGAATTAGCAAATAAAGAAATTTAAGGTAATTGAAATTTTTCAGGCAATAAATGACACACAACACATATTTGTATTGTAAAATCCAGCCTTTTCCAAAAATCAGGTAGTGGTGCAGAAGAGTCACACAGATCCAGCATCCAGTTTGACTAGACCAGTCTAATAACAGCAATGTGAGAGCACTAGGCTTTAGTTCTTTGGTACCATTGTGACAAAGTAGAAAAGATTGCTTAGAAAAATACTGCTGTTTTTTCCTGTTCTGCTTTACTTTGTTTCTGAAATTTAAAAGATTAAGATTTTACCATCTGTCTTGTAATTACTGTTTTATATTGAAACAATTTCCTCATTTTAGGTGGCAGCAAAGCGTAGATAGTACAGATATGCCATTGCCACATACAGATACCAGAATGCCATTTTGTAGTGAACAAAGACCATCAGAAATAACTTGCCCAGTGAATCCTGTGTACACAGGAGACTGCTGTTTTGGAAGTTATCTGAATTGTTATTTACACCTATTAGAATTGCTGTGTAATGTTTGAGCACAGAAGAACCTTTGGTTAGTAAAACATCTGCATCAGAAAGTCGGCTATTGGCTGACTGTTGGGTGTGCCTTTAACCCTAACAACAGCAAAACAAAGCCAGTGTGTAAAAATGGATGGAGTATTTGACATATTTAGTCTTTTAGAGCCCCTGTGAAAAAGATGCAAAGTTGTATAAGCCATATGCTTCCTTTAGAGACAAATTAGGAAGAAATTCCATGGGAATCTAGAACAAATTTGGGAACCTATTCTTGAAATATGAAGTGCAATCATGCAGCTCAGCTTATCAGGAGAAAAAGCTGATGGAGAAATGTATGGTGGGACTCAGAGTACTCCCCAGATCTTCTCTGTTCTTGACTTCACACTGATGTGAAAGTCAGATGAACTGCATCTGTCCCTCCTTGCTCACCCTTCAGCGGCAGGAAATCCAGATGCCTGAGCCAGGGAAGAAGTGGCTGCTTTTAATGATTCGTTAGAAAGTGAGCCGGGGCTATGAGGTCTGCCAGGTAGAGCACCTGCCTTATTGTGTACACGTGACATGAAAAGGGTTTGCACTCTCGAAGGGATGCTGAGAGATGGCAAGCTTAAAAGTTGTAACTCTGTCCCTGACTGCTTGTGCAGGAATTAGCTGGGGCACATAAAAGGAGCATCATATCAAAGCAACTCAGGAGAAGATTTTGTGGGATAGTGTTTTAGTTCTTGTCCTGGTTACAGGGTTTATCGCTATGTGGGTATAACCAAAACTGTGTATTCTACATCCTCTATGTTATTTCTGATGGAGTGTTAATAATGGATCATTTGCAGCATCTGCCCAGGGCACACCTAATGACTCCGCTGTGATAACTCCCCTCCAGGGAGGAATCAGCACCTTCACAACCAGCCTGAGCTGCTAATGGGCCATACTGGACTGGCATAATAGGCAGCGGCAACAACTACACCATCAAAGACTCCAAAAATATCCCATGGCTCACAGAGTTAAATCACCCACTGTGAAACTCCCTGCCCTGGGGGAGGTACTGGACATTCCCACCTGAACCTGAGCACAGATAATTTTGGGGTTTGGGGACTTCTGGTACCACTCTTTGGATTGAGAGGAGGACCAGAACTCCACCAGGACTGCCACTCTCGACAAGACTGTGATCATTACCTCAACAGAACTGCCACTGTCATCGGTTTTCCTTTCCTTTTACTTGGCACCCAGGGGGGCCACGTGGTGCTCAACACGGGTTGACAAACATCGTGTTCTTGTCCCAGGGTGTGGGGTTATACATCTGTCTTTGTTGGTTAAAACCAGTTTTTCTCTATATCGTTGTAATTATAGTAATCTTTTTAGTAAATTGTAACTCTGATTTATAATCTCTCTTGAGTTGGATTTATTTCTCCAACCAGTTTACTTTTAAACCAATACAGTTCTTTTTATTAATTTTCTTTTTATTTTGACTGCTGGGAATTTTATATTTGAAAGTTTGTTAGTATTTTGTTGGCAGAATGCTATTTTGAAAATACAACCTTTTCTGATTTTGAAAGAGATAAATTTTTAAAATCAATTTAGCATATTAAAAATATATCCAGATAAAGACAATGAAATTTAATGTCTCCTTCCTGATTTTGTGTCAAAATGAAATGGGTATGGAACTGTCCATGTGACACAGTGGGGATATCACAGATTTTGACAATCTGTTTCCCTTTATATAATTTTTTATTAGTGTTCTTGTACTTCTACTATAAAAGTATAACTCTGTAATTCCTTTTGTATAATTTATGAGACATAACATGGTTGATAATATAGATTATGGCTACATTTTTCCTTGCCTTTTGCATTCTCTTATAAAAATTTTGCCTGAGCTTTTCCCACAACAAACTATACAGAAGCTGACACAGGGTAGAATTGTTCCCCACTAGAATTCTTCCTTTTCCCTCAGGATCTTTGACACTTCAGAAGTGCTGACCTAGAAAGAGCACACTGTTAAAATACAGTTTTATGCTAGAGTCTCAAAAAAGAAACTGATAGATGACTAACATTCACAGCCTTTGGCTGACGTAAGTCTATTTGCTGATGGCTGTACAGGAAACAAATTTGATGAAACTCAAGCTCAGGAAATTGGGAAATGCAACTGTGTTTCATCATGGCCTTTGTAATTGTATTGGTTGAAAAAAATCCCCTAGCTAATATTAGCAAGAGGAAGTAAAACTAATTCTGGCATGATTTTCCCACATCTAGTGCATAGTTTTACTTTTTGTTTTGGGGTTTTTTAATTATTATAGAAAGATGAAAGCCTTGATTTCATAATTGTTAGCACAGTTACTGAAGTTGCTGAACAGGAGAAATAATGAGAAAATAACTTTTCAAGGTATCAAGATTATATTGGAGTATGTCATATCAATTTATTGCCAGACAATTAGAGGAACCAAAATAATTTCAATATACATGCATGATTATACATTATTTCATTCAAAGATCTCCTGATGGAACTTGATTCATCCATTATATCATATATATATATATATATATATATATATATATATAAGAATATCTTCCATCACTCCCTGAAAAGCTAAATATGGGATTTTCAGAGGATGAAAACTTAATAATTCAGATTTTCATATATAGAGGTTATAGGTTAGCACAAGTACATCTAAAATTAGCTGACCTTTTTTCAGATTCATGTTTAAGCAGAGAATATTTTCTTGTATTCGTGAAATAATGCACTTAACCTTCCTCCCCCACTCCTATGGCATTGGCACAATAGAACAGCAAGAATTATTAAAGGAAAAACAATTAAATATTGTATTGGAATACTGCATAAGTGAGCTAGGATCCTCTTCAAAAGATTTAAAGTTTGCCAGTGATGGCAAGCCAGTTCTTTCAAAGAGATAGTTCATAAATTTTTTACAGGGAAGAATATTTAACAGTAGAGTGATAATTACTTGTAAAACATGACTTTAAATTACTTTATACTTTACTGACTGTCAGTCTTCTGTATTCAGAGTGTTAATCATCTGCATAATCCTCCTGGCAACATTGATAAGGTAAAAACAAAGGAAATATCCTCTTCGGGGAAGAATCACCACATGGTAGATTACCAACTAAGAGACATTTACTAACATATTATTGTCCAAGAGCACTGAGTTTGATGGACAGGCCAGTTTGTCTTGTAAAGACTGTGCTGCAGATTAGAAAGGCCAAAAGTCATTGCAGTTCATTAGTTAAAATTTATTTTTGCACAAAATTGTATTTTTTAGAGTACATAGGGTCTTAGCTACAAACATCATCCCTATACAAAAGCACGGAATTACTGTTGTATGTTTTTATCTGAAGGAAAACTGGAACCCTTTAAATCAATTCCTGTTGGTCTCTGCCACTTTAAATACTTACTGACTGAAGCTGGTTTAAACCCTTAATGAAGGAGAAAAACGAATGCATGCCCACATTCTGATCAAACAAAAGTTCTGATCTAGTTTTCCCCACTTTGCCATAAATCATTTGGACAGAAATTATGTAAATATTGAAAGACTTACAGCACAGTTATGTGTGAGATCCTTTGGCAGAGAAATATTTTTCTATGCTCAGTTTAAGAAGTCTCTGATCTTTGCTACTTCTAGTTGGCCAACTCTTTTGTCTACTGCAGAGCTTCCGTCTTACTTCCATCAGTCCAATGGTTTTAGTTGAGATGTGTTTTAGAAAACAATGAAATTATCTAAATAATCAATTTAAATTCTAGTTTTTGCTATTGTCTTTTTACTTTCTTTGGTAGGCCAGATCATTTGAGTGATGGGATGAAGGTTAGCTGTAGAAGCTAGCTGCTGTTTCTTAACTGAGAAGAAAAAGAAAAAACAAAACTGTATAGTGAGAGAATGCAAACCACTATTTCTTTCCTTATTCTTATTTGGTCTTGAATTTATGGTCTGTTACTCACAGGCAAAATTTTGTCTGGAGGGCTTGCTGTAGTTAGCTCTGAGAATGTTGATTGACTGATAGATTTGTTTGTTTATTTTAGTGTTAAAACCAGCTTAGCAAAATTAAACCTGAGTATATCACAAATAAATAAATTATTTTCATTGCATTTTAGAATCAAATAGAAAGATAATTCTAATACCAAGAGTAGGAATTTTTAAAAAAATTTAATATTTATTAAAAGGTTAGTTAGTAGACTGAACAATATCTTTGTTTAGTTTAATATGAACGAAGTTCTTATGACAAATTTTCTTAATTTTATTTGAATTGTAAGATTGAGCTTAAGGGTAAAATGTTTAAAGTCACAGTGCTTTTAAATGAGTGTAAAGCTCCAGAATCCTTGAAGGGCTGACAAGATGCAATGAAGAAAGAAATTGTTAGGCAGGCTTCCTAGCATCCTGAAGAACTTCCTTTAAAAATCTACTGTTAATGTTTTTAATTTATTATAAAAATGTTGCTTATACAGCTTTCAGAGTACATTTGGAAAATGTTTACATAATTTTCCTGTATTTAAACACTTGACATTCTAAACCAAATGTTTTATGCTTTAGAGGAACCATTCTATGAGAAGTATGAACCAAGTTTACATTTTGTTCATTGCCTTTGTTTGAAAGTCAGACCTCAAAACACAGACTAGAACTTTTTTCACTGACTTTTAGGATAAATGTGGGGAAAGGAAAATTAGAATACATAGGTTCCATGAAAATAACTAAGATGCACTGGAAACATTTTACAAGGATTTTAATAAGTTTATAGAAAAAAATTAATAAGATTGCGATGGAAACTTAAGTATAATGGTTAGTACTGACAATTACTATAACATTTTCATACAGAATTACCTGGACCTGTATGATGATCTGCTTACATTTAGGAGAGTTTGACTAGTTGCCAGAAGCGTAATAAAAAACATTAAAATTATTGTCATGCCAATAATGAAAAAAAATGCAGAAAGCATTCTTAATTTTTTGGTATGCCATGTGCATTGCTTTGCTTATGCAGAAGCATGAGAAATACTCAAACACTAATGCAAGCTGGATTGAGACCTTTCTGGCAGTTTAACACTGTTTCTAAGGAAATACAACAATTTTTAATTTCCCATGTTGCCCTGTGATCTTGAATTTAAAAGAAATTCAGTCTTTAGAACTGTACTGATTAATTCTGCAGGTTGCAGAAGCGATCCAGGTACATGGCATTTCTCATGTTGTTTCAATCTATATGTAATCTGAGAAAAACTGCAAAGTCATAGAACTATATTTGTTGTAGTCTTTGTCAGTGGAGGAAAGTTTTCTTCAGTATTTTAAAATCTGCAGTGTAAAAACGTTTGGTTGGGAAAATTACCCGGTTACTGAAACAGAAAGAAATTCTGAATAGCTAGAGAGTTGAAATGAAAGGGACATTGTTAATTATATCCTTTAGAAAAGATCTGTGTTATTAAAAGGTGGCAATTATCTCAACAGTAAGGTTGACAATAGTGCTGTTCCCACTGGAAAATAATATGCTTCCCTGAAGGAGCATGTGCCATGTCTTTCCCTGAACTATAATCCTTTCTATAGAATTTTGTTTCCTCAATTTTGACCTTCAGAACAGGGCTGGTGACTTATTTTAGTCCATGATTGGCAAGTCTCAAAGCAAGTTTCCTAAAAGAAAGGCAATTTTTGAACCACCAAGTCATGTCCTACAACAAAGGTGGGAATGAATCTCTTTCCAGAGATAACAAGTTTTAGAGGAGACATGAAACTAATTCTGAGCTCGTATATTGGCCAAGTTTGTGTCATACTAATGGCAAAGCTACTTATTAAATGTTTAGCAAGGTTAAAGAACACTGATCAGCAAAATCTGAGGTAATACTTTTCAAGGTCACTTTCTAGCTGTTGATATGGATATGTCAGAATTAAAGGTAGAGAATGCTTCAATTTTTAATCTTAAAATGCCCTCTTCTACCTGGGTTCAAGATAATGTAGCTTTTTCTATTGATTCTTTGTAACTTAGGGTGATAAAAAATACATACTTAAAAAAAAATAAATCAATTTAAGATCTTCTTGTGGTTCTGCCTGGAGAATTGAAAAGCAAAGACTAATCTGACTTACTTATTAGCTGTTTGCATACCTTTTCAAAATTGAGGATGCTGTAGCAACCAAATAGGTATGAAACATCTTCATTCCTTTTCATATAAACAATGTTTGTTAACAGAGAATAAGAAAACCACAGTCTCCTCCCTCAGGTGGAAAGAAAGGTCGTCAGCAGTTGTAATTTCCCCTGGGAAATTCAGAGCTGCCCTAGTCATAGAATCTGCAATGGTGTGTAGTAAAGAAAGGAGGAGGAAGAAGAGATTTTACAAGTGCATTGTCACCTAGGGAAGCTTAATGGTCAAGAAGAGAAAAGGATAAGAAATAATGAGATGGATCCTTTCTCATAAGAAGACAGGGGACATGTACCTTTGGTCCTGAAAAGAAGACTGGGCCTGCCTGCAGGGAGTATGGAAAGGTGTCATGGTTCCAAAATTAAAGCAGAACAGTTAAAAATTAGCTTCTTCTGTTCTCTTAAATTCAGACTGTGTGGAAAGTTATTTGACTCTCCTAGCTAGACAGTCAAAACTGAGTTTTTTCAATAACACCACAGAAGTTACTTTCATTAAAAATGTGCTGCAGAGACATGTTAGGACTCAATGTCTGTTCTTAGCAGCTGGTAAAATACATGCCGAGACCTTTGAAATACATGTTGAAGTTCTCAGCCTTGGGCTATCATGATTAAGATGTTTCCCGAAAATTTAAAGTATACAGGCTTTATATAACAGGCTTTACTAAAGATAATCATGGAATGACCTGAGTTGGAAGGGACCTTAAAGATTATCTAATTCCAACCTGCCTGCAATGGGCAGGACATCTTCCACTGGACCAGGTTACTCAAAGACCCCTTCAACCTGGCCTTGAACACTTTCAGGGATGGGGCATCTACAACTTTTCTGGGCAACCTGTTCCAATGCATCACCACCCTCACAGTAAACAACTGTTTCCTAATATCTAATCTAAAACTACTCTTAATTTGGAGCCATTCCCACTTGCCCTACCACTAGATACCCTTGTAAAAAGTTTCTCTCCATCTTTCTTGTAGGCACTTTTCCAGAACTGAAAGGCCGCAATTAGGTCACCCCCAAGCCTTTTCTTTTCGAAGATGAACAATCCAAATTCCCTTAGCCTTTTCTAATAGCAGAGGTGTTCCATCGCTCTAATTATCTTGGTGGCCTCCTCTGGACTCACTCCAGCAGTTCTTCCTGTGTTGGGAATCCCAGAGCTGGAGGCAGCATTCCAGATGGGGTCTTACCAGAGCGGAGTAGAGGGGCATAATCACCTCCCTCAACCTGCTGCCCACACTGCTTTGGATGCAGCCCAGGATACAATTGGCACATTGTGCACATTGCTGGGTCATGTCCAGCTCTCCTTCACCAGCACCCCCAAGTCGTTCTTGGCAGGGCTGCTCTTGATCTGTTCATCCCCCCCACCCTCTATTGATACTGGGAGTTGCCCTGACCCAGGTGCAGCACCTTGCACTTGGTCCTGTTAAATTACATGAGTTTCCCATAGGCCCACTTCTTGGGCTTGTGCAGGTCCCTCTGGCTGGCATCCACTTTCATTCTTCTTCAGGAATGTTAACCACACCTTTCAACTTGGTGTCATCTGCAAATTTGCTGAGGCTGCACTTCATCCCTTTATCTGTCACTGATGAAAATATGAAACAGTTCTGGTCCCAGGAAAGACCTCTGAGGGTCACCACTGGTCACCGATATCCATTGGGACTCTGAGCCGTTGACCACTACCCTCTGGATGTGACCATCCAACAGATTCCTTATCCACCTAACAGTCCACCCATCTAATAGAGAACTAGCAATGCAGAAAGCTTTGCCAGGGTAATTAGGATCCAACAGTGAGTGATTCTGCTTGAAGGAAGGCTTATCAGGAAATACAAATAGTGTTGAAATTAAGATAGCTATGCGAAGAAACAAAAATACAGGTAACTATTTCTGACTTTTGCTGTTGAAGCTGCTGCTAATAGTAGTGGCATCATTTAATCATATAGGTTTCTGCCACCTGAACTTTCTATAAAATAATAGGTTTAATATTCACCTAAAGTAAACTACCTAACTAAACACGTAAAAAATTAATGACTCATCTTGCCTTACTTTTGTGTCTTACATTTTTATTTAATATATTCATTTTAATGTGCATTAGACTTTTTAATATTCATTTTTAATAGCAAGTCTTTCTTTGCTACTTTATCTGAGCTATAAACCTCATTTCAGATTTCTACTACAATCCGTGCAGTTCTGAAATTCTACTTTGTACCTTAAAATTGCTTTAGAATTCGTTTATTCTTCTTCAGCTTTAGAATTTGAAAAGATCTGTCAAAGAAATCATAGTGAAATAAAAACTGCTGATGGAAATATTATTTCCATATAGTCCTTTGCTTTATATCTGCAGGACACCATGAAAGTGGAACTCAGAACCTATTGATGTGCTGGAGAGTTCCCATTTTTCAGAACTTTTACTTCAGATTTTCCATAGGAACAGATAAACATGATGAAAAAGCTTATTTTGACTGTTTTTCTCATTTTATTTTTTTTTCCATTTATCATCATTTAAAACTGATATATATTTTCTGACATCAAGTGAACAGGGTTTGCCACACTTTTTTCTGTCATAAACATCTCAGGAACAAGGAATCTGGTAAAAGACTTACATATATCCATGTTATCAGATCACTCACTACAGCATGTTGTTGGGAATGTTTTTTTGTGGTCTGGTTTTTGTTTTTTTTCTCTAGGCTACTGAGTTTAAAATAAATGCAATTCAAATTCTGTAGAGAAATGCTCTCTCAACAGGGAATGCTGGGAAATAACTTTTAAATGTGTGACTGTACTTTGATTGATATAAATTTTCCTGTAACGTCTTCAACCTTTCCCTGGAGTTAATTTTTTCTATATTTCAAATTGCAGCACTTTAGGTTAAAACGGCATGGGAAACACTGCCTTGTTTCACTGTAATGATACAGCATGGTTGACACTTGCACACAAACAAGAACTGAAAGACGGCTTTCCAAGATTTAAAATAGCCTAATGAGTTGTTGGTTACCGTTGAGCATAACTTTAATGACAAGAGTCCTTTCAATAACTTATGCACCCACATTGCAAGAAATTTGAAAGGTTTGAAAGGAGTGAAGTATTTTATGACTTGCATTGGTTTTCTACGTTTGTCTCAGTTGGGGGCTTTGCAACTCAGTAATGTACAATTTTACATGCTGTGTCACAAGTTGATGACTAAGGAGTGAGCTTTGGGCATTTAATAAGCCTCTTCCAAGTACTTTTGTAATGTTGCTTTATTTTTAGTTAGGATGTTTATCTCTTAAGTCCATTTGAAATTTTATTTGATGTTTAAATCAATTCCACAAAAGTTACATCTTCTGTCTGCTATTTAAGTGTCTGCTTGTGCTTTATTACTAAATTTTTCTATTCGTGACTGAATTCTGCCATAATAAAAATTTCATGGTGCATTATACAATCAAGCAAAACAAGTAGGTTACTTCTATCTGGAGGTTATAGCCATAGTCATTGTGCAGATTTAGCAGTTCTTGTAGCTCTCTGGAGAGCTGTCTATAACTCTCAAGGGGTACATCTATATTTCTTCGGTAGGTGTAGCTATGTTTGGGTTCAGATTTGGTGTGTCATGAAGCTGGTTGTTATCTGTGATTGTCTTTGCCATTTAACAAGGCTGGCATGGACACAGAGCAGAGGTTGGGAACAAAGATAATATCCTTTGATGAACAAGAATTATCTAGAAAGTATGTTTCTTGAAACTTTGTCAATAACCTCAAGTATGATATTTCTTTCAGTAACAACTAGGGTGTTTTCTAAATTTGTTTCAAACTATTAGTTTGTGCTTTTTTTACCTTTCTTCCACAGCTTTCATTTCTTTGGTGAGTCAATTAAGTGAAGTATATTTCCCTCTTTGATTTGGAAAATAGAGTTTGTATCTCACTGCTGTTGGAGTATTTTTATCAAATCAAATAAATTCAAATCTGCTGATCATTTTACCAGTGTGTTACTTAAAATATTTGATTCATTAATTTTTTTCTGCTTGCAATTGATGGCAATTATATGTAAATCAGTTTAGCCATGCACTAGTGAAATGCATTGACCTAACAGTTTACTTGAATACTTTTCCAAACCTTCTCAATGTGTAAAACTCATGTGAAAGAATACTGATTTTTGATAACACTTGGTCAAACTTTTAATATATCTGGAATGATTCCTTAAAGCAGAAGTCCAAATGTGTTTATTGAGATTTTGCAATCTGCTTCCTGATTTTGATTAAATTGGGACTATCAGATTAGAAAGGACAGTTAGACAGAAAGAATATCTGATTATGAAACTTTATTTTGGGAATGCAGGGATATAGGAAATTGGTTAAAGCATCTAATTTATTTAGATCAATACTTACATTAACTCTTCTCAGCTGTGAATTGATCAAGAATAACTTGGACAGTAAATTATATTCACTCCTCCTTATTTTAAATACCCTTGTGTTGGAATCTCTGCTGTCCTAACACCTTGGGAAGATTATGGGGAATATTTTTGAGAATATTTTTGGAAATACTGAATATTGGTAAATATTGATAAAAAGGAATATTGGAAATATTCTTGGAAAAAAATATTTTGTGAATATCCTGATAGAGAATGTTTTTCTTTAATTTGTATTTTGACGGTCCCAAACTAATACAAGCTTCTAATAGTTTTAGTGGAGACTTTTGAAGTACTCAAAAGCTCAGCAATTGCTTCCATTTGTAGGTCTGTTTCTTTCAAATCCTTCCTAATGCAAATTTCTTTTTGGTTACTGCTAATAATAACGTTAATGATAGAAAGTTTGTCCCGGAGACTCCAAGCCCTAAAAATGGTCTTTTAGTCTCTGGAGCTTTATCTTCCACCTCTATTATTACCTCCTCATTTGAAAGAAATGTTGCTAAGAAACATGCTGATGTTCTAGTTCTGGACAATGGGTAAACAGCTAAGGAATTGCTCTCTCCATCCTCTTACACCTTTTTTGCTCTGCTTTCTATCCTTCTTGACTGACACTGTGTCTTTCATATTCTTCTTCTAAAATTTTTGCACTAAATTCCTCCAAGGTACTCACGCTTGTTATCCCTTATTTGCTCGAGCTGTAGTTGTCCATGTATTTATTACCCAACTACTCGTCTGGTCTTTGACTCCCTTGGGCTGCTGGACTGACCAGCCTCCTAAGTACTTTCTGCTTCTTTTAGTTCTCATTTTGTTCCTATGATGTGGTCAAATAAGTCATACACTTTTTGATCCTCAGCTGGGGTCACTGAGCAGACACAGCTGATCAGCTTCTTCACTGGCACCCACAGTATGGGTCCCTAAAGCGGCAGGCAAACTGTGGTGCTCTGGTGCTGTGGGGAAACATGCTCCCTGTCTTCGTTAACATCTTGCAACGCACAGCTACCTGTGTGGTTGGGTATGGTGCCATGGTGAGTTTCTCAGCAAACTAAAGTCTAATACTGATTTGGTTTTTTTTTTCTTTTTCTGTAAAGGTACCTTGGAAATGCAATGGTCATTGTGAGTCACTAGTGTGTCAGGGCAGGTTTGTTAAGAGTCCTATAAAGAAAGCTTCTGCCATGACTATTTTAGCTGTCCATGCTGATGATACTGCTCTGTTATTTGAGTCTGTATAACCTTACATCTTCTAACAATCTGCCAACAGACAGAGTGGCAGGTCTAGAATCCTAGCTACTTATTCCATTACATTTTATATCTGTATGGCATTGCGAAGGGGTCCAGAAACCTTAAGCGTGCACTTGCCCAAGCAAAGAAATCAAGTCATAAAAGAGCTAATGCTTGCACTATAAGCAGTGGTATACATATTGCGACTGTTCCTGAGTGTCAGAGTTGGTGGTGTTATCATAATTGTGTTCTAAGCATAAATCTGGGATTATATTTAATTATACAGTGTACCATCTTACTTAAACTAAAGTTTTATTAAACTTACTGGAATTAAAATTGTTCTTTTCTGAAGGCCACATTTACATCTGTACGTATGTACATTTACACATATTTCTATATCCCTTCTGACTCTGAATGTAAATTATTGTGTGAATTATCAAGACTACTAAATTGCAAGTTGAAGTTCACATCAAAAGAGTAACAGATCTGGTAATCCAGAGAGAAAAATATCCAGGATTTTAATGATTTAGATGTATTTGTATTCATATGACTGACACTCATTGCCCTTTATACTCATCTTACAGATCTATAATTCCACTGATTTCAGCTAAGTCTTCTCTGAATGTCTAGTTCTTTTGAGTAGACTACCTTTGAATACCATGAACCTCTGCCTTTAGGCACTTCCTGTGTAAAATAAAGTGCAGGTAAACAGTATAGATGAAATGCTGGAGTGCTTAAATTGATAGGAGTTTTGCCACTGTGTTTTCTTTGGTCTCGAATTTAAGCAGCTCTTTATTTCCCATCCAGGAACTAAGGAGTATAGATTTAAGTTCCTAACTTCTTCATCCCTCTTTTTATCTTTTATATAAGACAAGGAAAGAAGAAGAAAAAAAGCTTGGTACACCTAATTTTTCCTTTTCCTATACGTGAGAATTTGGTATCAAATGTATTTTCTTACAAGTAGAGTCTGAGAGGCAGATTTTAGCCTGAGAGTTTTGATAAGTATTTTCCTAAGGTGAAACGAAAGGAACCTTTAGATCATTATGCGAACAGTCCTTGGAAGTGTAAGTTCCCAAACCTTTAGCTGAACTGGCAAAAATAGGCATGGCAGTATCCTCCCTTTCCAAGGGTGAGATTATTCTAACTGGGAAGACCCTGCACCAGATAATGACTACGTGAAAGTGAAAAGGACTATTAAGATGCCTATTAGGACAACTGCCTTTCTCAGAGCGGCAGTTGCCTGGATCAATGATTTCCAAAGAACCATAAGGAAAGCGAAAATCAAGAGTTGAGAAAAAGGCCCTTAGCAGCTGCTTTTGTTGCCAGAAGTCCCCTTGATTGCATCACATGTTTAGCTCAAAACAGTCAAATTGAACACAGTGTCTCACCGATAATTACAGCTTTTTATCTAGAAAGATGGACAAGCCAAACAGTCACTTTCATCTGCCAGACTCTGTGATGCTGAGCTAATTGGCAGGATGCTAGAGAGGTCATAGCATGGTCCAGTGAGACATTATACACACCTGAACTCTTAGAAATTAGCTCAGAATAATTTTAGACTTCCCAGGGAACCAATTATCATTTAAAGTTAATAATCATAGTGAAAACAACTAGGGAAAGTGTTTCTTGCAGAGGGAAGTCCTGGATTCAAAGGAATGGACTGTGAGGTAAAGAAAATTTTGGTGAAAACCTATTGCATCATTCAGGTAAAAATGAATCTTAATCTGTGCCTCCTTAACTCATTTCCTTCTCATCTAAAAAACCTGCAGGAACAGCAAGAACCAGTATAGTGAGTGGCACACACAAGGGCTCTCTCTAACCTAATATGCTTCGTCGGGGGATGACCAATAATGGATGTCCAGGGAAGAATCTTAAGAATAAAACAAGTATATAATAAATTTCCCAAATATTTTCCTAGCCCTTAGCCTTTCCTATCTAAGACACTTCCCCAGCTGTTTCTGTCAGATGTTTTATGGCTGTTGGATAAACATACTTAAGCATAACAAGTGCTAGCAAAATGCCAGAAGCCTTAATGTACCCATGATCTCACTGCAAACTCCAGGGAGAGAACAGTGTGATATCAGGTGATTCCAGACAGAAAAATGCCTCTCTGCAGCAGCAGCTGCAATCCTAATTTTTCCTCCCCTCATGCACTCACCCCGCTCCAGTGAGAGCATGATTGGTAAGCGCTTTTTTTTTTTTTTGGGGGCTATTTCTCCTGACTCTCCATTGAAGCTCTTCCCCTTTCCTGAGCATCCGTGCTTCCCCTGGAGGAGTGCATCTGTTTCCTCATTCTTCAAGAAGCAAAATTAAATTCTTTATGCGATTCTTTATGCGGGCTTTAGACACGGGATAAGCTTACACATATATATGTAAGCTTTTCTCAGAAGCTTAAACCTAGTTGGATGCTGAGAGCAATGTAGTCATGCTGCAAACTGACTCCAAAATTGTTAAGACTGTATTTAACATCACGCAGTGTTTCTCTTCATGCTACATCAATTGGATCACTAATAGTACCTGTGAGGTATTACTGGCAGTGTGTCAGGATCGTCTTTTACAATATCCCACCTTCCAGTGCTCTCTCGTTTGGTTTTTTTTTGAGAGTAATAATTCTTTTTATCTTCAAAGAAATGCATGGCTGTGTTTGTTAGGCTTTTTTAAGTGCAATACAAATATTATAGATTGTGCAAATTAATAGAATAATGCAGTATAGTGTGGGTTTGGTAGTTAGAAAAGTATAGGTTGTCAATATGTGGAAAAGGCTAGTGAAACAGGTTTGCGTTAAGGGTTTTTGAATTTGGAACTTTGTAATATTAACAGGAAATAAACCCCAAATTGTATACATTAAGTTCAACTCTGATTTCTAAAGCAAAGATTGCATAAGGTTTTCAAGCTTAAAATAGTATTGTTAGTATTCTTTTATATAAAAATCTGACTTGTAAAATATTTTATGAAATTATTAAAAGGTTTGTTATATTTAACACAGCTCCCCTCTCAGCGTGCATGTTTATATTAAGTTCTAACTTAATTCTACCTCAGTTTTTTTTTCTCTCATTTATTGTCTCATACATGTTTCCCAGGATAGCCCACTGGTCTTACAGTCTGACAGAAATGTAACAGTGAATGCAAGAAATCACATGGGACAGTTAACTGGACAACTGACAGTAGGTGAGTGTTCTTTATTAACTGTTACATTTATCAGTTTAGCTTTATGAATAGATTTCATTAATAAAAATCACATATAAAATATTTCTGGATAGTCAGGAAAAAAAATCTCTCATCACCATACTCAAACAAAAATCAGTGACTACAATGCACAAATAATAACCAATAAGAGCATGATTCACCATTAGCTCAAGGCAGAAAAAGTCAAATTGTCTCAAAATAGTTAAAACACCTTAATGAAAAATTATTGGTTTTGAGACAACTGTAACAGAACAAATTTTTAAAAAAACCAAAACTCAGCAAAACATGTTTCAACAACACCTTCAGTGGGAAAGTAACTGTAATTTCCTTACAAGTTCAGCCAGTCTTCCATTACTTCGGTGGCAATTGGTTAGTCTCCATCAGTTTTGTAAGGCATTTGTATCAGTACATATTCAAAGAAGTGAGTAATGGAATGTAGAAAACCAGAACAAAACAAAAGTCAAAATGCTTTCCTAGTCATTCCAAAATTTAAAGGGAAAGAGATCATATAGCCAGTCATTAATTAAAACTGATATTTTACAAAATATAAAATATAGCAGATCAAAGTTCCAAATGAAATGGAATTAAAAAATCCTATACTTATCTGTTTCACTCGTCATGTATTTTTCCCTGCTTTTATGATCTTTACCATGTTTTAGTAGAAATCATATTTATTGTGTTAGTAAATATGGAGTATTTTTTTTTCAATATTTTCAGAACTAGAATAGTACTGAAGGTATTAATTGCTTTTTAAGAATATTGGCCAAAAAAAGTCACTGCAAATAGCTGTTATAGATCTGTTACAAAATTATATATATTGACTGGGAATGGGATAAAAAAATATAAAAACCTACATGTGTAAGACTTTAATATAAATAATATTAATAAATTATATAAATTCAAGTATACACTCCTTAGACTCCATGTATTTTCTTTTTTTCCACTTCTGGGTTAAGCTGCATTTTATCCACTTTTTTTCCTCATGTATTGAGGTTATGCTCACAAATAGTTTTAAACTCTAGTTGTAATCTACACTAAGTTTTCATACTGGCTGGAGACAATGGCTTCAAGTTGTAAAAATCTTTGGCAAGTGCACACACAGTGACATACCATCTGCACTGATTTCCCTGAAAGACCACATCAAATAAGTGTGAAAAGGTAGCTAGACTTGCTAGAAGGTACAGGTGAGGAAAATTAGCTATCACCTGTTCTAGCCATACTGTGCTTGCCCAGTGTGATTATGGAATGCAGTTCTGTATCATTTGCTAACTATATTATTAAAATCTTTTACTTTAGCTGATCATTGCTAAAAGGTGAGTTGCCCGTGGCAGACATTCACATTGGCTGAAATATATATAATATTTTTATCACTGACACTATTCTGTCTGAATGAATCCAGCACAAAAAATGAGTGTGTGAGTGTATTGAGACTGACCTGCTTAAAGGCATCACACTAGAGGTTAATATTCTAAAAACGTGAAGGCCTGGAAAAAAATGTGGGTTTATGTTTCCATTATTAGAGTGAATACCGTTAGGCTTCTTGGTGTGCAGCAGGTCAGGTAAATACAAATTGCAATATTGTATTGATATTATTTCTTATTCTTTACCTTCTCTTCATTCCTTAACAGCTATATGGCCTTTATTACTTCTTATATTAGTATAAAAGTCTGCTTCTTTATTTTTATAAATTCTCTGTACTGTATTGGATGCACATTGTCATATTTCGTATTTTCTTATCTCTTATTAAATATTTCCAACTTAGTAAAGTCAGTCACCACTGCCAGTATAATCAGTAAAACCTGGACATTCTACTGTTAAAAATCAAAGAAATTAACAGGCACCTAAAAGTAAAAGTGTATCATTCCTGCCCTCCCTTCTAAAATTTTTGTTGTGTGAAATAGAGCAGAGAAAGACAAGTTTTTACTTTTGCCTAGTTAAAAGCATGGCCACATCTGGTGAAATAATTGTAGGGGACTTTTGTCTACTGTGCTTGATGATATAAGAAAATATTTTTTCTGTTAGTTGTAAATATGCTCTGGAACATCCCTGTCTTCTTTAAAAATGCTCTCTGTCCATTCACTAGTTCTGTGTGCTGAAGCAGCTGTTTGTGTGGCTGCCCAGTGAAAGGAATAAAAATGAAATGTTTTAAACAACAACAACAAAACAAAACAAAAGTAAATTATTATGCCTTAAGGGGAAAAGTAATCTAATTAACAACTTTGAAATCTTCTTATTTGTTAACATCTTTAAAAAGTTGAATAATAATTTTTAAAAAACCACCAAACTTACAAATTTAAATGCATGGGAGGAGCATTCCATAAAGAAAGAAGAATGCCAGTGCATTCAGAAAGATGATAATGCACTTTTTATATATGTGATGCCATTGGCATTTTATCTGTATTTCACAGGACATAAGTGGTATTACAAGGCAACTAATAGGCTGGTCTCTTCCTGTCTTTGGCATCCAAAATTGCTGGTCATATCAAATTTTAGGACAACTAAAAATTCCTTCTATGGTATTTAGAACTCTGCAAGACTAAGACAGCCTCAAGAGAATGTACTTAGAACTGTAACTGGAAGATAGGTTAATGTAAAGAAGTGGAGTCAGGGCTGGGAGGCAGGAGACTATATGTTCACTCAGGGAGATGGAAAAATGAAAGTGAAACTCTTGATAAACTGTGTTATCAAGTGAGTGTCACGGTGAGTGACTATGGAGAACAACATATTTAACTAAAACGCCTCATTTAGATATCTTGGAACACATCCTAACCTAGGATAAGTGAAGAAAAAGTATATTAAAAAACTCAAAACCAACAACCCCCTCAAACAAAATAAGTATACTGGAGGACTGGAAGACTGAGTGGTTGTATTTTTAAATCATATAAATTCAAGTCATGGCTCCAGGTCGTACAATACCAATAACCATTATTACAGTACAATGTTTTTATACTGGCAATAAAAACTGTACAGAGAGAAAGTCACAGCTGTGGCAATACTTTCTGTTGGGATTGCTACCAAGTAAGCAAGAAATGGTGGGTTGTACTGCAGTCTATTTGTGACATATGGTCAGGAATCTGCCAAGTTTGTGTCTGGATCTCCAAAAGGACTCCACGGCCTTCAGTTCTTAGGCATGCCATTTAAGACCAGTGGAGCAGATGTAGCACAGACATGAGTTATATGTACAGAATAAAGATGAAAAGATGGCCATCCATTAAATGTTGTATCTGAGTTGGAAAAGGATAAGTAATCACATCTCTCCCCTCCCAGCCTACCCTTAGCAATAACTTTTGCATTATGCATTCTACTGAATTACCTTCACACAACTTTTTCGTTCTGTTAAATCAGTGTTTGCATAGTTTATATATATGGAAAAATATCTACTTCTTTATTTTTGCCAGTCTTAGAAATGCACGTTAGTTGCTCACCTTGAGAAAGAAGTCTGTTGTTCCATGCTGTCTGCACATATCTTCCTGGTTTTGAGTGGAGAACATTAGGCTGGCAGAAGCTAAAAAAAAAAAAAAAAAACAAAAACAAAAAAAACCAAACAAACAAAAAAAATTGATCTGATGTTTGAAGCCCACTTTGTACTTACCATAAATTCATCCTCAGATTTCATTTTACTTCACCAATTTTCTCTTCTTTTTTTGTGAAATTGTTTTTTTTTCTTATTTTTTTGCTTGCTGCTACTTCTTGACCCTTTTCCATTCATAAAAATCTCTGAGGATATCTGAAATGTGAAAAAAAGTACACTTTTCTGCTAAGCTTTGAGACATCAGACAGAATTCATAACTCTCACAGAGGTCCAGAGCTATACAAGTCACAGCTTTAGAGAGCTCCTGAACCCGTCACTCTATTCATTGAGATCTCTAGAGCCATGCGAATTGAGAAAAAATATTTGAATAACAATTAAAGTTATGTTAACACCCTTGCAATTACTTTTTGAAAATAGCGGGCAGATGTGTGATTTTCAATAACAGCACTGCTAAAGACTGATAGCACTTCTAAAAGATGTAGCTAGTCAAATAACTTGTCAAACTTAGTGGTGCTTTCCATACATTTACCACAAAATTTGTCTTCGTGTATTTATGATTTTTTTTTTCTTTAAAATGTGCTTGCTTACTTGCTGTGTTCCATCCAGAGTACATGGGTTACTGTGCAGGAACTCATGGGCATTAGGAACCATAGTTACGTAACTGAGAGTGGGAATAGTCTCCTTCACCATTCTTACCTGTATCTGATCTGGCGGTTGCCTTTATCTACTGATACCTTACCAGACAACACATCCTGCTAGGCCTTCACTTCTGAGGTGGGCAGAGTAACTCTTTACCCAAATGTTGCTTGTGATGTTGCTTTTGCAACATTTAGAGATCAATGAAGAGTCTGAAGCAAGATACGTTGCAAGCATCTGGCTTTTTTAGAATGATCTGTGGTAGTAATAATATGTTACATTATTACTCTCTGCAGTAGTAACAATAGTAAGGTACATGTAAAATATGTGTACACGTGTAACACCACAGCCCCAGAGCCGCTCAAGGTGGTTCCCACCTGGTTACTGATCTGGTTTCCAACAACATATTGCTCTAATCTGTGATATCTATTGTCAGACATTTACGTAAGATTTTTATGAACTTGAACTATGGATCCATAAAGGCAATGGAAGTATTAACATGCTTGAGTAAAAAGGGACGAGAAAAGTTTCTGTGTTTTCTAATCATGTTTGCAGCCTCAAATGTAAGTTCTTTTCTCCTAAGGGCTTCAGGAAGAAGGTATCATACGCATACACCCTTTCCTCACAGTAGGAAAATGTAACATAAGGTCTCAACTCTTCTCTCTCTTATCTGCATAGCTGTTCTTGTATCATCCATAGTAGGGTGCTGGGGACAGAAGGGATGGTGTTGTTTTACAATCCCTCGTTAGCTGCTTCTGCCCTTCAACTAGGCAAAAAGGGATCAGAACGTGTCAGGAATGTATGAAATAAAGACTTTCTCCTTTCCCTTGCAAGGAGGTTTGCCTACCTGTAGTCCCAAACTACAGTGAGATTTCCAAAATTTAAAGTACATTAAACATTCAGCTAGTCTAATTTTCACATTAAAGCAATTCTCTTGCAACCATTGTGATGCCATTGGATAATTATTAATGCTAAGAGGATACACTGCAAAACCAAATTCAGATAAGTGAGTTATCCATTTCTCATCATTCTCTGAATTTCTATTCATTAACTGGAATACAGACTGAAACACCAACAAATTTTGCTTCTCAAAACCACCTTACTGTGGGCAATTCAGAAAAGTAGGTAATTCACTTTATGAGATGAATTAGTTCAGTTGGTTAGAGTATGATGCTGATAACATGCTGATGATAACCAGTGTGATGTTGGTTGTGGGTTTGATCCCCCTATGGGCCATTCACTTAAGACTTGAACTTGATAATCCTTGTGAGTCTCTTCCAACTCAGAATATTCTGTGATTCTGAATTAGTAGTCCAGTTTTTGCATTGATGTATTTTATCTTGAAAATCAGACTGAACGTAATAGCTTAAAATCTTCTTTTGGAACATTTTGTCATTAATCAAGTTCTTTACATTATAGCAAAGGTTTTTAGCTTATAGTTAATTCACTTCCTATTTTTTTTTGATTAAAAAACCCCCAAACAACTAACCAAACAAACAAAAACAACAACAACCAAACAAACAAAACCCCAAAACACAGTTTCTGTCATTTCTGGGCTAAATTATTTGCATTGCTTACATTTTTTCCAGATGTTTTTTCACTTTAATTGGAAATTTTTTTAAAAAATTGCTTGGTTGTCTGATGTTTTCCCTTGTTTTAAGTCAGTTACTTGTCATTCAGAGAATACTTAGATAATTTATACAACAAAATATTATACATTCTGAGCATACAAATTTCACAGTATAACGTTTTTTAAGAAACTTTTATAACCAGTTATACACTCTTTCGAAGTTTAGGAATATAAACAATTTATCGGGAGGAAAAATACAGTTCATCTGCTAGCTGGTGGTACAAATCCACTGTTAGGCCTTTTAAATGGGGGAAAATGTCAGATAACTTGCTCTTTTTACTACAGGTTAGCCTACCTTGTACTTAACTGCAGAGTTAAAGGATCTCTTTCAGCTTCAGGCCTCACTGCAGAAGGTATGATGGAGCAGTGCCTGGAAGGCCATATGGCTTTATGTCTCCTCCTGGCAAAGCACATGAGATGAGCCAAGAGGCAGTCAGGAAGTGAGCCATGTTATTCATAACAGTTGAAATGTCCAGCTGGAATCTGAGTCTTATCTCTTCTTGTAATTTACAGTGCAGTGTGGTGTTGCTTCTATTTCTGTCTGTCCAGTCCATAGAAAAGTCTTTTTACAAACCATCTATGCTGTAACAGGTTTTGTAATAGGACCTCACTTAGTATAAACTCTTAAAGACTTTGACTAAACTATCATGAGAATCCACTCCCATTAATTAATTGTCTTGAAGCGCAGTATTAGGAAAATGTGAATCTCCGAAAACCATCAGAAGTTCAGCTCCTTTGCCAGTGCTTTGATGGGTCTGCCAAAGTAGTCTTGAAAAATTAGCATGATAATTTATTTGAAATTCATCCATATTTCTCCTGCAATTCTCTGTTTAAGTCATCATCAAATAACAGAAAGCATCTGGATTTGTTTGTTTTGATTCAGCATCAAGAGGCAGTAATAGTTAATGGAGTAGTAAAACAGTTGCAGACAACTCTTTTCTAATTTTTACTTTTATTTCACTTGTAAATTGCATAATTTTTATGTTAATTTTCACACCTACTTTTGAAATTCAGCAATGGTAAATATGTTCTTGTGACAAGCAAGCCCTTGCAATAACTGGATTGAAAAATAATACATTTTTATACATCCATTATATAATTAAATCATAAAATTATTAAATATACTACATTAAATATTTTTAAACCAGTTTGTGCTTGGTTGAGATCTCTTTGAAAGAAAGAGATGCTTTACACAGTACTTCAGATTGTATTTAATAATTCAGATATGTTTTTCAGCAATATCTTTCATATCTTAATGATACTCTTATTATATGTTATGTACAAACTTAACACTACATTGCTGTTTAATATTTGAAATACCCTATGGTGTAAAATATAACTTAAATTTCCCTTATGAATTGCCACATGAAAACTGTGCTATAAAAATAAAGTAGTAAGCTATTTCTCTGTCACTTATTAGGACCAAGTGGTAATTCTTTCTGGTAGGTATAGCCATTACTTAACCGGCTACCTCCTTCCTGAAATACAAAAGCATATCACGTCAGTTAATATGTCAAGAATTAAAGTTTCCTCCATGAATAAACACAAATGCAAGCAGCAGTAGGACAGTAATTGAATTCTGTGCAATTTCAGCGTTGCTATTTCAGGGGAGAGAGAGTGCTTGTGCATTGTTTTTATTAAACAGCTTATCCAAAAAAGTCTATGCTGTAGATATAAGGTTCCTTGCTTTAAGTTTTATAATCCTCACTAGTGTGTTGTACATAATTTGCTTTGGATCTTGAAACTAATAACTTCAGTACTTCCAGATCTGGGGTCTTGAGACCTCTTCCCCTTATTTTCTTCTTTTCTTTTTCTTTCCCTCAGTCTGAGCTAAGGAAGACTATTTCTACAATGGATACAAGGTACAGCTCATGTTAGTTCATATGTGAAGTTGTATTGATCTAACATGGAAAGCATCTTTTCTGTCTGTAGCTGACAGACAAAAAGAAAAACATATTTTGTGCTTTTATAATTATCTGATACTTCTCTCTGTAGTATTTGTAGCATAGGCATAATACATGCATCTTATGTTCTTTTTCCTTTTCAAAGGTTGTTCATCATCTAAATTTGGAGGGAATTTTAAAGTCCAGTACCTGATTTTTGATGTGGTTTTCTTTGCGTAATCTAGAGCTGGCTTGGAAAGGACAAATACATGGAGGAAGAGATTGATTTTCAAAGTAAGAATATGACTTCTTGAGTCTGGACTTCAGAAATTCTCCAAGGCATATGAAGTTACTGGGCAGGGTACTTTATTCTTCTGCAATTACTCCATTTTTCCAGTATATACTCACTATAAATCTTAATTTTTGATGACCTACTGCTATGAAATTGGACATTTTTTCTTTGCATGTGGAAAAAATTTGAAGCTGTGTCACAGGACATAGATTGGACTTAGGAAAATTTCTTCACTGAGAGGGTGATCAGTCACTGGAACGTGGTTGAAGTGGTCACACCACCAGGCCTGACAGAATTCAGGGAGCATCTGGACAATTCTCTCAGTCATATACTCTAGTTTTAAGTAGTCCTGCAAGAAGCAAGGAGCTGGACTTGATATCCTTGTGGGTCTCTTCCAATTTGAGAAATATATTTTTTCTTTCAAAGGGATACAAAATAAATCCAGGGAAGGGAGAAAGAAGGGCAAGTAGCAGGCCTTCCTCAGGCAGCTTGCTGGGAGCCAGGCGTCAGATCCCAGCTGCTCACAAGTGGTGCTGGCAGGAGCTCCGGGCGCTCTAAGGACGAGTGGTAGGTTGGCTTCTTTCAGGGCAACCTTCAAAAAGCAGCAGCACAAGCATCTTTTTCTCATGAAAGGACAACAGTTAACATTCCATACCACTGTCACTTTAGAGGTGATGTGGAAAGGATGAAAGAGAGCACTAAATCAGTGTTTTCTAGGCAGGAATTGTGGAGGGGGAGCAAAAGCGCAGCAGGGATTTTGTGCAGAGAGATGTCTGATCCACTTGGTATGAGACGTAGCTCGGTGTCGTAATATTTCATCTCAATCCTAACTTTGTTCCTGGAGCATCTATAGTGAGTCTGGACATATACTGAAGTAGATTTCAGTCATCAATGGCTATTTTACCAACAGTGCAGGAGTCCTCTGCTTACTCTGCTGCTTTATAGACTTTTTATATTACCTTATTGTATTTCAAATGCAAACCTGGATGTTTTCACTGTTTCTAGAAAATTGGCACTGAAAACTAGGAGAAACGGGTAATCTGTTGTAATTCTCAAATATTTTATCCTCTTCCCACACCACCTGACCCCATACCATACCAGAGGACATCATCTATGAGCAGTTGATTGATTTAACTGTAGAAGTAGAGTCTGAGTGGGAAGAGGTAATTAGTGTTTTCATGGTGGTGCAGAAGTGTTAGTGTTTAAACATTAATCTGTTGCCATCTGTCCTGCTGCTGTTACCCACATGCTGTTGGCCAGTACAGACAACATAACTACTACCCAAATGTTCAGAGCAGAGAAAGTGATTTCCTTTTTTAGGAAAGAGATCCCTAAAGTCAAAGAAAGGGCTATTATTTAGATGTATATAAGTAGGTTTTAGAGGCATATACATAGGTTTGGAAGGATGCAACATACCTCTTCAAAAGATAGTTCTAATTCTTTGTCATTAGCTTTATCAACTGCTGATACTTAACTTCAAAAACAGCTGCTGTGCATGCATTGTGACATTCACAAGGCAGCTGCTGGGTGCTAAGCATTATTAAATTACCTACAACATCTGGACCTTTAACAAGACCTGACAGGACATTAAGATTTTATTTTTACCCCTTTTTACCCTGATGTTCAGACAGCTCATTAATATTGTTAAGAATATGTTATACTATTGGGAATGGCTGAGGTGAAGGACAAAATAAAGGCTAAAAAATGAGTAGTCTATTTGAACTTAATTAAATCCAAAAACATGGTTAAAAAGAAAGAGAAGCGCAGTAAGATCTTTCAGATGTTCTCCTTCATTTCAAAGTTGCAGAGAACACTTGGAAGTAGAAATTCAACAGCATGTGGATGCTTTTAAAGATGTTGAAGTGAAAGCAAAGAGATTTATCAAACATGGGGGAGTAATTTGATTGTAGACTTAGATTATTTATCTTTGAAATGTCTGAGTTCCAACAGTTTTCTTATTGAGCCAGCTATGGGAAACTTGCCTGTTTCTATATGAGAAAGAGATTCTTGCAAGTGAAGAGTCAGGCTTGGAAACAGTTGTGTTTGCCTGTGAAAATTATTTGGCCATATGAGATTGTGACTCTCTTAGATAGCAAATGCTGGTTCATATCAATCAGATGACTAGTATTAAAAAATAAATTATAAAAATCCTTCATTTTTCTGGAATTTTCCCTCACATAAGTGTAGACTATCAGAAATTGCATCTCACTATGTTACAATTACTGTTGTTTTTAAAAAACATCAATATTGAAGTTTATCTTCTATTTATTGCACCACTCTTGAGTCCTGTGAAAATATACAGTTCCAAAACCTACTTCACTGCAACTTTAAAAACACATTGGAAAATACCGTTTAATATCCATAGCTAGAACACTACTGATTTGTTGTGCTGTATGAATACAATTGCATGTATGAATAATGAATACAATTATGTTTATTTGCCTTTTATTTACCTCCATTCAGAACTGTATTAAGTTCTATGTTATGCCAACACTAGACATGCTTAATTGTGCCACTTGTAGGTGGGCAGAGTTTTCTTGATGTAATTTGTCTCAAACATGTACAGAATATTTAAAGGCATATTTATTCTGGATTTAAAAAACTTCTTTAATTCATAAATATATCTCTGAAAATAACTTGTTTTTCCTTAGGTTATTCTTAGAGTGATAAATATTGCAGTTGCAACTGAATTATGGGCAGATGGCACTGAATTAATGATTAGCTGAATATTTTAGAATTTTTACTAGACTTCTTCCTGTGAAGAAAAACATTCAATAAATCTGAAATTAATTCTTCGCTGGGAATAGTTATCACTCACTGAATCACTAACATCAGTTAGAGGTCAAAATACTACAGAGTGAGCATTTTTTCCAAATCAAAATTAAGGACTACATTGCCTTTCAAAAAGTTATTGCAACACTGGAGTCCCAAAATTTTGCGATTTTCCTTTTGTGATATTCTGGACAAGTAATTTGTTTGGAGGAGTTGTTTTGTTGCTCTTTTATCAGACATATTACCAAGGCACCTGGACTTCTTACCACCATGAAGTTGTCAGACACTTAAAGCTTCCTACCCATTTTGCTTCTGGTGCAGAATAACAAGCCAGGTGCTAATTTAGCACATCCATTTTGTTCTGTGGTCCAGTGATTCTGGTTGGCTTACCATATTAACAATGCAAAAGCTTTCAGCTATTCCAGACAAAAAATTCACCTATGCTGCAGATCTTGCCTCTGAATTTGCACATCCATCTGCATCTAGGTTATATTTCTTTCCAGACACAAAATCACACATTCCTGTAAGGACACTTCAGATTTCCCAAGGGTATCCATATAGCCTCTCTAACTGGGGTATTTCAAAGGTAGACAATCTGGCAGGGGTTCAAATCACAGATAAAGACACAGAATTTAAGTGACAGCAGGGTAGCTGCCTGAGGTAGATGTCTTCATCTGTGAATTGAATTGCATCTTATGTGTTACAAGTCAACAATGAACTCCACTGAGAATCTTAATCAGAAGAGACACTTCCAGAATCTAAGAGCCCAAATATGCTTTCATCCTGCTTCTGCAGATTTTCTGGCCCTTATCCCACTGTCAAGGGCAAAGAGACAAATAATTTCCTAAATGGATAAAGCAAAAATACCGAGAGCTGGGCTAAACCATCATCATCTTGTGCTGTCGTCATAGCAGGTACTAGTTGTTCAGAAATCTGCAAATGCAGCTCACTGATCTGCCAAGTAGCAGAAGGGTTTAAAATTATCACTTTATGGTCATCAGGCTGTAATTTTTTTTCTCTTGTTATACTACCCAGTAGTACCGAGTG
Source organism: Pseudotriccus pelzelni (assembly GCA_035584735.1). NCBI lineage: Eukaryota > Metazoa > Chordata > Aves > Passeriformes > Tyrannidae > Pseudotriccus > Pseudotriccus pelzelni. The sequence goes on from JAWMRA010000130.1 coordinate 44,309,267, forward strand.
GTAGCCTTTCTCTAGATGAGTCATTTTTATCTTAAATATTTTTTGTAAGTTCTTTCCTTAAATCTTTCTCAGATAAAGTGTGTTTATATGAAATGCTGACACTGTTTGCATAGATAACTCCAGGATATTTATTCTGTCTAACTGAAGCAGATAATCTGAAAAATAGTCAGTTTGGAAAAAATAGATTTTTCTAGTCCCCCCTGTGTAATAGCTATCAGTGTTGAATTAATGTTATAAAAATTAAAATATTCCACTTTCAAGAAAGCTTCTAAGTGCTCTGATAGCTTGTATCCTTTATTTCTGTCTTCTCTCTCAAAATGTGTGATGAATTCAATTTTTTATCTCAAAAAGTTTAATTTTCATTCAGAGACATCTAAATGGTCTAACTCACTACATTGTGAGTAATAGTATGCAATATTTTCAAGTCACAGAAGGTTTTATTTGAAATCCATAGAAAACAACTAAAAGTATCTGGAAGATACTTTTAGACAAGTAGACAAGTACTTTTAGACAAGTCAGACTAGAAATCTTGCCTAAATGAAATATATAATGATAGATAGAAACAGTTTTAGAGAAGAATGAATGACCTTATGATCTGCAAGATGTTATATTTCCCAAGGAGAAATTGAAGATTCCTGTTTTGTCTTTGAGTTTCAAGACATTTCATACTCCCCTTAGTATTTGTGTGTGCTCTTGCTATTTGATTTGAATGTGCTGTTCATTACATACTGCATTAGTCAGGTCTGTCATACTATTGTATTGTTTTGTCTTTTTTGAACGTTTGTTTCTCTTGAGTTGAATATTCTGCAGTTACTTAGAGGCAACTTTCGATGTTCATAAAACATGTAGTGACCAAACAATGTAACAATAACTTTGCAGCTTAGTTTAATTAACAGAGACAATATAAATTTTCCCACTGATTTTGTATGGAAATGTATTTCCCAGACTGCTTCAGTAACCCTCAGCTTCCAAAAGGTTTATGTTCAGCTTTGTAAATTATTTCAGTTATAAAAACCAACTGTATCACAGAAAGGTAAAAATTACAAGGTTAAGGATAATTCTGAAAACTTGGAAAATTCTCTTAGGATTTAGTGCAATTCAGGTTTTATTCCTCATGAGTAATAAAAATTGATAAGCTTTCTATTATCATTCATGCTTTGTAGTACACAAAATATGTTAGAGTTATAAATAATTCATTTGCATGAGCTGGACATTTGAGCTTGTCAATGAAAGCTTAGTTGATAAATGCGGCTATAAGAAGAAATTATCATAGTGTGGCTATTTATTGATGTCAGAAAGAAAGATTCCTGGACAATAAAGGAAAACATGCATAGGAAAGATAATGCAATAAATCTGGTAATAAAAATAATATATAATGATTTATAATTTTACCTACTACTTACTTTAAATATACCTCATTTAGTAATCTAATTTAATATTTATTCATTTTATACATCCGTGTATATTTATTTACTATTAATATATTTTATTATATATTATTTATGTATGTTTAAAATGCATTTATAGTATTATGGGAAAAATCAGTCTCATAGAAAACTCATTATCCTTGCCCAAGCCTCAATTCAAGAATCTAGCTTATGCATTGAGGAAACTAAACTTAATGAGATTATAAGTAGAGCAAAACATACAAAATATTTGTCTTACACACACATTTTGATGCCTGGCCTATCTTCCTTTGACTTGCTTAGCTTTCTTGTCTAGGGACCCATACAAACAAATAATAGGTATAACAATTATAGTTAAAGTTACAGACAATGTATATGCTTTTAGCCACTACAGAAGCAAAGTAAAGGTGTTAACTTAAAGCTCAAACAACCTTCAAGAAACAAAGAAGCACATTTCATCCACGCATACTGCCAGTATCTGTTGAAATTATGAACAGTTGTGTCCAGTCAGACCAAAGGTCTGTTTAGCCATATAATTTCTGAGTCTCAAATACATAATATGATGTGGTAGCAATAGTAGGAGGAAAAGCAGAGATTTGCTCTTGAGCTGTTGTGGCCTTGTGTAGAAATAGCTTGGAGAGTGCTGTCTGCTGCAACTTTTATACAACTTTCACTTATATATATTTTCATGCTTGGAGTTGCACTATCAAGATCCACCAGGAAGACAGATTACAGGAAGAATGTATTCTATCCATTGCAGAGGTGGCAGGTAACATTTTAATATAGTGAACTTGATATACCGTACCAATGGCAGACTTGTCAGTGCTGGGTTAGTGGTTGGACTTGATGATGTTTGAGATTTTTTACAACCATAATGGTTCTGTGATTATATGAAGTTCCTAGAAGTAAAATCTGCCTGGGAGGGCAGAACTTTTCTGTGAGCTTCCATTTAACCAAGTCCTAAACCTGTAATATCACTAATCTTTTATGTATATTAGTGGGTCCATAGATCATGAAGAAGGAAGTGTCATGCTTCCACCAGACCTGCTGTTTGATTCAGATGGTTCTACCTAATTTCCTCTTATATAAATGTGTGGCTTATTCCTTAATAACTTCAGTTGACAGCTGGTATTATTCACTCTTAAAAAGGGTAACAAATATGTGCATTGTTTCTTCTGGCCTAGCATTTGCTCCAGCTTCCCTTGTCTGAGTAGGCAATCATTCAAACTAGGAAACATCGAAGATCAACCTCTCTTAGAAGCAGTAGCTTTCTGACATCTCTACAGCATGGCCATCAGCTGCTGACAGACCCCATTAGGGGTTTTTTTTACCTTCTGCTTTCACACATTTTATATATAATGAAGATGATCCTTCCCGTTCCTTAGCAAATGGAACACAGAATATGCTCTGATTGCTGTGCATCTTTCTTTGTGTAGATGACTTGTTCTCAGCTGAAAGTTCTCTTTTTTTCAAATTCATCAGTGCTTCTTCTATTCAGCTGGTTTGAGTCCTTCATTTGCACTTGCATTCAGTGAAAAATTTTTTTTGTGGCCAAAATGCTATAATATCTAACTTTCCTATTAATATTCCTATGAATATTAACAAAATTTTATCTAGGTGTGTATTTCACAAATATTGATTTCAGACCTAGCTGGGCATTGAATCTTTATGAAAAATGGTTTATCTCTTTTATCTTCAATCTCAGAAGCATCAACATGTTCTCATAAAAATAACTTTCTTTGTCATCTGGCTAAACTCTGCATTTAATAAATGTATAAATAACCCGTTTTTCATTGAAGAACCAGAGAAAGTACACTGAACTTCATTGTGTTTTGCATTTACAAGGATCATAAGTTTGTGATAATTCCATTTGAATTCTAGTCCCTATATTTAATGTAAGGTTGTTGATTTCTTATCTATGTCTGAATTTGTTATCTGCCAGGTGGACACAAAAGGTGATTTAGAAATCAGATACAGCTGCTAGTGTTCATCTAAATTGGATATAAGTATAGAAAATATCTTTGTCAATAGAAGAAGAGAAAAAAATTGAACTTTGTGTGTATTTAGTATTGTTGACAGTTTCAACTTTTGTTTCATTATGTTGAGAATGAATGGAAATTCATTGTAGTGTTGGAAACAAGCCAGAAGACCAGGCAAAGGAAATGTTTGCTTCACCCTGATTTCAACATTTATGTTACTTTCATTACTGTTGATAGAGTGGGAGTGGAGCACTTTACTGCCAAGAAAGAAAGAGCATGTGATCTTAAGTCCTAAATATGTTTTGTGTGCTAAATGAGTATGAGCAGTATTACATATTCTTCAAAATCTAAAAACTAAGTCTGAAGTAATGTTTGGGTAGAAATTGTAGCAAAAAAAACCCCACAACCAAACCTGAGGGAGATTATTAATTTTAGTTTATCTGTCTTGTCCCCACAGTAACGACTGTCTACATCAATTCTCTTATTACCTCCTATTATATAATTTTGTGGAAAAGGAGATGAAAGGGAGATGAACTATGTGGAAAATACTGAGGAAAATAAAAGAACCTCAAACCTGAATATTGTTTCCCATAACAAAAATACAGGATACAGTGTATCATAAAGAACAATATGCACATCCGCAGAATTACTTGAGATGCAATCTGGTGGTAGGGGAAATTCAAGCTGGCCAGCAAGCTTTAATCACTGTAAATGTTCTCCAAACGGTGAAAAAAAAACCCACTATATGCTGCCCAGGAGGAGAAGTAATTTCCATAGCAATAAATTGCAGTAATGCAAAAAACCCTACACAAAGAAACAAACAAAGAAAAAAAAATCAACAAAAACCAAAATAGAGTGGTTACCCATCCATCTTTCAAATTTTATCTTCATAGTCATATCTACACCTTGTAAGACCGGTGAATTCTTGTTATTGTTATCATTCCAAATAGTGGTTCTCATTAGTTTTCCTTAATAATAATGAAGTACTGCAAGTTATCTCTGACTTTAAAAAGCAAAATAATAAAGCATGCATTCTTCATATTGTTATTATGGTATTATTTAATAAATAAGTCAAACTAGGCTCTACAAATTCAAAATAGATACAGTTCTTGTCTTGAAATTCAATCTCTATTAATGTTAATCTGGATTAGAGAACTATAATTTTCTGTATTCATATTGCATGCACCGCCCAACATTTTCATTTAACCCATCTTCAGTATAGCTAAAATAAATGGATTTATGTTTTTTACCATTTTAAATGTAGCTGATTTAATGATAGTTTTGATTATGCAACTGCTGTATAACAAATGTGTTATAAACCCTCATTATATATCACGTATGGATGAATATGAAGCATACATTTTTCATTTATATACTTTAAATGAATGGAATTTCACAGAAACTTAATAATTTAATTGAGAATCATACAACTGAATTTACAAGTAAATAGTTTTCCTGAACACAAGGTGAGAAGAGAGTTTGTCATGGGTATCCCTTGATCCTGATTAAAGCTGTTATGGAGTCAACTCCATCTCTAATATGAAGTAGACTAGTAGTATAGCAAGAAGTAGCAAAGTTTAAAAGTTTCGCTGGTGGCCATGTGTTTAATTGAAATTACCTTTCCAAATATAATTCAGAAGTTAGCTTTTACATGGTTTTCTGGACTAGAGTATGTATTACTCAAGCAGATATGACTTGCTGAAAATAGTGATCTACAAGTTTGAACTCAGAATTTCAGAATATTTCCTTTGTTCATGCATGATATTCTGAGACGTGATGAATCATCTTCTTTAGTAATACAGTTGAAGATTCAGACATTTTATGAGATGTGTATGTTTGTTATGTTCTTGGAACACAGCAATTTGCTTTACAGCTAGGAAGTTAATACACGAATACACTGCAAATGCAACTGCTTGCTCTTATTTCAACTGGGAAATGAAAATGTAATGGAACAGAATTCCATTTTGATTGCATTGATTACTCTGTAGGCAATTTAACTTTTCAAAACCAGTTTTATAACATTCACATCTGGTTCTATGTCAAAGAGACAGATTTAGCATGTATTGTATTTTGTTAGTAATCTCTCAAGTGACTTGAATACACTAACCACTGTTGCAGCAGTAAGTAATACCGAGTGATGTGCTGTTAAGTCCTGAGTGCAACATAAAGTAAAAGCCCATTTATTTTAGCATAAAAAATATATATATTTACATCCTGTAATGCTATTTTGGACTAGCTGAATTCTAGGTGTACTTTTATATAATGTGATGCTGAAGCAGCACAAATGCTGAACATCTGAAATGTATGCATTTCTTTGTGGAAGCTCCAGATCACTGTTCTGGAAGTCATTCTGCACAAAAGCCTATATTATCCTAAATAAATTGCAAGCTTTAAAAAGGAGTTATAGAAACACAGGCTGTCATTTGCAGTGATATATAAGGAGTAATAATGTGGCAGGTCTTTTCTCTTTTTGATTTCTGACATATTATCTGTTAGAAGCAACAACGTTGATGGGTGTAAATTAGCAGCATACAGTACTTATAATACCACTTACTTTTAGGTACCTAAGCAATCATCAGCTCTTAAATAAAGATAAAACTATTAAATATTAAGTTATTTGAGATTATCCTTTAGTTTCCCAAATAATAAATATGGCTTCAGGACAAGGATATCTCTAACATTCTGTATTTGATTTGTGTGGGAAGATTCTGGTACTGTGTCTGAAAGAACTGATGTCAGATGGCTCAAAGATGGACCCATTGCTGGCCATGGCCAAGCCAGTCAGAGCTGGTAGTAACACCTCTCTGCTAACATATATAAGAAGGGAAAAAAAGTTATTGCAGAGAAGTATTTGTGGCTAAAGAGAGGAGTGAGAACATGTGGGAGAAACAGCTCTGCAGCACCAAGGTCAGTGCAGAAGGAAGGGCAGGAGGTGCTCCAGGCTCCAGAGCTGAGATTCCTCTGAAGCCTGTGGTGAAGACTATGGTAAAGCAGGCTGTCCCCCTGCAGCCCGTGGAGGTCCACTTGGTAGCAAAGATCCATCTGCAGCCCATGGAAGACCCCATGTCAGAGCAGGTGGATGCCCAAAAGAAGGCTGCGACCCCATGGCAAGCCTGTGCTGGAGCAGGCTCCAGGCAGGACCTGTGGAGAGAGGAGCCCATGCTAGAGCAGGTTTACTGGTAGGACTTTTGACTTTGTGGGAGCAGCCTGTTCCTGAAGGAGGGACCCACACTGGGGCAGTTTGTGAAGAACTGCAGCCCATGGGAAGGACTTAGGTTGGAGAAGTTTGTGGAGGACTGTCTCCCATGGGAGGGACCCCATACTGGAGTTAGGTTAGAACTCTTCTCTATGGGGTGGAAGAAGCAGCAGAAATAACATGTAATGAACTTGCCATAACCCTGATTCCCGATCTCCCTGCACTGCTATAGGGGATGAAGTAGAGAACCGGGAATAAAGTTAAGCCCAGAAAGGAGGGAGATGTGGAGGGAATGTTGTGACAGTGGATTAGGAAAGGGAGCTCCAGGACCTGGGGTTCTTAGCCCATTACCTGGAGGGGAAAATGCTCCCCCCCCGCCCCCCACCATGCAGTCCCCATGGAGCCCAACGTGAGGCCACACAGAGACCACAGGAGAGACGAGTGAGAAAGAGAATTTATTGTTATGGATCAGATATATATAGGCTTTGGAGAGATTATAAAATCATGAATTAAGAGTTCAGGAGGTTCTGCAGAACAACCAATGGCAGGCAAGGGTTAACAACCAATAGAAAAGAGTTAACAAAGCCAGTAAGAAAACTTCCTGAATAGAGATAACAGTTGTCGAGGGGAGTTTTGGGAAGAAGACACAGTGAGTTAGCAAAAAAGTACAAAAGCCATTTTGAAACGTTCACTTAAACAACATTAAAACTTCTGTTCTTAAGACATTTGGGCTGTTGTCCTCATTTTCTTCACAAGTTCATTTCTGACAGGACTTTTTCCATCCTAAGTACTTCAGGTCCATTGCTACAGAATGTGTTTTAAAGACGTGTTTTACTTCTCATTGTCCTGCTGTGATTGTTAATAAATTCTATTAATTTCTCTGAGTTGGGTCTGTTTTGCCCATAACAGTGGGTGGTGAGTGATCTCTCTCTGTCCTTATCTGAACTCATGAGTCTTTTGTCATACTCTCCCTGTCCAGTTGAGGAGGGGAGTGACAGATCACTTTTGGTGAGTACTTGGCATCCAGAGAGGGTCAAATTGCCACAGCTTTCATGCTTTTTCATATTTACGTTCCTGTTGCTGCAGGATTCTGCTGCTCTTGTCAGGCGGGCAGTGCACTGTGGTGGACTCCTTGCTTTGCAGCCCTTGCTTTGCAATCACTGTTAAAAAGCCAGTCTCCTGGGCCATGATAATAAACACTGGTTGTATAGTATCTTTTGTTTTTCCCTTATGAGTTGAGTGGAGCGTTTTGAAATTTACTTCTACTACAGAATTCTTACTTATGCTTTTCACTAATGATTCAAAATGCAGCCCTTGTGAAGTGTAGTACAGTGTATTCTAAGGCCTGTCTTAGAACAGAATGAAATTTAGAAAATGACTGAAAACTAAACTTATGCAGAAAAAGAAATATACAACTCCAGAAGGGCTTTGAGATTTTGAAATCAAACTTTTGACTAAATCAGGAAAAATGATTGCTTATGATTTTTCCCCAGAAGTGATATATAATTTTTAATATAAAGCCATATTAAAATTTTGTATTGAATTAATGCCTTTTAGTTGTATGCCTTTTAAATATTTCAAAATTAAGAACGAGTATTTCCAAACCCAAAGTAAACACTGTTCAAAAAATATATCAAAAGTTGAATGTTTTCATAATGTCAGAACTTATTTAAATTCTGAAAAAAGTTGAAGCGGTAAGCAGTAAGAAAATATACAGCGAAGGATAAAAGCTAGGCATTGTAAAAAGCTTATGTAAAATGTAAATGTTTATACTATTTGATTTTGAACCTTTAAATCTATGACTTTATTGGGGCAACATGAACGACTCAGTAACAGGCTCTTTTTTTTTTTCTCCCTCCAAAGGACACGGTGGCAAAATATCAACAGTACACAGAGAGGGCACAAATGTTATACCAGTTATAAATAAGTGATTAAATACCAGTATGCATTCTTATTTCAAATATTAAGATACACTTATTTTGTTATAAATAATATTAGCTTCAACTCTGATGGTATCTTGAATATCTTCCTTCAAACCACCAGGTCATGACATTTCTGGAAGCACTCATATTCAACAAGAAAATATTTATCTTTTTAACCTCTGCTAATTTTCCCATCCCGACCCATGAGAAGTATTCTGGAATAAATATTTTTGTGCAATGCTATTTAAAGAGGATTACACCTTGGTTTTACTGTCGTGCACAGTGTATGCTCATGACTATCATACATCATTTTGAGCATTGAATCATGGCCGTGTGTAAATTATCAGTGGATCACATAACCTTCAGAAGTCACCTATGAAAGGGCATCTGTAATTTCTACAAGTATTTTTAAAAGTCTATAATTTATTATAATTTCCCCCCTTTCAAATGAATTAAATAGTAATATAGTAATTTATTGCAGTTCTTAGAGTCATTTGTGTTATGTGGTAGTCCCAATTTCATAAAGTAACTGGATAGAGTCAACTGCAGCATGGTTTATTTTTTAATGTAATTATTTTGCAGAAAAACTTATAAGCTTATAAGCTTAACTTATATGCAAACTAAGGAGTAAAACTGAAAAAAAAATGATAAATTGACCTTTTAATTTCCTCTTGTGTTTCTGTTGCTGGACAGATCCACAACTGCCCATTGAACTCACCAGAAGTCTGATAAAGCCTCTTCTCACCAGGGTTCACAAAATAAGCACTCATAGAAAAAGTAAATATTAATATATTTTTAATAGTTTTTTTAAAAGATATCTTTATCTGTGACACAGTGCAAGAGAAGAGAGTATCCTGCTAAACTGTATTGTTAACATGCATCACTAGCTAAATGATTGCATTTTAAACAAAGAATTCAAATATGTCAAGGGGGCACTCCTACCAAGGACATCATCACTGATCTTTGGAAGGTATTTAAGAGTAATGGATGAATTCTGTAAGACAGACATTTATGAATATATATTGTGATACATTTACCCAATGGAGTATTAGACTTCATTATACCTTTTTATTAGTAAGCACTCTGGAAGGTTTTAAGGTGTAGCATTTATCCCATGGCTGACATTAGATTCTCTGAAATCTGCTCCTGTCTGTCTTTACAAAAATTTTGTATTTTTTTCAAAACAAACCAACAACCTGTCTATCACATTTTTTAAAAAGTACATTTGTAGAGAGAGGGGAGGAAGAAAATACCACTTTACACATTTACTACAGAATAAACTTGTCTAATTTCAACAAAATGGGGCATCACAAGTATTTTTATAGTTCCTTTTCATTTTCTTTTTACTTTCATAAATTAAAGATAGCCAGAAATTTTTTACAGTATAAACATAAGGTCATGTGAAAGTAAGAGGAATTGTTGTTTTGATTTCTTAGCTGATTCTGCAAACTAAGGCTGTTATGGCAACTCCTTGTCCAAAATTAGCTATTACACTTTTTATAATTTTATTGCACATTTTGATAATGTGCATTTGCATATTAACCTGAAAAGTTCTATATTAGAGAAGCAGGAGGATTTACAAACCTATAAACCAGATTATTAAACAGAAATGGCATACGTGGTTTTCATTGTCCATAATGCCTTCCCCATAATTTTTACCCATATAGATTGCTTCCAGGTGTACATTACAAATCCAATTAGGGATCAGTGAGAAAATTTCAGATAATTATTCCCTGAAACCTTGTATCTTGCTTTACATCTGGTTGTGCCATATGCTGTTCATTGCTGCATTTTCAGAAAGAATTTAGACAAAACATTGAAGAGTAGGGATAAGACCAATAAATTTAAAAGCATAATAAATTTAAAAGAGCTTTGGTATCTGCAAACTTTTTAACTGGAGTTAGAACAATTTTACATGTCTGTCTAATTCAGAGTTATTTTAGGGTTTTTGATCTTTGAGATATTTGGAGATATTGTTTCATAAAATATGACATAAATTGTGATAGTTCATCTTTTTTGGGTATGTTGATTTTTTGTTTTGTTTTGTTGTACCACTGTTTAAGTTTGAAGCAGAAATGAATGAAAAATACCTTTTTCTGCTGTGTTGATTTGTTTGTTTTTATGGAATAGGCTCATGTGTTATCTTTTTTTTTTTGTCCATTGACAAGAATCTACAGTTTAAATTGAACAAACCCCAGAAAACTCTGTCTGAATTAGCATTTCAAGATCTCAATGTTCAAGTACGTTCTAAATTCTAGTGTTGAATTCCACACAGCTCTGAAATAGGTGTTTTCATAGTTACTTTAAATTCTATTCTGATATGAAATAGTGAAATAGTTACTCTGCAAATTATTTAACCAGTATTTTATAATGCAAATTATCTACCAGGCTTACAGAAAGACCAGTGTTTTGTCAAAGGCTCATGAAGTTGATATGTTTTGGGTATTCCATATATGCTGATATTTACTTTAATTCTTATAAAATATCTTAGATGAAACAATCACTTACTTGATTTCAGGAGCTGATGCTGTGGAAGCTCAGTGTAAGAGATTTGAAGTGAGAGCAAGTGAAGGTGGAAAAGTATTGTTTTCTGCAGATGAAGATGAAATTGTCATTGGAGCTGACAGACTGAAAGTAACAGGTATGGTAATGATAAAGTGTCTAAATGGATGTAAACATATTTTTTTAATATTTTTAGTAATAATTAAACAACTAATCTTCTACAAAAGTTTAATCCCTTGTAGAGGAAAAATCCTGCTAATCATCAGTAATTGCTTGAACAAGCAAAAGATGCTGCATAATCTAAAAATCATTTTCTCTAAAGGCAGATATGAATTTAAACTCTGCCGGATCAACTGTGGTACAAATCACACTTACCGTTGTGATTTGGCTTTTATATGTTACCATTAAGCATTGTTTTGTAGTAACTATGCCATTTGTTTAGGTAATGCTGCTTCACAATAATAAAAACTATTGTCATATACTATGACTTTTGGTTTTTTTATATCCAGAGTATCAAGTCAAACTTCCATATGAATTATCAGCAGGTACTCTGCTTTACTTCATTAGGCTCAGTGAACCATTGTAAATAGAAATCCTGTCTTGACTTGAACATTTGTTCAAGAAAGTAAGAAAAATAGTTGTCATTGCTAGACAAATATATATATATATGTATGTATGTATGTAACTCATTTGATATTACTGTTATGGATTCACCTCAGCTGGCAACTAAGCCTCACATAGCCACTCACTCCCTCACCAGTGGGGATGAGGGAGAGAATTGTAAGAGTGAAATTAAAAATACTTATAGGTTGAGATAAAGACAGTTCAACAACTGGTAAAGCAAAAGTCACGTGTGCAAGCAAAGTGAAAAAAGGAATTAATTCACTTCTTTCCATGGGCAGTCAGCTGTTCAGCCATCCCCAGGAAAGCAGGATCCATCACGTGTACTGTGAAAAATGAGAATCATGCTGAATCCTGCTAAGGTTCAAACTCAGTCATAATATTAAATGCTGAGAAATTTAATCTTAAATATAAAATCGACACAAGAGATTTCAAAGTATATAACAAAAGTTGAAAAATAAAACATCTTACAAATGGCAGTAAGAATTAGATTTTCTGTCACTGAGAAATGTGATTGTAAGTTTTATATGTCATGGTAATTATTTTTTAATCAAACTTTTTGCACCGTGAGTACTATTTTTGTCCAAAGATTCTGCGATACCTTTACATTCTCCAGCAAACACGTGAAAAATTGTGAGTCCCTCTGAGCTGCATCAATCAGACTGCATTACTTCACATGACATGATATGACTGATGAAACCTGTCAGGATATCATAATGTCAAACATCAACCAGAATTTTTTCTTTAGTTTATTTTTCTCAGGCGTGTGTTTTGATAATCATGGTGCCTTTGGGGTGAATGCAGGAAAGAAATCATTGAAGATCAAATAAAACAAAAATTGAATATCAAAAAGCAAATATAAGCTGTGCTTATTTGGAAATTGAACTCTAACATGTAGTTATTTAAGTGTGGTACTACAATGAAATTATTTTATTTTCTTCCATAGCGATTATTGTGTCCCTTTGGAAACACTTAACTGTGAATAGGTCCAATAAATTATTCATTTTGGTAATAATTTTCTAAAAGTATGGCCATTCCATGGGTGTTTTTAAACTCCTATGGCAATGTGGGACTTTTTGTATATGATTTTTTCCTCATTTTAGAAGATTAAACTTATTTTTTTAAAAAATTATCATAAGGCAGTCTAAGAAATTCTTGATTGATAAAAACTTGTTAGATGAAGTGGACAGCTTCTCATTGATTATTTTTGTAACATTTTTATTTGTAAATTTTTATATAGGCAGTCTATTTCAGGGAGAAAAGTATACTAGTAACAGTGTAGTAATCCCGATATCAATTTATTTCCCAGATAAGAAATATATGGAATCAGTAATATTTTTCTTTTAGAGATATTGCAGCTATATATTTCCCCATTAAGAGTCTGTCATTTTAAAATTAGGCAGTTGGTGATTTAATTTAAAATGCTTACTATTCCTTCCATTGTTACTTTATCTTTTCTTTTTTTTTTTTTTTAACTGTGTTAGCTCTTTTTTACTTTGTTATTCAAGGAAAGAAGAAAAAAGATTTAACTTTTTGCCTTATTAGACAGACCTGTTAGAATTGCAGCTATTGCCCCTTTGAGCAGAGGTGCTTCCTGCTATCAAGTTTAATGTGTATCACAGAGCTTTGTAGGGAGCAAAGAAAAAGGCTTGATAAATTGAACATATTTTTCAAGAACTGGGAAATAAGCAGGAATAAGGAACTGATTTTCTGGTGGGCTCACAGGTTCCTTTCTGCACATGGGTAAAGCCTTCTCCATCCCATATATTCACCCTGTCCTAGGGAATGGACAGCAGCTATGGTATCACCGAGTCTCCTTCTCTCTCTACGGTTTTTGAAGGAGAAGAGACAGCAATTTAATTCCCATATTGTCTCCTACATGTTCTTCTGATCTATACATTTCCATCACTTTTCTATGACGTTCTTTATTTCACCGTGATTTCATTTCTGACCCTTTTTCTGAGACACATAAAAACTGTACTGCAACTTGTTTTGCTACAGATTTTACATGACTGCTAAATCAGATGTACTTTTAGACGTGGCTTTTCATGTTTATTAATCATGTTTAAAAAAAAGCAAAGTAAAAATGCATTTGCAAATTAAATAAGTCTTCCATCAGAAACTATTGCTGCTCTGCAGTCAAATTCAATTATGTTTCTAGATGTAGCAAATAAGTTGTGTCACTTTTTCTAAATAACCCAGTCTAAATGGTTTGGAAAATATTACTTATCTTTATGGAGAACTAATTTGGTTTGTTCCCTAACACTTTCTTAAATTCTGGCTTACTTTCTTTCATCCCTTAATGCTATATGTCTGGGCACAGGACATAAAGTCCTTTCTGGATAGAACTGAATTTTGTTATAATGGTAATTAATATGTCAACAACAATATTTTTCCTCTAAAAATAAATAAGAAGCTACTTAGAAGATTGTCAGTTATTGTTTTACCAAGATTTTAGTAATAGTTCTATAGAGTTCAACTGCTCTCATAATTTTTAAAACACAAAACTTTTCAGATACATAGGGTTCCTGACCTCATATAATTAGTTGAAGACCACTTTGTTTTCATATTTCAAACATAAAAATAGATCTCATTATGCAAAGTGCAATTGTATTAAGGTTTGCACATTGTTGCCAGAAGTAGTAGAGGCATAAAAAACTTGCAGAACATTACGACTTCCTAAGAACCTTCTCCTTTGCCAAATAACAGAGCTAAGTAGAAAAATGAAAGTCAGAAAAGGACAGCAAACTTCAGTTGTAATGGAAACTTTCTGAGATTAATAGCGGGATGTGTACAGGTCAAATCTAATTTGACACCAGAACAGTATCAGGAAAAAATCTGTGAAGAGCTGCAAGTATATTTTTCATTACACCCAAGTATATGCTTACAGTGGGTTCAGTATGGCTTTTGATCAGTCATTAACTTCACCAGGTGAAAGATGAGAGCCTTGATGTATCAAGGAAACTTCAGAAGATACCTACATACTTATATTCTGATAATATTCTAATAATAATCAGAATTAACATGCAGAGGAGTATATCAATACTTCAGTTTTGATTTTAAGATTATGATGCAAGACTGCAAGTCTGCAGGTAATTGAAATATAGAAAGGTCTTCCAGAGTAGTTAAAAGGAAATGATAAAATAGAAATATGGCTTATGGCTGTAAAAAAGAAACATGACAGAAATATGAGGAAATATATGTGAATTGCAAATTAGGTTGGAAAAGTAGAAATAAAATATTTATAACAAGTACTGAAATGTAGAAAAATAAATTATTATTTTATGCATGTTGCTATTACAGTAGGCGTATATCTAGTACATTCAGAGACTGAACAGTAATTTCAGTATGAATGGGAAAGAAGATCTTGGATTTACCACATTCAGTTGGTGGATTGTCATTCAGGACAGATGGAGTTTGGAGAGTGAAGTGGCACAGGATGAAGGGAAACAATCACTTTAAGCTGGCTTATACTGCCAAATTATCTGACCACAGTAAAAGTACTGTATTTGATGTTGTTCTAAAAAGTTAATCCTTTAAGTAGATAGGCCAGATTCTCAGTATCCTGGACACAGGATGAACCAGAATTCTTTTATCATCATCTCTCAGTAACAAAAATGCATCAGATATATAGGATTTCTGTGTTTCCTCAGTAATGTCTACATTAGTATGTACTGCAAAATGTACTGGATTAATAAGGTTTCTGATAAGCTTATTTAGATCTCAAGAAAGCACTCAGTGTCCAGACTTGTCTGTATGAGAGCTCTGATTGAAAGATAATATTATTGTGGTAATCTAATCACTTGGCAACAGAACAACTTGTGAGGGCATTACTCTGGAGGTACAACTCCAGAGCTGACTACAGTCATATGTATGTGAACTCCAAGCTGTCTATGAACTGAAAAATTTATAAGCAGGCTACAAGTGGTGAGACTAAATAAATAAATTTCTTGCCCAGGACATTACATAAATAGATTTATGTTTTCTAGTTAAGGGTAGAATGCACCCAGCCAGCTCAGACTCCAGGCAGTGTGTACTTATACCAGCCTGCAGGTGATGGTAGAGACTGCTGGAAGACTGAATTGATCTGAGGATAAAAACAACTACTTTGCAAAAGAAAGGTTTTGATTTTTGGCACTTGAACAAAAACATGCCAAGGAACAGAAGAATTGGTCTCAGGAATGTATGTAAAGTGAAATAAGCCTTGGTAACATGATTTTATTTTTGAAAAAGGAATAAACCTAAAAGCAGACAGATATGCAAACAGTTGTGTCAGCCCAGAAAAACATGCTCAATTTCTTACAGCCATTTCACTGAAAAGTACTCATCTACGCTTTCTGTAGACAGAGACACAGGAGGAGCCAGCATATAGTCAGGCAGAAAAAAGGAAAAGAAAGAAAAAACAAAACAAAACAAACCCAGCAAAATTATACTCTTTTGATGTGTAGGTAGAGGAAAATCATCCTCTGCCTAGAGACTCA
This sequence comes from Pseudotriccus pelzelni, assembly GCA_035584735.1. Taxonomy (NCBI): domain Eukaryota; kingdom Metazoa; phylum Chordata; class Aves; order Passeriformes; family Tyrannidae; genus Pseudotriccus; species Pseudotriccus pelzelni. The sequence continues at coordinate 44,325,374 of JAWMRA010000130.1, forward strand.
ACCTTTCTATAATCCATATTTTCTGAATAACTCTCCTTAAATAATCAACTTCCTTTTTTTTTTTTCCTCCCTTTTTCATGACAACATCATGGCATAAGAGGAGGCAGATTTCAATCCTTTCCTCTCCTTCTGGGCTGTAATCTGTTTAATTCTATTAAATAGGGTTTATTTTTTGAGCTGATTCTGTGTTTGTCTGAGCTGTTCCTTTGCAGAACACAGCCAGCAGTTATCCAAAGTTAGCAGAGACTATTTACCCTGTTCTGGTAAAAAGCAGTATCAGTCCTGAGCCTGGTTCAAACTTAGAGTGAATCTCATTTTTGGGGCTAAACTTTTGACATCAGGATTAAGCTATTGGATATTTGTGGCCAGTGTAAGAATTAATAATTTTAGGAAAACCTGCTAATGTCTGCATGATATGATCAGTCATATTCCACATTCCCTGTTGAAGAACTATGCAAAGTCTAGAGATGCAATTTAAAATGGTTCTAGTTTTGAAGTGTTTGAATTGGATGATTCCAGGCAAATCCACAGGACCTACGGAAGGGTCAAAGCTCAGTGGTAAATTGCCCCATTATTGATAAGCTGAGATAACCCTTAAATCAAAACAGTACAGCTTGATTAGAAAATAGACAGTAAACCTTCAGAAGGTTTAGATGCAGGGATTGGGTATTAACTGGGTTCAGATTTTGTAGTAACATTCTAACTCTTAAACCTGTGCTAAACCTGGCACACACATGCCCTCAGGCTTTGTAGTTTTGAAAATTCACATTTAAATTGCAACAGTCAGACCCATCTCTATTTTTAAGGTATAACCACTCACAGGTGGGAAAGGTGAATCATAAAAGAGCTCCAGCATTACTATTTTCCCTCTTTTTTTTTTTTTTTCCTTGAAGACTTTGCTTGTGGTTTATTTATGCCTTGAAACAAAATTTTGTTGTTGAAGACAAGGGTCAGGCTGCAGAATACTACAGGATTTTGGTTCAATGAAAAGAGTGTTTGGTTCCAAATACTCTCACTATAATGATGACACTACAGGCCAAAAATATCTTGCTTTGTCCTGGAGCAATATTATCATTAAATGATAGAAGATTAAATACTTTGGATTTTAATTTGTAAAGCTTTCATAACAGGAGAAATACTATTACATTCTCAGAAAATATTGCAGGCATCTGACTTTTTGCAAAGAATGTACTGATATACCTCTTACTGTGAGCCATGTAATACATGTCAGAACTGCACTTTATTTTCTCTGAATTCTATCCGAAACCAGTACAAAATAGCTTTTTTATTTTTATCCTACCTTAAGGCAAATTTTTATTCCAACTTTAAGTACAAGCTAATGAATTTAGTAGTCATAAACTGCATGGTGAGATTATGTATGCATATGTCATGACATACATCATACTTTCCAAATTTACTTATGAATGAACAGGAAGATCTTGACTCTAAACTTAGGTTGAAAAGAGCTCAAATCCTCTCATGAAGGTGCTGTTTGACTGCATGGCAGTCACAGTTTGAAACAAAGCCTTACTCAGAGGAAAAGTTAGCAGATCCCCACCAGTAACATCTTGGACTTCACTGTTTTCCCTAGATCTATTTATAAGGCAGGTATGCAGGCAAAGCTGCGAAAAACATGGATTCAAATAATGTCTGCTCTGCAATACATTTCAAAGCTTATTCATAGCTGACTCCTATAAGCTAGGAATAATTTCACACACAGGAAACGACTCCAGAAAAAAATGATTTCACCCACAAAAATATGGCCTGCAGCTTTCAGCCTACATTGTGAATTTAAATTCCTATCCTCTCTGTGGCTAATGATGAGTTTACATTTCACAGTGTCTGACAGCATTAAATTCAGCACACCAAGACACAAACATAATAAGCTATCATTTTGGCTGTGGAAAAATATCATCAATTTATATAGACCTTTGTATTTGAATTAAAAGTGTATAGCAATGTAGCTTTGCTCAAGATTCAGAAAGTACAGAAGTGTGTATGTGTTATGAAGATTAAGAAATATAGATAGAAATGTTTAAGAATTCACAACAGGAATCCAGAAGTAAGAGTGGCAAAAATCAACATATATTCTATAGAAGACGTGAAATTATATGTGGTAGGAATCATCTAATAATAAGTGAATGAAGCAAAAACCTCAATATCCAGGGAAAACTGTATAACTGCTCTGAGACTCAAAAGGCAAATGGATTTATACTTCATTGGTATTGATGAGAGGGCAAAGAAACTGTGTGGTAATGTTGACCGCCAAACCAAAAAGATTAAACAGGTTAAGCTTTTTATAAAGAAAAATAATCATCTAATGCACAGGGCTTAGTGACAATATTTTGGAATATGGGAACTAACAAAAAAATAATCCCAATTTTTTTTAAAGAAAGAATAGTGAAACTCTGAAATAGTTTGGCTGTAGAGAATGTAGAATTTCCTTCATTTCCCTCTTCAGAGCTAATTATATCATCTCTTGGAGAGAAACTGATTTGGTCCTGATTTGGTTTTGAACTTAATGATCATGGCAAGGAATAAGCCTTAGAGGAGATCAGATATTTTCTTTTTGTGTCTGGTCACAAGACAACTACTTTAAATTCAATAAAATTTGTTCTTTCTAACCTTAGTTCTTACTGAAGTGATAGACACAGTCTTTCTCATTTTAGTTTTATTTATATTCTTTAAAGGGTTTTAGTAGCTGTAATACATTGGTTAGAATGAAAAAACATGTTGGTATCCTGACCAAGAAAACAGAGATCAGTATATGCATTTGCAGCTAAGTCTCCATTTTGATCTCCGAACTAACCACTCTTGAAATCTATCAATTACAGAACTCTCATTTTGACTTTTATGTAAAAGTGTTTCTATTCCAGCTAAATGTAGGATTACTTTTTAATTTTTTACAAAGTAAAAGAAAAATTACAGCTTTTTTTTTTTTTCTTGACATTTTTCCTTTTCATTATGCGTTGTGGTCTGTCTGTAAATCCTGAGCAAGTCATAGCATGATGGGACATTATGAGAGAGGTGGAATACCCCTCTGCTGCAGCAGGAAGGGCATGCATCCTCAACCAAGATCCAGCAAGTAGTGTTTGTACAGCAAGAGAACCAGCACCTGCTTTCTTGGCTTTCTCTGCTTGCTTTCAGCATGTGCTTTCAGAGACAGACAAGCCATGTACCAGCTCTACTCTCTGCACTCCTTCACACTTGCTTAACACTTTTGCTCTGGTTTGTTCCAGGGAAGTCCTTCAGTTCTCATCCCCTCCACATGGCAGTTGACCAGTCACAAGCTGACCAGTGACTGGTTAACAACTTTATTCCTTTACCTCATGAATAATTTTGTTTCCTGCAAGACATGTTATTAAGATAAGCACAAGTCTTTTGGGTGGAGTGGAAATTCATTATGTATTACCACTTCTATTCAAAATTCTTCTACCTATTGGCCAAACCAGTTTTCCCAGCGGGCACTTCTCCAGGGGGAAGCTTCCTTTTTCTGAGATCTGATCATCAGATGAGAATATTGAGCTAAGTCTCAGTAGTATACTGTATGTGATTGCACACAAGTTTTCCTTTTACTTGAAATCTAACCAGACACAATCTATCAAGAATGATCTTGAAAATGCTAATTACATTCCTAATTAGGAAGCATTAGAATTCAGTTCTGTGCTAACTGTTCCTCAGCACATATCTTAGTTTTCATTGAAACTATTAGATAACAGGTTTGTAAAACATTTGAAACTTATTTTGTGAGCTGTCTAGAGAAACGCTGCTAGAGAATAGATCTAAGCACACAAATACCCACTCACACATACACAATCATGCACATGCAAATGCCTTCCAGTTCCTCCAGGCAGCCTTACCACTTTTCAAATGCCAAAATGTCATTTAGTTCAAGTAGAGACTTTTCCCTTGTCATCATCATTCTCAACCAATCTGACACCAAAGTGTGAAAGAAATGACAGCGAGTACTATAGGTTACACCACTTACAGTGTTAAGAGTGTGTTTTCGTGTCCTTTTTCTACATCACTTCTTGCAAAGCAAATGTGTTGTGTTGGTCAGAGGTCTGGATACAGCAACACAGACATTTTTAAAAGTACTTGAATATCATGCTAAGACACAAGATGGTTCCAGGTTCAGCAAAACAAAATACTAGCAGTAGCCAAATGCTACGTTCACTTGAAAAATTTCTGTCCCAATTTATGGTTGAAAGCATGAGGTGGGATTGGTTGTTGCATCTGAAAGTCTTTCCTCATTAAACATCAAAGGAAGATAGCTTTTAAAAAAATATTTATATTCATACCAAGCAAGCCAGTTGTATTATTTTTGCTATTTTTATCTTAGCAGCTTTACCAAATGATCGATTGCTTTTTAAATATGTTTTTACACTCTCAGTGTGGAGCAGAGAAAATGCAATAGATAAAGCATACTGTGAAAAAAGAGTATCTATCAACAAGTTTGTTTCATATTTTAGCCATCAGAACTGTTTTCAGGCTTTTTATAGTTGCAATTTTTTCTTCTCACTATCATACTTTTCATTGCCTCCTTGGTTTATATTTAGATTTAGGATGAAAGGAAAAGACCAATTAGAGTCTCTGAATTTGAAGCTTTAATGAAAGTACTCTTTTCTGTGTTTTTTTTCTTTTTTTAGTTCTTGACAGGAAAATCTAATAGTAATTCAAAACAATTTCATGTTGGCAAAACATTAACATAAAAAATTATTATAGATATTGAAAGGAACCTTTAATACAAAACAAGGGAAGGAGCAGAGGGAGTATCCTGCTGCAAAAAACCAGAACATACTACTTACAGTGATAAGATGCCTAGAGGCCAGAGGAAAACTAAAGGACAAGAAAGACTAAATCTAGAAGAGATATATTCCTTTGGAAGGTTTAACAATAAAAGAATAGAGGTCTTTCCCAGTCACATTCTTTTCAGTGAAAGCTGAAAGGCTGGAGTGGTAAGCATCATTACAGTTTATTAACAGGATAATATAGAGAAATACTTGAGGTTGATCTGAAGAAAAGGCAAAATAAGAAAGATTTTCTTTTTTGTCTCAAGCTGTCTCTGAAACTAGTAAGGGCTTTTGTTGCTAGTTGGACAAAGGATATACATTCTTTCTGTGTTTTAACTTCACAATGATAAATCAAAATAACAGATTCATGATGACTCTCAAGTTATATGACATTCTGTTCCCTAGGCATGACTGTCCTGGTGCCCGGGATTCAGTTTTCTGTTCTGTAAATGCCTGAATATGATGTACTATAAGAGGGTGTGAATAACAGATTTCTCTAACAGCTGACCACACCAAATTTTCATGCAGCAGTAAAGCCTGCTTCGCTTATTTTAGACAGATGTGCCTTGGTATGTAGCAAGGCAGTGGAAAAATGCTTAAAGCTTAGAAGTCTAAATTTATGATACGTATGTGAAAGGTGAATTTATGATAGGTGTATTGCAGCAGTGACAAGAGTGTGATTTTTGAGTCTCTCCTGACTCACAAACAGTAAAAGAGCAAAGACTAGACGAAGGTTGTGCTGCAAAACTCACAGCAGAGCTGGGCTGTTGCAAGATTTGCCAGGTAATCTGAATTGTGGTCACAGTCTGAGTCCTGGATACTGCTCCTTGGTGACATAGAAGGGAGTATTGAGACTGGCACTGATAAATTACTCTGTGACCATCTCAGTCCCACCTTGAAAATGGAGTGGTGGATCTAGCTGTAAATTACTGCCATAATCCCTCTTCCCACAGCATCTGCAAGGTATGTGGCAGCTCTCTTGTGGTTCTTGCTTGAAAAAACATCTGAGGCTTTGACAAAAGATGTGTGTTTCAGCCAACTTTTGCATCTTGCAGTATGCTTTAATGTCTTGTCCCTTCCTGCAGAAAATGCTGTCTTTCCTGTGGTTGATACAGATCACGCATAGGCACGAGTTTGCTATCATGGCCATTGATGGTCTACAGTCACTGCAGTTAATTGGTTTGAAATACACCTGCTTCCATTTTGTTGCCGAATGAAAAGGTTTGCTTCATGGCTATGCAGTCTTGAGGATGAGAATATTACGTGACAATTATCGTTGCACATTCACTCTCTGTCTCACAGCTGCAAAATTTCCATTTAAAGCTGCAGTAAGGACTTACCTAATGGCAAATCTGAATATGCTGTAGTCATCTGAGTAATTTACTTCTAGAGAGAAAACCGGAACATTAATAAAGAGCAGGAACACAAAGGCAGTCATAATAGGTTATAATCACTAGTAGTAATATCAACTTTTTAATGACATTGTGAGGAACTGATATTATAGCTTCATTTTATTTCTCATATCTGAAAAAAATAGACTTTCAACAATTAGAGATGGTAACATTTTTGTTTAATTTTGGTCTAATAGGTACAAAAATGCATTATATCCACATATCTCTGTTTTAGCATTGTAAAAATACGTGGGAAGATACTTTCCAGATTTTAATTTTTGCTTTAATTTTAAAGTATTTGGAAGTATTTGCAGATTTTTTTATACACGTACTATGTACTTGCATATAATGGACTCCTACAGGGTGCACAAATGCACTTATCTAAATATTTGATTATAATTTATCCATGTCATGTAAATTCCAATACAGTAAAAATGCTTTACCAGAGCTATTTAAAAAATCTGGATAACAGTCCTGCTGCTTTGTGGCCTTCTTTGCATAAATAAAACAATTTACTAAATTGTAGTAGTGCAGCAGTAATTATCACATAACAATTTTTTGTATGCTGCAGTAATGGCAAAGTCGAGAACAGAAATAAATGCACATTTCCATATGGCATAGAGAACTGGCCACTAAAACCTATATAAGGTACCCTATGAAGCAGTTTCAATGCTAAGGGTAAATTAGGTGACTTCTGATATGGTTAAAGTGTAATTCCCAAACAAGATTTTCCCAATTTAGATAAAATTCAAATTGTCAGTTGCAGATCAGATGGTAAAATCTTCAGTGTGCTTGGGCTGTGTGCATTGTTGCTCTAGTCTCAGTCCTTTATCAGTAGATAACTAACCTCTAGAGATGCCACTTTCTCTATTTTGGCTACAGATAAAATGTAACTAATGTAACATAGCCAACTAATGAGATGTCTAGACTTAATGGCGAAATTCCTGGCAAATTCCTCTGAGCTTTTGGCTTTTCAAAATCAAACTATTTATTTATGGAGTATTTTAACTGAAGGGCAAATGCCCTTTGCTTTTATGAGAAGTTAATAATTCAAGGTTTTTTTAGAGCTTTTTAAAGCAAATGCATTCTAGCCTGTACCTGAAACAGTGTGGTCAGCAGGACCAGGGCAGTGATTGCCCCCTTGTACTCAGCACTAGTGAGGCTGCACCTTGAGTACTGTGACCAGTCCTGGGCCCCTCACTGCAAGACCTTGAGGTGCTGGAACAAGTCCACAGAAGGGCAACAAAGCTGGTGAAGGGTCTAGAGAGTAAGTCATAGGAGGAGCATCTGAGGGAGCTGGGGTTGTTTAGCCTGGAGAAAACGAGGCCCAGGGGAGACCATATTGCCTAAGACCCCTACTTGAAAGGAGGTTGTAGCAAGGTGGGAGTTGGCCTCTTCTCTGAGTCCACTATTAACAGGAGAAGTGGGAATGGCCTCAAACTGTACCAGGGGAGATTCAGGATGCACATCAGGAACAATTAATTTACTGAAAGAGTGGTCAAGCATTGGAATGGGCTGCCCAGGGAAGTCACCATCCCTGGAAGTGTTAAAGAAACAACTGGACGTGGCGCTTAGTGCTATGGTTTAGGTGACAAGATGGTGATCAGTCAAAGGTTGGACTTGATGATCTTGGAGTTCTTTTCCAGCCTTAATGATTCTATGATTGTATGAAATTTGGTATACATTCCTTGTAGGTTTTGTAGGTAGGCAGCAGTACTCTGTAGTTCTGAAAACTATAGAGTTTTCAGGGGTGAGAAACAATTTTCTCATTGTCTCATTTTGTACTTGAAATATCCAAGTTTATGCCTCATTCTTTTACATTCCAGGTGAGTCCCCTGGTTATGAAGCTATTGACTATTGTTTGATAGACCTTTCATTCATTGATTCATTCATTTTTCATCAAGGAAACAACAATTCTGCTTTGAAAGGCATTAACTATTCATTAGAGCATAAGCCTGAGTGTTCCAGATTCTAGGGTTATCTGCTACAACAAAGTGAAAATGTGATCTTTTTGATTTATTAAATATGAAAATAATCCCATTAAAATTCCATCTTTTGAATGTAGACAGGGACAGTTTTTGTTCTGTGTTCCACTATGGTGAACATAGAATACTTTACACAATTTTAAGAAAAATGCAAATTCAGACTATCATATACATATATCTAGGAAAAGACGATTAATTTTGAGGGGTTATTTTAGAAATTATTTACTGTGAAATCTAAATGTTAGCTTTAAATCTATTGGTATATCTAGCTATGTAACTTCAAGGAGACTGTATCAATTCAAGCAGAAAATGGTTGTATTTCATTGTTTTTATTGTCACATATATCTCCATCTGTCATACATAATAGCGGAAAAAAGTAAAAGATGTTGCAAAAATTATTATTTTTTAAAACCTGTTTTCTATAAACCCCGAATATATTTCAATCTTTTTCATGTTTTGAGGAAATATTCAGTTTTAATGTGACTTCTCAGCAGTTAGATTTATATTTATTGACATTTTCATCCCAGAAATAGCATTTAGAATAGCCATTTCCAATCATTAATTGAATTGTGTTACTGCCATGCTCAGTCCAAATTTTATCCAAATAGATTCACTTTTTCAGAAAAGTAAACCAACTCGTGGCGAAACAGATTTTGGATGTGAACCTTCAAACAATTATATGGATGAGAAACTGAACACATAGGCATAATCCAGTTTCATTTGCATTGCAAGGCAAGAGGTATCTTAACTGCCTACCATTAGAAAGCAATGTCTCAAATGTATGTACTCAATAAGTTAAGATGATATTTAAGAAGATAAATAGTGACTGTTGCAATTTTGCAAGTATTTCTTGGAGCTGCAATTTGCTTTGATCAAAGTTTAGCACAACTGAAGATGTTGAATTTTAACTTATTAGGGAACTTGTTCTTATTATCTAAATGAATTGCTTAGTAGAAGTCTTGCTTTACTAAGGTTGCCATACAGAAAATATACATCAAACATTAGTCATATTCAAGGGCCTTGGAGTAATGAATCCAAGTCATAAGGTTTAGAATTTACTTTTTAATAACAGCTTACCTCTGAAGATTTCAATGCTTGTGCTTTAGTTTACAAGTGAAAAACTGCATCTGACAGGCTACACTACAACTTCCTACCTAAAATATACCTCCAATAAGGCCACATCTGTATCATATCTGAAACCTTCACTGTTTAACGTTAGTCACTTTTGCCGCTGAGCGACTCTGTAAGATTGAAATGCCAGCAAACATGCCAATCATGTTTTCAAAAAATAACTCACTTTCATTTCAGTTATGTACACCTCCATAGCAATAATCCAGTTGAATCATACTTTTTAATACAAGTACCTTGCTAAATTACATTTCAAGCTATTTATAAAATTGGAAGTCTTGAAGAGCTGCACAACCAACTTGCAGGCCTGAAGCTGCACTCCTTCTCATCCCAAAATAAATGTCAATAACTGGGTTTTCATAAAAGAAGGAACAAAGATTTTATGTAGTCTTTTTATGATCATTGGTCTTTTTACGATCATTTGCATAGTTGAATATTTCTGGGTTTTTTTCCAGTTTGGCAGTGATTAGCTCTTCCAAGGTCTTAGTGATGAACAGCAGCTATCAAAACTCACAACAGCCCTTTTAAATTTTAGCTATGTACACATGATAAAAGAATTAAGAATTTAACTTTTTTATTGCAATTAAACTTTTAGAACATAAAGTCTCTGTTTTTAAGGTCTCTTCAACGGTAAAACAGTATTGATCAATTCCTCCTTTTTCTCTGTGAAACCTGTGGATGCTTTAACTCAATAATTGTTTTGAAACAAGTAAAATTGCAAGCTTCAAAAAATAATAAATATTTTACGAAGTGTTCTCTAAATCAGAGGACAAATTGGCATTACAACCTAGTAGTTGCTTAATCTTAGAGACTTGATGTTTTTGAAAAATCTAGTGAAAGATCAAGGCAGTAAGATTCAGCTGCGTCTGTGACACTGCAATTCCATCTGGCTCGTGCACATCAAAATGGTACACGATTCCATTGTCAGTACATGTGATTTGCTTTCAAGAACGATGTGAGGGAGTGAGATAATGGTAATATACGGGTCATTTTTCCACAGCAAAATAATTCATTCTCAGCTTATCTACTCTTCAGCCAGCATTCTTTTCACAAAAGACTCAGGTGACAGTCTCTTCGTCCAAGGGGTTTATTAATCCTCTAAAAAATAACATTTTGTTATGTAATCTAACTACTCATAAACTATGAAAGGATTATTTCCTGATTAAAAAAAATGACAAAATTTCCTCAACATGCACATACATTAACAAATATAATTGGGAACCAAATGCCAACATTGTACTTCTGGTTTTTTTATGAAACTTGTCATTTCCCAAAGGTTGTATTTCAGGAACCAGTAAACTAAGCAGAAATTAGTGGTTTGCACTGGTCTCTCTCAATTCTGGAATATACAGTTTGAGCAGGAACATGTGACTGGTTCTGCTTGTAGTGAAATGGTAATTTTGGTTTGCTCTGTGTCAAAGAAGAGTAATTTTACAGGTTTGGTGTTCATAAATCGGCTATGCATAGAAAGGTTTCTCTATAAACGCATAATTGAACTTTTGGCCTTTTTCCCCAATTCAGGCTATTTACTGAGTTTTCTCTACCAACCTCTATAACAACTGATATTCTTTGATCAGTAGTGTGCCTGCACAGATGCCTCTTTCTTAGTGTAGTCTTCACTTAACTTATTCTCTTCCAATGGAAGCGGGAGGTGTGAGTAATTTTATTGTTACACTTATGGTTTTGATTTCACATCCTTCACACCTACTCCATGCTCTTGCTATTTTATTTCCTTTAAAAGATTCATTTTTTATAGTTATCCACTCCAACTCATGTTCCTTTGAATTCAGTTCCCTAACTACTTCCTTTTGAGCTGTACTTGAAAGAGCTTGAAGGTTCAAGTCTTTTCTTCTTGTTCTTTATGTTGTACATTTCATCTCTCACTAGAATTTCACTCATCTCAAAGTAGGTCTTGCTTACAATTCTGTAAGTCAGGGAATACAATTAACAGAATCCTCTCTTATTTGTGTAAAAAATAAGTATTTTAACATTGTAAATTATGAAATATCTGAAGTATATTTCTTTCATTATAAAGAATCTTGCTATTCACTTTGAATCTGGATTTATATTGTTATATTTATTATTCATTAAAAGGCATGTTCATAGCACCATTTCTTAAAAGTACTGAACTACATAATCTAACTTCCTGTCAAAATACTACAGATTTGTATACAGTAAATTGAAAAAAGAATAATATATTTGGAGATATTCTGGAAGCTGTTAAAAACATTTTTTTAAGGATAAAACATTTGCCATAAGGACTGTTATACTTTCACTTTTGGGGCTGTATGAGATGAAAAAGCATAATAAGGATTGCATCTTCAAGTAGCACAAGGAGCACATTTGGCCTGGGTTTAGCTTTAACTGTATTTTATTTAATTATAAGAGTTTATCTGTAATTCCACATGCCTGTATTTCAAGTCTGCTTGGACAAACTTGGCCTTTCTTTCCAAATTTATAGTTTCTTTGGAGAGAATTGCCTTCTCATCTTTTAAACGAATGCTGCTGAAAGTGAGGAAATGCTAAAACTCACTTAGAATGAGCTGTCATTTAACTTCTGTTATCAGTTTTTTCATTATATTATCTGTGATACTTCTGGTTGTACTCATAGTACAGTGATGTTTTGTGCATCTTTCCTTTGATAATGCTCTTTCAGACATTACAGACTTGGTCTTATCATAAGTAAAGACTGGCAACTCTGCATTCTGCTCATTTACATCTTCATATCCTACTGTCACCTTCAAAAATATAAAAAGCCCTTGGCATAGAAAGCATTTAATTTTACTGATGAGAAAGATGAACGGGATCTGGAAGCACACTCTGATTTTGGATGTTCAGCACCCATAGAGTTTCATTACGGATGAGGTTGAGCTTTATTTTGAGTGACAGAAGGCCTGGCTATGCAGACATGCTATTCCTGTCTCTTAAAGGTGGGAGAATCGCAAGTCAGTGTCAGATTTTAAAAAAGTATTTGGCACAGCACCTCTATGCATACTTTTAGGAAAAAGTAGATCCTGGTTTTTTCTTTCCTATGGTTCTCCATAACACTCAGCAAAGTTTGGTTATAGACAGTGGATTTTGTTGTGAGATCTTCAAAGGAACACCTGTAATAAAATTGTTTCCAGTGTTCATTGCTAAGATATTTGTTAAGGTTACAGATCTCTGGACATGAAAAACTAGAAATGTACTTCATTACTCTCAGAATATACTTCATTACTCTTCTCTTCCTCTCATGGATACTCCATACAGTACACCATTTTACAATGAAGATTTTTCTCTTGTTTGTTTGGTTTTGTTTTTTTCTGTTGGTTGGTTAGGTTTTTTCTTTTAATGAAGGTGGAGTTTAGAAAATTATTAACAGTTTAAAGTTAACTCAGATTTTCTTTTTGCTTCTTACTCAGGCAAGAACAGTTTTAACACTGTAAAATGGTATTATCAATTCAGTATTTATAAGCTCATTCTGCTTTCAAATCCTGGAAGATCAAAGATCAGTTAACTAATCATTTAAGTGTTGGTTAACTATTATTTGTTAACTGCAAAAATATCTAAATAATTATCTTCATTGACAGCCAAATTTCTGAAAAAGAAAACCAAATACCAAACTCGTGAAATATTTAAATACTTAAATAATTGAAAATACTTTATGCTTTTAAAATATTGTAGTAATTATAGTGGTGTCTCTGTTGTGTTGAGCACTTCTTGCACAGCTACTGTGAGATACTGTAGGTATATTTTTAGATTTACTCAGAATTCAAGGCTCCAAATATGAGAAAGCTTCTGTTATGGAAATATGGCAATTAATCTCAGAATCAATTGTAATCATCCTAGACAGTTTTCTTGATTTTATTTTGATAGAAGATAAATACATACCTGTTTTACACATTTTTAATCAGTTCTTTCACCTTTGCTGGCGGTTCTTTGTTGGAAAGCCCTTCACTCAATAGTTTTACACTATTTGCATTACACAATGCCCAGCTCTTGTGGTTTAACCCCAGCCAGCCACCAAGCCCCACACAGCCACTCAGTCACTCTCCCACCAGCAGGATCAGGGAGAGAATCAGAAGGGTAAAAGTGAGAAAATTCATGGGTTGAGATAAAGACAGTTTAATAGGGAAAGCAAAAGCCTCACACACAAGCAAAGCAAAACAAGGAATTCATTCAAGCAGGTGTTCAGCCATCCCCAGAAGAGCAGGGCCGCATCATGTCTTACAGTGACTTGGGAAGACAAACACCATCACTCCAAAAGTCCCCCCAGCCCTTCTTCCTTCTTCCCTGCACTTTATATACGGAGCATGATGTCATATGGTGTGGAATATTCCTTTGGTCAGTTTAGGTCACCTGTCCTGGTTCTGTCTTTTCCCAACCTCCCAACTTCCTCACTAGTGTGGCTGTATGAAAAGCAGAAAAGGCCTTGGCTGTGTGTAAGCAGTGCCCAGCAATACTAGAAACATCTCTACATTATCAACAATGCGGTCAACATAAATCCGAAACACAGCCCCTTATGAGCCACTGTGACGAAAATTAATTCTGCCCCTGCTGAAACCAGCACACCAGTACACCATCTTCAGAGAAGGAAAGTGAAGTTTGTGTAAAGTTTATGGACAACAAAAATAATGGCATTGGGCAAGTCAGTAAACAAAAAGAGGCATGATGATAGTTCAGGGGTCAAAAAAAAGGTGAAGTTTGAATGCCTAAGAACATAGGTAGGCTAATGCTATCTAGTAAATATAAATTGAGTGGTATAAATAACTTTTATGTGTTCAGACCTTGCATCTGAGAGTTAAGAAAAATGCTGATTTTATAGTGCTGTATCAATTTCTTGAGTTTATTATTATTTTAACAAAGAACCTGCTGTAATCAGATAATCATTATTTTTATCTCTTTTTTTTCCATTTTCCTTTAAAAGTGCATTTAAAAATGATTATTTAAACATCTGTCTTTTGTTCAAATAACTTCCTTGAAAATTTACTGGAATGTTATTTTTTTTTCATTGAAAAGGACTTTTTAGTGAAAAATCTTGGTTGTCTAGTTAAGGATGCGGAATTATCTTTTTCAACTTGAACCTAATTATAGAAATCAAAATTCAATAGATAATCAATTCAGTTTTAAGAAATCGTTACCAATTTTCATTGTCTTGATTTTGAGTGCCCAGTAGGAGATACTTTAGTGCCCACTACCAACACTAAATCCAAAACACATTCCAGAGAAGTCTCTTTAATTTCTTTGAGCTTTTCAATAAGAAAGGTCTGATGGAAGGAAACTCTGAAACTCTGAAACTGTCGGATATTGAGATTCAGCCAGCAGCTTCTGGGAGTAGACTGTTATTTCAAAAGTTTTGAAGGCTTGGCATCTCAATTTAAGTAATAAAAATAACGTAATGCAAAATACAGCAGATATTTCTCTAATGTGTTTTTGTCACAGAAACCTGTGATATTTTTCTCATTTTCTCTAAAACAACCATTCTACAAAGTGTTGAGATAAGCATTCAGGCAAATTGTTGCTGAAAAATTTGTATCTATAAGTGTTTTCAGATTTGTATGTGAAATTCATATGCTGACAGGCAGAAGTCTAAAGTTGTACATGAAGGTGGTCCAGATTTTGATATAGAAATGAAAACATAAATATGAAGAAACACTTATAATCATTAATAAAGGATTTGATCAGATATTTTTCCTAAAAGTGTCAATTTGTGGTCATATATTTCAATGTGTTTTTATTTTCCAAAGTAATTGTACTGTGTTTTATTTATGTATTTTAGGCACAGAAGGGGCAGTGTTTGGGCACTCTGTGGAGACACCCCATATCAGAGCAGAACCTTCCCAAGACCTCAAGTAGGTGTTCTTCAAACAGTTGTTTTAAAATCAAATATTTTCAAAAATAACTAAGTCTGGATTAAAAGCAGAATGTCTGTACATTAATATATACTGCCGATTTAATGACTCATACATATCCAAAACACTGGTAGACTCTAGTTTGTTCTAACTAGAACACGAAATCCTATCTCACAAAATGTAAAATACATTACTTTTTATATATGACCTGTCTCCAATAGCAGAATCCTAGAGAAGTATATTTTACCTAGGGACTGGAATATTCAGGCATTTTTGAGGTCAAACATGCACAGTACTGTTCAATAGCATCAGACACAGAGTTTGATTTTTTTATGAGCTGTTACAGAATATGTAAGCCAAGTTAAAGTAAAGTCTCCCCAATTTTCCATGGAGTGGTGCTTCTGGGTGGTTGGGTTTTTTTGAATACTACACATACACTTTTCAAAAATCCATTAACACTGGAGGCTACATTTATAAATATAAAAAATACAAGGTTTCTTGACATAGTCATGAAACTGGAGAAATAAGTAAATTGTAAAAGATCAAGTTAAAAACTTACTGTAAAAGCATTTGTAGACTGAGAAGGAGAAAATTTAGAAAAGTTTACAGTGAAAGCTTTTTTTTTTTTTTTGAGGTGCATATGTGCACTGGTAAATACTAATCTGTGATTTATATGTATGAGAATATGTGACAATCACAGAAAATCAAAGGTCCTTCCTTAATTAATTAATTGCTATAGAAAAGCACGGTTAAATGCTCTTACCTACATTTGCAAGGGCATTCAGGATATTGCAGAAATCATTTGCAGGAAGCTGCCCCTGTGTACAAGTTTGACTGCTGTACATGGAGTATATGAAGTAAATTATTGTGTTTGATTATTTACACTGAACATTTTATTAGGTTTTTGTCTTAAAAAACTCTGTCCCCTTGTAAGACTCCTGTCAGTCCTTTGTGGAAAGTAATTATAAAGGCATTTATTGGTGATAACCACCAAGGTGATATGGTCTCTAATCAGAAGGAGTTCGGCAGAAATTGAAGTGGAAACATAACAAGCTTTTCTTTTTTCAGGGTACCAAAAATTTGGGTAAGAGACTGGAACTTTTTCTGCTCAAAAGAACATGGAGACAGTGCTTTATCTACTTCTTTCTAATCATTAAATAATATTAACAGACTGAAAATATATGGTAAAACAGATAAATCTGTGTCTTCAGGATTAATTTAAGGAGGGATAAAATCACCTCATGTTGGTTATGAAATTTATGCATGGGGCGTTAACCCTTCTGGTCTTTTGTCTTTATTTGTTGCCACAATTCCTATTGTTGCTTAATTTTTTCAGCTCCACCATTTCTTCATGTTATTTTTCCAAAGATGACTCAAATTAGCAAGCATTTTCCATTCAACTTTCTGCCCTCTCATTAATAATGAATGTAACCCAAACTTTTTGTTAAAAAATTGATGAACCAGAAACCCTTCCTCTTTGGTCAAACAATGTTAGCTAATGTGTAAGTGATTTTATTCTTAATATGTTCAGTCCAAATTGTGTTCTGCAAGTTTTTGTACTTATGTGCTCCTATACATTAGTTGGGATTCAGTGATATTCTTTTTGAAAACTCTCAAGTCAATTTAGTAATTTTAAAAGGGTGAAAATTAATATTAGAACAGTGATTTCTTGGCTGTTGGCATGAATCTTTGTAGCAAGCATAATCTGCAGAACCTTTTTAACCTTGTATCTTGAAAGAACTATAAATAATTACAGGGTTGTGTTATTTTCTGGTAGCAAAATACAGTTAGATCACCACAGATAGGTCACCAACCCCTGTAACCTCAGAAGGTACCTCTGTCACAGAAATAAAAAAATATTAGAACCCCTTTTCTGGGCTCAGGTTCAACTGATACAATCACACTGATATTGTAAAATCATCTTGTCCTCTGAAACAGAATAATTGCATCCTAAATGCCAAGAGGGAACGGTCTTTGACTCATGCTACCCTCCAGATAGTGCAAATTGTTTGTATGAATTGTGACTGACTCTTGATTGACTCAGATGTTTGGCTGAATGGATTATTGAGTTCCAGTGGTCTGGTCTGGGCCTTAGCACTTTTCCATGTTTTAATATAAACTTCCCAAAGTGTCCGATACTGGCAGGCTTAAAAGGACATAGAGTTTTTTTCTGAGTGCCTGCATCCCTCTGCCTTTGGACATTTAAAATTAATGGTAACATGGGAGAGTAGAGAGTTCGCTGAATTAACATTAAAGCTCATTCTTTTCAGTGGACAAACTTGAATGCAATTTGATAGCAAGTATATTTGGCTGTGAAAATAATTATATACAGGGAACTTCATAAAATATACATTAGATTTTTAATTAAAATATAAATCATCACATAATTTTCATGTTGAAATACACATTTTTGGTCAGACAGTAAACCTCAGACATCAGATTTTTTTTAATTTTTCTTCAAAATAAAATATGCTGAAAACCTATTCATAGCCTATTCTTGGTTATGTAAAACAATTCACTACTGAATTTAAGAAATGGAATACTGACCACCTTGATTATAGTCATACAAAACATAACTGGAAAATTTGGACTAAGATTTTGATACCCACAAGGCTCATATTTCCTGGGATTTTAGCTTGATCTTTTCTGGACTGGGAGACAAAAAGAAAAGGTCAGATATTAGTGTCACATAACTTTTGCCTCAGCCACTTTTTGTTCTATAGCCAGATTTTGTGGTTTTCATACAGAGAAGCTTACCTAAAATTTACTATTAAAAATGTGTTATGTAAAAATAAATTTCAGTTGAGTTCTAATATATTTCCTTCCTGTGTGTCCACCACTTTGGTCACATCTTTCTCTTTCTTGCATTTTTAAATAATAGCTAGTAAGGTTTTGCTTTCAGAAAATGTTTTTATACAATCCTTTGTGAAAGCTTTTGTGTCAAATCCTAAAAACTAATTAAAGCTGACTTTCATTAGTTGGGATAAGCAGCATAAAAGAATCATGCATTAGAATCAGGAAGATGAATTATGTCTTAATAATTTAATCTTCATATTTCTCTCACTGCTTTTTCTCACAGGAACACAGTTAGGTAAACTAAACTCTTAATATAATGCCCAAATATTGATTTTAGGCTAATAGTACATTAAAACGTGGTGCACTAATAGGTAATGTCCATGCAGAAAAGGGACAGACAGTAGTTAAATGCAGATAGCTTTGCCCTCAATACCCTCCTTAATAAGGGGATAAATTAATTTGTTGTTGTGCTCTGGGGATAACTGCAAGATTAACTTTAGTAGGTTTTTTTCTATGTCAAGCCTCGCATACCGTTAACTATCAGCTAATCCTGCAGTGTAAGGCTGGGCATAGAGATGAAAATTGATCAAGCAGCAAGGAACCACCTAAGCTACTAGATCCTACTTTACCTCTTATAAGAATTAAAAATACACATATCTTGCACAGGAGGTCTGCTTCGCTCAGAGTTCTCTGATGGTTTGTAAGAGCCACCTTTTGTGGCATTTAAGGAGTGGTTTATCAATAGGCAAAACCTGGAGCCAGAGGATACATCAGAAAGGAGTTTTGACCTTAACTTATTAGTTGTATGAGCAGGCTGAGAGTGAAAAAAGGATTGGGACTGTTCATTTATTTTAACCCAGAAATCAAATAGTAAACCAAACCTCATCAAAAGGGAGAAGATGTAGTATAGTAATAAAGCACAGCTTCTTTCCTATGTTGTTTTAATGATATCAGATTCTAGTCACTTTCATGGTGTCCTTTTTTTAATATAGTGGAAATAATTGCCATTTTTCATAATTTCACAATTTCTTTGTTTGGCCATGATAGAAACGTGTTTGCTTAATCTTATCACTAGTTGTTCAAAATATTATTTTTTTAGATACATTTTCATAAAAAAATAGGTATACATGTAGTAAAATTTGAAAAATTTCCAAAAATCAAGCTTCTGTTTTTACATATACACATGCTTTTATATGTGTGTACATATATATATATATGTATAAAATAATAATTAAAAAACACTTTGAAGTAAATAGAGAAGAAAGCCAGTCATAAAAGGTTAGAATTACTATGCAGATAGGATACAGTAGAAATAAAGGGTAGCTGGGTATGGCTTTTAAACTGGAAGAATTATTTGCTTAAGTAGTCAGTGATTATGATTATATTTGACATGGTAAAGGAAAAAGGCTCTAGGAGGAACTGAGATAAAAAGGATAAAAGTATTACTATCACAATAGATAGTAAAATTCATTGAGTTTTGTGTCGTTAATTTAGGGTGCTGGATAATTTCTATCCTTGATCTGTGACTGAGCTAAGTGAAATGTGAATGTGGAAACAAGGTCAAATAGCCAGATATATAATAAAGCTTGTGAACTGGAAAGCAAACACCACGGAACTGACGCTTTGGTCAAGGTAGCACTTCTAGTGAAAGGGATGAAAATAACGGAGTCATCTAATAAATTAGACCCTTTAGTCTGAGCTCACTAGTGTGCAATGCTGTGAAATAATATCTTGAAAGAATCATTAAGGGCTTGAAAGTAAGTAAAAACTGGGATGAAAGAGAAGCTGGGTAAAATCCACCAATCTCAAGAAATATTTTTCTCTTGATAGGATATATGATTTTCCAGAAAACTGGTGAATCTAGAACATAGGTGGATCTTCGATCTAGAGTTTAAGTAAAGTGTTTCTTCTAGGGCTATATTTAATGAGAAATAAAAACACAGCACATAAAAAAGCATACTGAAAGAAGCTTAAATGGTATATAATATGCATGCATTGTTCAAAACCTTCCTTTAGGCTGGAGGGAGATTGTAGGGCGAGTTGTTTCAGGTCTGATCATATTTTCAGTTTTAATAACCCTCTTTGAGCTAGAATGAGGTACATAGGTTTGAGGCACTGGAAATCAGATCTTAAATACTAGATTAAGGAAATTTTGAAGCTCAGTAGTATGACGGTGAATATTAGATGAAATATTAAGATAGCCATTATTAACATGATGTCTTGCAGATACAAGAGTTTCTGTAACTGTCTTTCAAAAGGAAAAACAGGAACCATTAAAATTCTTTATTAACAATACTGGTCCCTTCACCAGCTCCGTTGCTCTTCTCTGGACTTGCTTCAGCACCTCAGTGTCTTTCAGCGATGGGCCCAGAACTGGACTAACAGTGCTTGAGGTGTGGCCCCACCAGTGCCATGGCAGGGGAGCGATCACTTCCCTGGTCGTGCTGGCCACACTATTTCTGATACAGGCCAGGATGCCATTGGCCTTCTTGGCCACCTGGGCACACTGCTGGCTCATGTTCAGTAGCTGTCGACCAGCACTCCCAGGTCCTTTTCAGGTTTCAGTAGGCACCCTGCTGTGTGCCCTCAGCTCCTGCATGGCATGTTTCATCTGTAGTTGCTCAGGGCTCTTACACTGCTTCTAGATCCAAGCTGCTAATTAAGAAATTCTAATTTCACGTAGGCCCAGCCTAGGACTAGATATGACAACACATAATTTGTTCAAGTCTTTCATTTTCACAGATTTTGCAGGTTGAAGTGTTTCACTGGTTTTTTAAGTGGAAATTGAACAACAGTCCTCAATGTCCAGGTGCTGATGTTACAGACACCAGAACTCATTTCTGGCATGCTTTGGGCTCTAACCCACATACAATCTTGTTTCATCATACCTGCATACTCCATTTTGTTGTAGCTCTTCTAATGAAATGTGGTTTTATATACTACCATAAAAATTGTACTATACATCAAGTAATGCTGCTGTAACATCCATAATATTTTCATCTCCTATCTTTCTTATGCTTCTAACTGAATAGACTTACTAAAGAATACTAAAAAGTGCTACTTAAATTTTTTTTTTTTCATTTGAGTAGTATTTAGTTTCCTTATTCTTTGCTTATACTAAATTTCTCCACAGATTTTTTTTTTTCTCACTCTATGTTTTCTTTTTCCCCTTACTGGGAGTAGCTCCATTTTCTGTGATGCTCTTTAGCCACTTTCACAAGGAAACAAGGCTTCTTAATTTTGTTGCCTGTCTATTCTCTCCCGTCATCTCCCTGATGGTTTGTGAAGCACTGAGAAAGTTTCATACGTGTTTAATAGAAAGGCAAAAGTTCTTTAGTTCTCTGTGTTTTCTGAAAGTCAGTGCCCAACTAGACATGGTGACAGAAAATCAGCTAGTAGTACTAGTATTTACTGCTCTCAGTTTTCCAGTTTGTGTATGCTTAGCTTTACACTACCCTAATGTCTGAAATACCTTGCTTCATGGTCAGGTGAAGGTTATAGCATGTGGAGGACATGGAATTTATAGCAGTGTTGCGGTTGTGAGTACAGAAGTAGGGTTTGGGTTCTTGTCATAGGACTATGCTAGTGCCAGACAAAGGATCTGGAGCTCATCCAGACTGGATAGAAGAAAAAGGAGGCTTAGAAGATGGGGTTTGTATGAGTTTATAAAACTATTGTTTCTGCAGTCCACCAAACAGCTGCAATTGCTTATACCTATAATGACACAGAGAACTCCAGAGATATCCTAAGCCATAGAGAAGAATGAATGCTTTTGCTTATCTTGCAATTCTCACTCTATCCTTAGTTGTTTCTCAAGGTAGAATTCACTGCTTAGTCTGCAGAGGTCAAAGAAGAACTCTAAAAGGAATTTCAGCAGAACAATTTTCCATGAGATGCAGTTTTCTCAAAATGGGGATTGAACTGTGACCAGATGTCACAGTTTGTCTCAGCTAAAATATATTTGTTTATATCAGCTTAAGGCCCCTTCGAGAAACAATACAAAAAATATCATTAGATGACTAGATGTGGTCTGGACTGTTCCTAATCACAGGAAGCTAATGCTTTTCAAAACTGAGAAGATTTTATGTCCACAAGTTCTCCTGTGCTTTCAGTTGTTCAAAGAGCCCAGTTTGGCACTTCAGACTTCTCCAGGCACTTCATCTTGAGATCTAATTCTTGATGGGCACTTGAGCATTATCTGTGGGCATGTTGCTTCAATCTCTTTCTGACAAGATAGATTTCTATTTTAAAGAAATCTATTCTGAAAGACAACTGAGGTAATGGAGCTATTTCTGGAAAGAAGATAAACTTCATATAAGGATGTTTAGCAGAGTGGCAGAGCATGTGTAGAAGTGGATTCAGGTCATAATTAAAATAAGGAAGATTATGGGAAGGGGAAAGTTTAGTGTAGGATGAGTAACTCTATGTCAGGGCTACGACGAATCCTTTTCCCATACCTTTTCTTAAATTGCTGTCTTGGATTGTCTCATATCCAGAACTTTGTCTCACAGCCTGGAAGTTAAGACTTTCAAGCATGTTTTGGTATTTTTCTAAGAAAAAAAAGCTCACATTCTAAATCTTACATTTCTACTAATTTTCTGGATTTTCAAAAGTTTGAGTTTTAGTTGACTTATGAATGCATGATATTTTACTATCTGAGATTCCACTTATGTTTTTAACTTGTTTTCTTCTTAATATTACTTCTGATTTTGACAGTTTCCTTGTCTTTAGCTATTCTGGCTCTGCCTTCACCCACTCTAACAAATAATCATACATTCAGTTCTATTTAACCTCCCTAAAATCACCTGCTTATTTAGCCAAGCCTTTGCTTCAAACATTTGCTCTCTCCAGTTTTCCTCACCTTTTCTTGATTTCTTCAACTTCTTCACTTCTTCTAGTCCCTTAGTAACAACTCTGAAAAAACTGTTCAATTACATTTTATTCCTTACTTTTTCTACTCAATAAGTAATAGTTTTAGTATTCTCAGAAGAGTTCCATATCCCTATGTGGGAAAGTCTTTTTCTGATTTATCATCTATGTCAAATAACATTAAAATATTAAGTTAATTTAAGTGTTGCTATGATAATGAAGACCTATTGGATTTAAACCAGCGGCATGTACAGGGCAATTAGAACTCAGCTTTAAGCCCACTAAAGTGATTTCTATGTTAATGAGAATTTCAGGAGTTATAATAAGGGCATGCTGGCACATGCCAAAGTCAGTGACATGCAGAGCGTGGACATAACATAAAATGCTGTACTGAATGCCATTCTACTGTTCTGATTTAAGTCACAAAACTTTCCTCTTTATTTATTTTCCGTAAGTTGGAAATTGGAACACCTCCCCCCCAAAAAAAAAAAAAAAAGTTTGTATTTCCTGGTTTAGACCAATACCAATTCCATAAAACACTTATTTAACTCTCTGAGTTAAATATTTACTGAGCAGTTGTGTTGTCACAAAACTGACAGCCGAATCATGCCCAAGTTTAGGTTTTTACAAAATCAAAGTAAATTTCACATGAACATATGAGAACTTTGTTTCTTCAAAAAGAAAAGATGATCAGTAAACTATATTAAGGATTTTGAGGCCTGCACATTTACCCTTGCGTTTCAATAATAATAATAATTTAAAAAAGCATCAGAATACAACAAGGTTCTGGAAAAATAATTATTATGGCAATGATTCATATGCATTTTGAAGAGGTGCATATTTTTATGCATGTAAATGTATCAACATGTTTTTAGTCACTTTCATATATATGGTCAAATGTGCATGTATAATCTTGTAAATAGTATAAGTAATGAGATTGCAACGAGTAAATAGGAATTTTATTTTCATATCATTTCCACTGTGATGTCAAATGTAGTTATTCAGGAATATACTGTTTGAATAGTTGCAATATCTTAATGAAAGGCTTTCAGATTTTTTGTAGACATGATCATAAAAGTCCCTGACTGTTCCTTATGTTGCAGCCTGACTTCCAGGAAATGGACTTAGTAGAAACCCTAATTTTACCTAGCGACATCAGTGTTCAGTGAACACCTTTAAGGACCCTTGGTCTCACTGGAAGACTCCTGAAATCAGTTTCTTTGAGCATCAGGGCAGCCAGCTGTTCTTTTCATAATAATCAAAGTGAAAAGAATATATATTTCAAATTGTTTGAGGTTTCTGGAAAACAATATTTTCAAAACTATTTTGAAAAAAATTTCTTAATTCTTAATTTGGAACAAAATTATTTCACTTGTGGAAGAGGAAGATCCTGCGTTCTGTGGTGTTTTGTGTTTGGGAGCACTTGTTTACAAACGGAAAGTAGGTTTGACACGTCTGTTTGTCTGCCTTCTCTTCCTTGTGTATCTTACCTCCCTGCAGTCCCAGTCTGCCACAACTGTTGACCTACAGCTAGCAATTATTTTAATCTATACAGAAGTCTACAAAAAGCTTACTAAGTAAATGTGTAGACTTTCCATTGGCTTTATAGTTGCAAAACTATTTTTTTTCATAACAGGGTTCCTATGATCACTGAAAAAAAGACACAACGATGTGTGTTGGCAAGGCTATCATATATAAGAGTTAAATACTGGGAAGTGCTGAGGTAGTTCTTTACACCCAAATGTCAAAATGCCAGTAAAAGGGAAATGAGTACCTGTTTTACATGTGAGACCTCTAGTTGACAGCATATATTTAATCCCCTGTTCAGAATATAAATTCCAAACTGGTAGAGGTTCATATCAGTTGTTTAACTAAGTAGCATAGGTTGGATATAAAGCTTAAAAAAACACATTAAAAAGTACATAAATTATTCACTTCTACACAGGGGAATCTTCTATTTCCTTCTATTTTAAGAAATACTTCTTGCTATTTAACAGAGCAAAATTAACATAGATAAATAATGTCGCATGCGAGTAGGAGGGGTACGCAAGAGGTAAACATAAAATATTGCTTAAAACCCAAAATGAAACATTTGGGTTAATTTTTTTAATTGTTTTTCTCTAATTCAATCTAGGTCAGCTTGTAAATGGAAAATACCAGATGAAGAAAATATGTTTCTGCATTTCTGATGAGAAATATTTTAATACCTTCAAAGGAACATATTCATGATAATTTAAAAGTTTCCTTTTTTAGAAATAATTCTTTAATTATTTCAGTTCAAATTCATATTGCTTTGATCTTACAAAATCTATCTTTTTTCATAAATTAACTGGTGGTAATTAAAAAGAAAAAGCCCTTCCCTGCTGTGGATAAGATCATCTGTCTTCATCTCATATATCAAATTGACTGATCATATTATTTAATAACCTCTTTTTAAAAGCCTCTTTGTCTTTCCTACAGTTTTGTAGTTTCTGTCTAATAATAGGAGTAGTTACCTTCTCCGTCAGAGCATTTTGCTGGTTGGGAAAGAAAAATTAATTATAGGAATAGGATTCACTCATAGATGTAAATGCCATTGTGACAGGCCATCAGTAAATCTCAAAGGAAAGCAAATTCTCCATATGCTATTGTAATAATGTGCTTTTCCTTGGAGGGATGAGTATTACATTGTGAAGCGTTACAATAAGTTTATAGTAGAGATTAAAGCTTTCAGAAATATGGCAAAGAAAAATATTATAAAGAAGCTGCACATCAAACCTAATTTATCTCAAAACATTCAGGAAATAATCGATGTGTATAGACTTTTGTATTTCCAGTAGCATGCTGCAGATTGTAGCTAAGTCACTTTTCAGTTGCAGATCAACCAGAGAATAATAATAAGATAAGCAAATTAGAACTGTAAAACAGATTTAGGCATTCATTTTTACTAATTGATGGGTGATGTTTTAAAATCTACCCTGATGATCATCAGTCATTCCTTGATATTTCTACCACATTATTTGAAAAAATATATTTTCTGAAAAAATAAATTCTTTCCCCATGGTGTGTAGAAGGCTGATATTACCAGCTTCTCAAGTTAAGGAATTAATTGCCCAAATAGCTTAATTTTAGACAAATGGGAAGTTATTTGTGTTAATGTAGTTCATGAAAAACTGATGAAACTAGACTAAACAACTCTGAGCTATGAACTGTCTTAGGTTTTAGGAAAAAAAAAGTTTATTTTTCAAAGAAAACCATCGTTTCTTGATGGATATTCCTAAATATATTTTTATTGTCCACCTGCTGAAAAATTTTGGTCAGGTCTGAGAGTGGTTTTGATATTATGAATCCAGAAATATTTGTGCCTTTGCTAAGACCCCTCAATTCAATGTAGCTAAGAGCACTTTTGTCCTTATGATTATTAAATGGCAGCAGAAGCCACTGAGAAATGTTAATATTCCTCGAAAATAGGTTATAAATTGCAAAAATGTGCTGCTGAAAAATATGGAATGGAAGAATCCAATCATTTAACATTTATACCATTCAGTTTCCTTTCAGCTTCTTTAAGGCAATGGAGTACTTTCAAAAACCTAATTTCTAAACTTTATAATTTATGTACTTTATAAAATGTTTTGGAAGTTCTTTTCCTGCTCTTCTGTAGTGATCAGAAGTTCACAAACCACCTGAAAAACACTTGTGTATGTTGTTAAATAATTCATGATATTTAGATTTTTCCCTGGTACAAAGAACTGCAGAACCTTCTAATAACTTCTCACTACAGAGTGTCAAAAAAAGAAAGAAAATGGCCTAGCACTAACAGAAATACATATCCTTCTACTGCTCATATCTATATGTATCCTATGTATGGTTTTTTGTATAGGTATCTACAAATAGTGTTTTCCTCTATCTGGGCACCTGCTTTTAATAGTTTCGCTTTACATCGCTGAATAAATATTTTCCTTCTTATTTATTTCTTTCCCTCCTTTCTCTATTGAGTGTCAGTGACATGTAACAAACAGAAATGTCAGTGACTTGCTTTGCATGCAAATGTGTCATTTTGGCTTCAAAATGATAATCCGCCACTATTTCATATACTTTAAAAATGCAATAGTTGAAATACGTCGAAATTCTCTTGTTCCATTGTTTGACAGATCTTTCATTAAGCTTTTCTGCACCAGGTTATTGGTCAAACTACTCTCTCCTTTATGCATATAGTACCTCATTATATTTTTGGATGGATATGACTTAACACTCATAATTTTTGAAGAGGGAAATACAGTGTTTTCTTCAAGCTATACAGTCTAGACATTTTTATCATTAGCATGTTTCATCTTAAAAAAAGTCCTTGTTCAGGTAAAGTGGAACTTGCCCAGACATTATATAACTGAGATATAAATAGATTAAAACATTTTGTGTCCCTCCCTTACAATACTATGCAATAAGTGTACAACTCAACACAATTGTTGTTTCCTAGTTCAACACAGTTTTCATCCTATCTTCTTTCATATTCAGAATGTGAGTACGAAATCTTTGCATCAGTACTTCCCCTTTAAGAGAAACCTCTGCAATATGATGAGGTAGCACAGCTAAAAATGTATCATAGTTCTGCATCAAGCTGATGGAGGATCTTGAGTGTAGGGTAGAGAGAAGTGGAAAGACTGACAGTAGAACAACAAGAGTAGCTTTGAGTAAAAATATCAAGACTCAGTGATATGTGCCTTAACCCTATTAAAACAGGGTTATATGAGGATAATATTTTGCAGAACAGAAAAAGCATCTGAAACCTCACAATAATAATGACGTAACAGATTTACTTTTCCTCTCGTCTTCATCTATGGTGCTGCTAAATATACCCAAAATATGAATAAGCCCGTGAAGGCAAAGTCATTCTAACTAGTTTTACATCATTATTTAAAACTTTTAAAGTGCTTTGTTTTCTCTTTATTTAGTTGAACATTCATAATCGGTCACTGAAGCAGACTCTTCTGTCATTACAGAAACATTCACAGAGACATGGGGATTCTTAAGTACCTATATTTCAGTATTAGTATGAGTATTAGTATGAGTAAATTAGGTGCTAATTCCAGAAAGCATCACTAGGCAGATAAGTTTATGTCAGTATATTCTTAAATCCTGCTTTAAATAGGAATAGATTTAAATACATGCCTAAATTTTTTCTTTCTCTATGTCATAAAAAGTAGTGAGACAATCACACTTCTAATCTGTTTTTACTTCTTTGCCTTTGAAAGTATGTAATGTCTACATGTATGATGGGTTCTGAGCCTGAGAGGTTTTTGGTCGCTTAATTCAGTGCATTTTTTTCTCAGTGATTCTTTTTGTCTTTCAGACTTGAATCTCCTACTAGATCTTTGGTAATGGAAGCACCCAGGGGAGTGCAAGTCAGTGCAGCTGCAGGAGACTTAAAGGCTACCTGTAGGAAAGAACTGCATTTACAGTCCACAGAAGGGGAGGTAAGTTCAGCCAGCAGAGAAATGTTCTACGGTTCTGCCCAGTGAAACACAAACAGTGTGAGGAGTGTTTACTGAGCAGCAAGGTAAACATCACTAAAAGTGTGCTGCATTTGCTTTCATTAAAGTAATTTTGGTTTAGCTTGCTCAATTATTAATACTTGCTTCGTTTCTACAAATATTTGAATCACTAAGTTTCATTCACACTGAAAAAAGGTTATTTAAATTAATATAGATCAGAATGTTTCTAAATGTAAGATTCAAGGAAAAAGCTACCCAGGTCTTCCACAGAAAAGAGCCAGATAAGCAATAGTGGTAAAAAATTAATTTGGATGAATCTGAGAAAATAAGATAGAGAATTTTGGATTAATTTGGATTAATATGTCATTAAACCATGATTAAGAGGTTTAACAAATTTGCTCATGGTATATCTCCTTAAACTGTTACTATCTCTGTAAGAAAGACAGAGTACTTCAGTGGTGTGCTCACTGTCCTGTTTCATTGCTGTCTTGTTTCAGTGGTCAGTGATCAGTGATCGATATAAAAAGATTTTGGTATAGATTCTTCATATGTGAACCTGAGTGAACTCATGAAAATGATTTAAGATTGCATCACTCCTTTGGATGGCAATCCATGTGTTGCAGAAATACATGAAAGGATTTTTTATCTTCAGACCTTAAAATTATATAATATTTAAAAAATAAAACAAAACAAAACTTGTGGAAGGCTATCAAAGGGTCTCAGATTTCTATTAGGCAATTTGGAGAAATAGCTAGATTTTCAAATTGTTCTCAGAGGGACTTGCTAGGTTACAGCATTTAAGGAAAACCAGTTGTTTAATGTAAATATCTAGCCCTTTAGAAATTTTTTGCCTTTTATGTTTGCTTTTTAAATTTTCTACCAGATGTTTCCAGATACTTTACAAACTATCCAAATAAGCAAAACCAAACAAAACCAGCATTCACATCTGTGACAGTCCCCTGCAATGTATACTCTGGACTACAACACAGACAGGAACATTTTGGCCAATATACTGAGTCCAAGGTCTACTTTGATAACGTATTTCTATTGATGCAAGTATCTGTCCTGTAGAATTAAAACACTATGTTTTCCTAATTCAGAGCCTCAAATATTTATATACCACATGCTGCATCTTATTTCTGAATTTCTCCAAAAGCCAGCTCAACAGCTCTTTCCCCTTCTCTCATCTTTACTTACCACCTCTGTTACTATTTCTGAACATTACTGAGATAGAAACATGGCAATGTAATCCTCTTTTACTAGTAAATATTATCCTCTCTTACCCGTGTTCTTTCTGTGGGTATTTTTATTGCAGAGTCTACAGCTTTCTGTCTTGCTCCCCTTCATAAATTCCTATCTGGACAAATCTAGTATGTTCCCCACATTTATTAACATAAATTTTAAAACTAGAATGTATTTATTTGTTCTCCATCTTATTGCCAGAGGGAA
This sequence comes from Pseudotriccus pelzelni, assembly GCA_035584735.1. Classification (NCBI taxonomy): domain Eukaryota; kingdom Metazoa; phylum Chordata; class Aves; order Passeriformes; family Tyrannidae; genus Pseudotriccus; species Pseudotriccus pelzelni. The sequence continues at coordinate 44,355,084 of JAWMRA010000130.1, forward strand.
AAAGTAATATTTGAATGGAAATTATAATTAAGTTGCACCTTACTGGAAAGGTAGTTTTGAAAATAATGTCACATGACCTCAGTTGGACTTTGAGAATGGGAACCCAAGGAAAGGTATAATGACTATTTATGTATTATTCAGAACTGGAATTCAATTCTGTAATGAACATTTTGCAGGGAAAAAATGGCAGTGCAAAGCAGAGTTTGCTGAACTTCGTATTAAAAATCATTATTTTCTCTATGTGCTAAGACTTTGCACATCTGTGATTTCCCACATAGACGAAAGATTGATAATTATCAGAAAACAAACTACCAACCTTTCCCCACTTTTTCCCCAAGAGCTATTCTGTAAACATACTTCTGACAAAGTTCAAAGTCTTGCAGTACTTGCAATTTCAGTAAGGTCTGAAATTAAATGTAGCCGAAATCCACAGAGAAATTCTATCCTGAGGTCTGACCAATGCCATTATAGTCCACTGTTTTATCTCTTACACTGGAGAGAGTGAGAGGAAAATGCAGAAACACTTTGGAAGGCATATGATAGGTTCCACAGCATCAAGTGTTGTGCAGAGTTACCACGGACACATTAGGGAATTGCTGGACTAATTACAGCCTGGTGTGAGGAACCAGGGTAAATATCTGATGGATTAAATGTCTACACAACAAAATATTGATTGTTTTACTTGCTTACAGCCCAACAGATAAACCACAGATTAGCAGAACATATGAAAAAAAATCTGTAAAGGGTTTATCATCATTCATTTTTAAGAAAACACGTTCTAAAACAACACAATACCTATGTTAAAAATAATCTTAATTTTAGCCTAAAAAAGGTATGTTCTATCAGTCATGTTTCTTCCACAGATAAAATAATGTTGTCTTTCTGAATTGGACCTGTAAACTGGTTTTGTGATGACATTTTTGTACTAGAAAAAAAGCAATTTTTTCTGTATTATTCTCATGCTGGTTGATTTAAATTTATGTTTTTTATTGTTTGTAAGCTTTTTTAAAAACTCACTAAAGATATGTGAATTAATATTTTCTTTCTATAACAAAGTTATTGCCCTATTACTCCAGAAAATAGCTATGTGACATCTGGAATGTACCAGTTATAGCCATGTGACAGAACATTGTGAATTTATTATCCATGAAACATAGATTTTCCGGTTATTTAGGAATATCTTCAAAATATTTTTAAGAACATAAATGTGTTCATGCAATACTTATTCTCTAGCTTTATTTCTCATGCAGTATAATTTCTAGCCTCCCACATCACAAACTGAATGCCTCTGCAAGCGTTCTGAATTCTGCTGTTTGACACATTTTCTTTTTATTTACTGCAGTATTATAATAATCCTTTTAGCCCTATTACGCATTATAATGCGTGATCCCAGATTGAATACTGGAGGCTGCAATTTAGGTTCAGATTCTGCTGCCCTTTATAAAGCTCTTGAGCTGCACCCTTGTGAGTCAAGGCATCAGCAGAATCCTTTGATTCAATTATAGCTTGCCATTTAATTGTGAACTATGTATTATTCTATAAATAAACTATAACCAATGGTTTAAAGCAGCAATCAGTTACAAAGAACATGAAATGTGAAGCTCTAGGATCTAGCTGGTTCTACTGGTTCACATAAGAAGAAAAAGAGCACTTCTTATCTGAAAATTCAGCACAATGTCTGCTAGTTGACTACTGCTTCTTTTACATAAAATCATAATGCAAAAGTACAGAGCAATTTTGAATTCTGTAGATACTAGATTTTACTAAACATAAAAAATGTTGGAATTGAACCTGGAACTCGATACTGTGTAAAGATAACAAGATGAAAGGATTGTTTGATGTTGTCCACTCTTTGGCCTAATAATTAATTGTAATGGTTTCGGCCATACAGGATTACAGAATTGGTCAGGTTAGAAGGGACTGCATTGGTCATCTGGTCCAACCTCCCTGCTCAAGCATGGTCATCCTAGGGCACATTGCACAGGATTGTGTCCAGATGGTTCTTGAATATCTCCAGTGAAGGAGACTCCACAATCTCTCTGGTCAATCTGGTCCAGTGTTCAGGCACCTATACAGAAAAAGTTCTTCCTCATGTTCAGGTGAAACTTCCTGTGCATCATTTTCTGCCCGATACCTCTTGTCCTATTGCTTGGCACCACCGAGAAGAGCCTGGATCCATCTTCTCAGCACTCTTCCTTCAGATACTTATAGACATTGATGGTGTGCCCTCTCAGTTATCTCTTCTCAAGGCAGAACAGGCCCTGCTCCCTCAGCCTTTCCTCATAAGAGAGATGCTCCCTTCTCCCTTAATCATCTTTGTTGCCCTCCTCTGGACATACTTCAGGAGCTCCATGTCTCTCTTGCCCTGAGGAGCCCAGAATTGGACACAACACTCGAGATGAGCTCACCAGAGCTGAGCAGAGGGACAGGATCATCTCCCTCAGCTTGCTGGCCATGCCCTTCCTAATGTACCCCAGGATACCCTTGGCCTTCTTGGCTACAGGGGCATAGTGCTGGCTTATGAACAGCTTGTTGTCCAACAGGACACCCAGGTCCTTCTCCTCAGAGCTGCTTTCCAGCAGTTCAACCCCCAGCCTGTACTGGTGCCTAAGGTTATTCTTCCCCAGGTGCAGGACCTTACATTTGCCTGAGCTGAATTTCAGAGGCTTCTTCTTTGCCCATCTCTCCAACCTGCTGAGGTCCTTCTGAAGGGCTGCACAGCACTCTGGGGTATTGGCTGCATCACTCTCTGAAGCAGGAGGCTGCTAACTGTCCTCCTCAGCTCTTAGGAATCTTGAGCAGCTGCTAGGTGTCTTTGCAAGGAGCTTCTGTGTAATCTAGGCTCTGCACTTTCAGTGCATCCCATTGACTAACAAAGTAATTAAAATGAGAAAGATGCACAGAGGCTTCTCATTTTTACAAATGTATTCATATTAATCACCCTATCTGTGACCTTTCTCCTGTTTACCTCTTTATGCCCTTGTATTTCCCTGTCAAATTGAACTCCTTCATGGCATCATTTTTGGGCTGTATTTTGTTGTTTCTGGCATAATGAGGCTGATCCCTCATTAGGGTAAGGCTTATAGCTGTCACATTAAAAATGAGCAATATTCTTTAACAGACAAAGTTTGCTCAAAATCAGTGTGGCAGACAAGAGGTCAAGTTTACATTTACCATTTCAGCACAGCACAATTAATGAAGCTCACACAGGATTATTTTCTAGAGTCTAACAAATCCATATAGTACTAACATTTGACCTATAATCCTATCCAGTTCTAAGTACAGGAGATGTATTTAACACAGAGATTAATAGTTAAAGTTTATTAATACTTAACAAAACTGGAGTAATCTTCACTAGTAAGCCCAACTAACAGCACCATTTTAAAGCTTTGCTTTTGATGGCATTTTGTGGATTTTTTTTTCATTCTGAAACAAAATAAATAATAAAGAAAAAAACAGGATTTTTTTTTAATGAGTTAAATACACTGAAATGGAATTACCTTGTTCTCCAAGCCACTTGCCACAACTGTGCAGGAATGGCTGATCAAAGACAACAACATTTTGTAGATAAGTTCAATCCAACTAAGTTATGTTTGTCTGAGATCAAATGTTTGCAAAAAAAAAAAATTAAATGCTCACACTCATGAATTGAGTTCAATAAGCAATAAGCAATGGCAAGCTCTACAGCTCAAAGGTTGATTGTTTATTTACCAAAAATTATCTAACACTGTGTTTTAAAAGTTTTTTTTATAGTATTAAGCAGTTGACTTGATCCTGTTGTCTGGGAAGAAAGAGATTAGTAGAAATGAATTTTTTTCTGCATTTTTTTTTCAATTGTAAGTTTCAAAAATTCTATAAGGATGTTTGGACAGATACTTAAAATTAAAATGCCATGTTATTTTTAAATGAAACCTTTCATTTTCAACTTAAAACAGTTATTCACACACAAGTTAATTTATAGTAAAAAGCCAGTTTTCTGTAGCAGTCTACAATCAAAATGGAGTATTCCCAAACTACAAAAGCAAAACATTTTAACTGAAAACATCCATCTTTAAACCATTTTCATTGTTCATGGCCAAATTTTCAAGACTCACACCATAAGGAATTTTATTAGAAAGGTAAAAAGAAGAGAAAATGAATAATTTATTATATAAGTAAAATAGGGTTTTTATTAGGGTCTCATTTTAATGATGCTAAGATGACTCTCTCCAGGTACAGGTATCATCTTTAGAATGAGAACCTTCACCACACCAGACCATCCTTAGGCTTAAAGGTCTCATTTTTCATTGGTCAACTGATCCTAGTACTGTAGAGAATACATTTTCAGTGCACAGGTTGTATTAAATCTTTTGGTCTTTGAATATTTAGTATATTAAGTTTCATCTCAGTCATCACATTAATTTCACTGTTTAACTGTTCCTTGAAACTATTAATCACTGTGACCAATATTCCAGATATTGTGCCAGCATATGTTTAGAATTTCCAGTATATATGCTATCAAGTGAATATTTTACTTTTCCATTATGACTTTTTTTTTTTCTTTTTCTCAGAACTATCATTCAGATTTAGTGAAAGCTAGTGTAGGTGAGCTGATTTAAAATAAATGTCAAAATCACAGATAAGTGTTGGAACAAATGGTCCATGTGAACTAACGTACTGGAATTTATCCTATAGTTCATCTTCATATTGAAACATATTGGCATATGAAAATTATAAAGTTGAGTCTAGTGACCTAATATATATAATCCTCTCTGTGGGACGCTTCTTACAGCACATGCAGAAGAGCAAACGGGCTAGGAAAAAACCTTGCATTGCTTTAATTCAGATTGATTGAATTTCTAAGGAAATCCAAAAGATTTATTTAGTGAGACATCATTACACTGTCCTCTCATACTGGTCGATGGACACCCGCCTTTCAGATTTCCTTCTTTTCTTTCACATTTCCTCCAGTTTACTGCTATTTCTTATATACATTAGCCCTGAAATATGCTTCTACAGCCCTGTAGAATTACCTGTTTAATCAAACAGTACATGAATACAGAAAATTTTTCAATGCTTATAAATCCCAGTTTTTTCATTTGGATTAATCAACTTAAATTATCATCTGCTCTCTTGAGAGGATTTAGCTGAAGACCCATTGGAGAATTTTTATATGTGGCAGGTTTTTATCTCTGTTTTAAATGGCTTGTAAGAATATTTGATTTTTTACCTCATGCCCTTATCTTAGCCACAAAAAGTTTATTCCTTCAATTTAGTTCTTTGGTTTGTCAATAATCTGTATTTCTGGCTTGCCTTCCCCTCCCTCTAACTGTTCAGATTAACAATACAGTCTGATAAGCAAGTGACTTGCAGATCTTCATTAACAAAAAGTTTATATAAAAAGAGTACAATTTTTCCACTCCTATCCTATGCCCTACAGACTGATTCAGTTTGCTACTTTCATTAGTCAGAAATCAGGTCTACTTTTAAATATTACAGGGCTAATGTATTTTTCTCCATACTAAGATGCACAGCACAAAGCAGTGATCTGGGATTTCTAAACCTTAAATATTTAGTGGGGATGCCGCTGCTCAGTGCTCTGCTTTCTATGAAATAACATTACTCTGAGTAGCTGCTGCCTTTTCAGTTTTGTAGTTTCTCAGTCTCTCACAATGTTTCAAGAATGGATAAAGGCTTTCATTCATGCCATTTATCTGCTGAGGTGTGGGACTCCCAGAAAGAGCATGACTAGCCTGCATGGCCTTGATGAATGTGAAGTATTAAATGGCTTATCTAGGACCTTTCACAGCACAACAGATTAGAAAAAGACCATGTACACAGGCACTTCCATTAACTACTGTCATCTAGCTACAATATTCACTAGGAACATAATACTTTTTAATTTTTTATCATGCCACTTCTTCCCTTCTGTTTTAAACATCTGATAACATCAGGCATAAAATGGTAAGTAGTTCAAATTTTGCTGATGTTAGAGGACTTTTAAACCATGGATTTCAGTTTTTAGCAGATTGAAGGACAAGAAAGGGTATATCCTCAAATATTCACTAGGTTCTTTGAAATTCCTTGTGTATTGGGCTACTATGATAAACCCTAAAAAGTAGCAATGTTGCACCTCTAAATTTCGGCTTTTATTTATAATCTTGACAGCACAGATACAGGGTAGATTTTCATACTGGCTTTAAACCATCTTTATTAATCCTCTTCATCTCAGGCTTCACCAGGGTGTAGCTGTAGGAGTCTGATTAAATTGGACTCACTGCAGCCAATACCACCCTCACAAAAAGCCAGTTCAGTTTTTCTCAGACACCAGACCCTGGTGCCCACATTGCTCACCAGGTATTCTGGCATGCATGCTGGGACAGGACTCGCTAGCTGCCACTCAGGATCATGACACTAGCTAAACCTGTGTTGTTCTACATCACAGTGTTTGTAAGCACCAGTGGAAAAGCCGGCACAGCTATGCTTATAAAGATCGTTTCATTTAAGGAGCAAAATAACTGAGCTACATTGTATGGTAATGCACATTCCAGAGCAAGGTGCTCTGGAATAAAGTCTTGGAGCAGTACACTACAGAACTTCTACAATGATGGGTTGCAGAAGAGTAGCTGTCCTCATATAAACAAACATAATATATTGAGCTCATAGCGAATAATATAATAACATTCCAGAGATTTTAACCTAGATCTTTGACACACAGGCCCTCTGATTTTTTTGAGTTAATTTTTGTTTGAATCAAAACGTGTCTTTTAGAACCCATTTAATTTTGTTTTACAGATTTATGATTCTTCCCCATCAGCACTCCAGCTAAGCTGTTAAAATGGTCAGTCACACACTGCCAAAAGTACAAAGAGCTCATCTTGTATTGTTGACGGATTTTCTTACGTGTATGCCTTCTACATTGAAGTGCTTTTGATTATCACATATACTCTAATGTCTCCAGCTTCCTTTTTTTTTTTTTTTTTAATAAAGGCATAGAAATGGTCTTTTTTTACCTTTTTTGATATTGCAGCTATATCAAGGTGTGCTGGTTTTGGCTAGAGTAGAGTTAATTTTCTTCACCATCCATAGTATGGGGCTGTGTTTTGAATTTATTCTGAACACAGGGTTGATAATATAGAGATGTTTTTGTAATTGCTGGGCATTGCTTTTCATACAGCCACACTGGCAAGGAGGCTGGAGGTGCATGGGAAGCTGGGAGGAGACACAGGCGGGACAGGTGACTCAAACTGACCAAAGGGATATTCCACACCATGGAATCATACTCAGTATATAAAGGGGGGGCAGGGGGAGGGGGAGGAAGAAGCATAGGGGGACGTTTGGAGTGATGGTGTTTGTCTTCCCAAGTCACTGTAAGACATGATGGGGCCCTGCTCTCCTGGGAGTAGCTGAACACTTGCCTGCCCAGTGAATGAATTCCTTGTTTTGCTTTGCTTGCATACATGGCTTTTGCTTTTCCCTATTAAACTGTCTTTATCTCAACCCATGAGATTTCCAGCTTTTACCCTTCTGATCCTCTTCTCAATCCTCCTGGTGGAAGAGTAAGCACTTGGCTGTGCTGGGGTTAAGCCATGACACAGAGCTTGCTAAAAATCAGTATTAAAAGTCCAAAAGGCTACTCATATTTTTTTGTATTAATTTTTTTTTAATTTGAGCTCTAGTAGTTAAAAGTTATCAAGAACTGTAGATTAAAAGTATATGACATAACTGGCTCTTGTTTGATATCCTATTGAGTTACTGTTGAAATTGAAAGTATTTTATCATGTTCTGACACAGATTTTTGATCTTTCTCCAAGTACAGAACTGTGCTGAGCACCATTCAGTATAAAAGATACACTTATACTTACATAGAACTTGCACTGGTGAATGCTTCTGGATTTTTATGCAATGCTATTGATAACTCTACTGTTACTACTTTAATAATGGATTTGTTCCCATCCCTTTCATTCTTGATATGAGAAGTGAAAGAGTACTTTTTATTACTTGTCACTCCACTCTTATTATGTCCTTTGTTTCCTTACTATTACTAAGGTAATAATTTACTGCATTTTAGTTTTGTGATCAATTCCTCTATCAATCACAATGTGAATTAAAGCAGGCATCATGTCAAGAACGTAATCTTTGCCTCTGAGGTTCTCCCTTCCTGTCCCTTTTAGTGAAAATTTCCTCCCGTGATGGTATATTACTTCAGGAGCTGGAGAACTCACTATGATGGAGGGTATATTGTTTGGGGCTTCTATCAGACTTTATTACCTTCAGTGATCCCAGTATCCCAATGCTTCTGCTGTGGAGGAAAACATGACTATGAGTCAATCCCTCTACAGGATTTTATCCAGACACTTTAGTTTTTTTCCTAGCCTGCTATTCTTCACTTCTCTGCAGCAGGAGCTCAGTGGTGCTTCTGCACTGCTTTGCTGCCATATACCACCAATTTTATCATAAAATAATACTTGCCATCTGTAGAAAAAAAAAGCAGTATATGCCATATCTCTCCAGATTATTGACATGCACTACCAACATTGTGGTATAGTGGTGTCAAGTTGGCTTTGTTGATTTTCAATACCTATAAAAACCACTAGCAAGTACTTAAAGAACTCACCTTTTCCTAAGCTTCAAACTTTACCTGCAGAGCTTAAAGCCATTCTGATTTGTTACCTGTTTTCCAGAAGTTCCTAGTCTGCTCCTGAGATAATGACTGCTCTTACTTTGGCTCTTATTTACTCTTTCCATAAATAAAACATAAATTTTGAGTAGCTGAACACTCATCTGTTTGGGGCAGTGGAAGACATGAGGTTTTCTGAAAATTATAGTGTAAATATTGCAGAACTCAATAGAGATTCATGAATGCTACTGATATCTACAGTTTCATACTGACTCGTCATTTCTAGAGGAAGATTAAAAAAAAACACAATATTTTTTAATCGTATTCAATGTTCGAAAACAAATGGGAATAGTTTGATGACCTTTCTAATAAGACTTTAACCCGAAATATTTTCTCCTCTTAATTTAGGTCAAAGAAGCTCTTTATTTTGTGTATAACTCTGTAACCTTATTTAATTATTCTCTGGATGTAGCTATTGTTAAGCCACTAAAATTTAGCACAGTTCAGCACATATTTCAGCTGCTTACACTGGGGAATGTGTTTTAATATCACTTCACACTTATTAAAATACAAATTATTCCAGAGCAAGGATATGCTGCTGCCACGAATGAATAAATTTTAATCATAAAATGTACAAGTGAAAATTCAACCTATTCAAGAATATTGTCAAAATGTTTTTGTATGATAATGTTTGTACCTGAATAAATATGTTGGGTGAAGTAATTGCATGTACTGTAATAATGACTACTAATGGAAAACAACTACACAGAGATGAAAAACAATAAATGTTGACAGCTTTTTTATTTCTAAAAAGAATAACTGCTAATATATTTCTGATACTTCTAATAAAATATTTCTAAAATTTTAAATGTATTGCTAAACAATCCTGACTGCTTCAAAACACTTTTAAAAATATGTCTCAATGCTGAAAGAAACATAATTACATTTTTTTTCTCCCTCTTCCAGATATTTTTAAATGCAGATACAATCCGTCTGGGAAATCTACCAGTTGGTTCCTTTTCCTCCTCCTCCTCCTCCTCCTCTTCCTTCTCCTCCTCCTCCTCCTCACCCAGCTCTTCAGCTCCTCGCCAGACTATCTATGAGCTCTGCGTCTGTCCCAGTGGCAAACTTTACCTGTCCCCAGCAGGAGCAGGCTCCACGTGTCAATCCAGTAGCAACATCTGCCTGTGGAGCTAGAATGACTCCATTTTATCCTCACACCAGAATAGCCTTTTGTTACTCTCCCTCTGCTTCACAGTTCTGCTCGGTTTCCCTTGTGACAAGTTCAACGCTTCAAACGGCCTGCAGAGCAACTTCTTCCAGTGTAAGCAGGAATACAGCGCTGCCTTCTCTCGTGGTGTGTGGTGCCACTCAACATAGAGATGGGAGTGAGATATTCAGAAATAAATGTTATTCTTCATCAGGAAACCTAGAACATAAAATCACCTTTTTTTCCAAAAGGGACAATAACACAGGTGCCTTTGCTACTTGAAGTGAAGCACATAGTTTTAGATTTTTGCAGGACCTGGATATGAACTGCACATAAATATATATATATAGTACATAAATTTGCCCAGAATCTGATGGTGAGATGAATTGGTTCCCCCTGTATGATAAATAACTTTACTGTCTAAAAGCACAATTTTCCATTCATCTTTTTGGATGTAAACTTTTATCCCTGAATTTTCAGTAAATGGTTTTTAATACAAAAAGAGGCAGAATCCCTCCCTGAGTTTGGTTTCTTTAAATATGTGTTGTTACTCTTTGTCTACCAAGTCTAGGGTTTTATACACTAGGTAAATTTTGGAAGTGCTCAGCAATATTACCTTTCAAAGTAAAAAAGACATATGCTCTTGTTTGTCGGATCTGAATGACCTTATATAATATTTTCATGGCTACTGAATGTGAAGTGATTGCTTTAAGTAGAACATACAATTTCTGGAAAAGAAGAACAGGGTAAAGAAGGAAATTCTGATGTTATGTTTGTTGATCAGTGTATTGCTCTTCACAAGGTACTTATAATTGGCAAATATAAAACCAAGGGAGAAATCTTCAAAGGTTCATCTTATCCATTTTCTAGCTATGTCTAACTGCTGCCATTTGAACACAGTAAAAATGTTGGTACTAATGTAACATGGGATGCTGAGAAGCAGTGCACTAACAACTTGTATGACATTCACATTTATTATTCTCTTTTGTTGTCATCTGCTGCTAAGGTTTCAAAGTAATAGTAGTTTCTATAAAACCACATATTAAATAATATTCAGTATTAAAAAGGTATGTTGATATTACATTGACTTTATCAGGTCTGTGTTTAAATTATGCAGCCACATTCGCACTCAGATCTCACTACTGACTTTCTTTTTTGATGAATCTCATGACAGATTTCTTTCTTGTATCAACGTTCATACTTGTTTGGCTTGGTTGGTAATTGAAATATTATGAAAAATGCTTTGGTATACTGCTGGTAAATTTGTCACAGCATTGATTAACAAGAGTATCTTGAAACTTGCAGAACCCAGGAATGTAAAACAGTATAAAAATGCTTCCTATTGTAGAAGATGGCTTGATTACGTGAGGTAAGTGAGCTTTTTAATTCTATGCTTTAATTTACATCACCTAACTTGTAGTTTTAGAGGCTTGTGAATGTAAGATCATAAATGAAATTACAGCTTTTGCAAAGTAATTCTAAAGTCAAGGCAGACAGTGTAAGGTGGGTATTTGTACGCATTTCTTTTTCTTAGAGAAAAAAGTGAAAATGAGCAAACTAATACTATGATTGCCTTTGGATTTTATTACCACCTAATTAGGTTGATTCTGTTTTCACTTCAGATGAAATTCACTCCTATGCAGAAGACCAGCACAAGACATGTCAATGGCTTGACTAGTGCTTGCCTTACCTTTGGTCCTCTTCAGAGGTGTGAATTTCGCCCCATAGCAAGAATTCTGTATTTGCAGTTTTTACCAGCTAAATTAAGATTTTAAATTTACTATTTTACCACTTCAAAAGAATACCATCAGCAGATGATTTGTTGTTGTTTTTTTTTAGATTTCTATTCTTGGAAAGAAAATATTGCAAGAAAATATATTAGAACATGAGGATTTTTAGTAAGAGGGGCAAAAAGAGACACAAATGGCAAAGAAGATGACAATAATAGATTGGAAAGTGTAGCCATACAACACACCCTTAAAACTGTAGGGATACAGATGTCTTTTTCTTATGAACACAAGTAATAGAATGGTAGTGTAAGAGTCATGGATAAATAGTATTTCAGGAGGAAAAGTATATAGATATGTATGAGGGCACATCTATATGTATTCATTGTCTGTGCACACCTACACACACCTGTTGCTGAAAAGATGAACAAACGTATTATGGTGACTAATTTATTTGGTGAATTAAAATATGTTTTCTTACAAATTACATATAAATAGCCCAAGGGTTTTTTTTCCCCCTTAAATAAACCCATGGAATGGCTTGCAGATATTTTATCATTAATTCTCTACTGAAAGATTCTTGTTTGTTTGCTTTTTACCTTATGTGATTACTTACCTGTTATGCGTTCCCACTGGAAAGACCCGACCTTTATAAATTTTACACAACTTGTGTGGGAATGGGCAGGTACAAAAAAAAAGTCTTTTGTTACTAGGTTAATTTTAACAGCAACACTGGAATAATTTGCCACTTAGTATGAAGAAAACTCAGAGCAGACATGTGGGTGGTGCATTGGACTGCACAAAACCAAGCCAGTAAGTCCGCATAGCTCTTCACTGTCAGGATATTCTTTATTGAAATCCCTTAGTCTGAAGGAAAGAGTGTTTAAGAGCTTCACCGACCTATGAGACAGCATAGCAAGTTCTCACAATGTCTTAATATTCTGGTAAATTTCATAATATCGATGTTTTACTCTAAATCCATCAAAAACTGTAAGAAGGGGGGAAAATCAGTTTTTATTTTAAAAAGTATTTCTAACCCACATGATTTCAGGGATTAGTGGAGAAGTGATTTCAATGGATTTACAGAACTAAAAATTTAGAATGCCATCCTTATGACGGCAATGAAATATATGAAAAGACCTTATTGACTACATGAATTTAATATATACCGTAAATAAATCTCCTGTAAAAATATCTGTGTCATGATATTCTAGGATACTGTCTCTTTCTTGTTTAAAAAAAAAAAAAGAGAAAAATAAAAGCATCAGCCAACCTCTCTGAGCACTGTTATGGTTTTGTATTGCAGTTCATTCATTGTTTAAGTGTTAAGACCAAAGACTGACACTTCTATTATATCTAACACTATGACACTGCTGTTTCTACTAATTCTGTTGGAATGAAGAGATGAGAAGTTGTAATTACAACATGAAATTGTAAAATAGTTTAGATTTGTGCAGCATTTTGAGCTGTAGACTGTCACTTTTTTCCAGGATTTAAATTCTTTGTCAGTGTGTTGCAATTACCTTACTGTTTATTCATAGGGGTATCTTTTGCTGAAAACGAAGGAGTATGTATTCCAAAACTTGACAAGACATTTATTCTTTCAGCTGAAGTTATACTGGTTTGCTTGCAAAACAGTGGCTTGACTGGATAACAGAACTCACTTTAAATCATTTTAGATGCAGAGAGCTATTAAGTCTGGATTGAAGATACAGCCATAAAAGTCTAGAAGGATTTAATGAAGGGTATTTAAGATATTTGGTTGCTAACATAATGTATTTTTTAGCTTTTTTTTGTCTGTTTTGATTTGTTTTTAGATTCTAAATAATTGCTAAAAAAATAAAAAAAAAATTAAAACCCCACAAACTAGACTGGAATTGTTGTCAGCTGATTAATGTAATGTACATGAAAGTTGGATCAATGTTTGAGTGTCATATTGTTTCTATCAGTACTCAGTAAAGGTCTGCTAACCATTTTTGTTTTGTAACCTTCATGTTAATGATTTTCTTGTGTATATAAATATATATAAAAAGATGGAAACTATTTTCTTACACATACTATGCAATATGTTTGTAGAACTGCAATATTACCAAAACTACAAAAGCTGTGCTTTTGTACTCTCTTGCTTTATGTAAAACAGATCTTTTTTCTATTCAATGGACTATCAATCTTAGAATTGTGGATACCATTATTCAAAAGCAGTACACTGAAATTTTAAGACTTTTTTATTTTCTTTTCCTTCAATTTTTTTGTTTTATGAAAATAATAGCAAGGTTTTGGAAGTTGGAAATTGCTTTTTCTTGGAAAGCTAGAACTTTTACAGCATGTGATTAACATGGTCAGTTTAAAATGTCTCCTGCACTTCTTTCATTTGGTCTTAGCATTTTCATCTGGTGCTACTATATAACCATAAATAAATGTAGTACATTAAATAGAAAACATGTGAGAACTAATTTCAAGAATACTCGAGCAGGAAACCTTCTGAGGGTGAGAGGAAGATATAGAGTAGCTAGTGAGAAAGTAGATCTTGCAGTGATATCACTGATGCAAACAAATCTCTGTTTAAAGTGGGTAGTATCAGTTCTGGTAACATCACAGCCTTGCACAAAGCTCTGGCAAAAAGCAAGGTGATAGTTTGGGTGGTTTGATCGCACTGAGCTCCTTGGTGCCATGGTACAGTTTCAGCAATATCCACAGTAGCCAGACAGCAGCTAGCTTCACAAGGCTTAAAAAACAAACATTAATTTTGTACAAGAGCCACAATTGTATAGAACTATCAGTAGTATAGATTCTAAGTGACTATAAGTGACTACAGTCACTAGGCACTTTAGTCACAAGCGAGTAAAACACAATAACTGATACAGGAAGAAAAAATATTCTTAACCATTTTACTCAGGCTTGGGCTGGTTCAGTCTGGGGAAACCTACTGGCAGTAAAAGATAAATGGAAGATATAGTGAAAAAAAATCCACCATAAACATTTTATTCATTCAGTACAGTCCACACTGAGGCTAGAATTTAATACAAGCTCTCTGTGTAAAATAGGATCTCTTCTGAAACTTTCAACTGAGCTTCAGATTATGTTGTTTGAATTTGAAAGTATTATTTGATCTTTAACCAATAAATTTCTTATATAGGCTAGGACCAAGTAAAGTTTCAGAAGAGCTGAGATAGAAGCTTATGTTGTATATCTGATCTGATTAGAGTCAATTAACCCCAACTGAGTTTGGCCTACTTAACAAAAAAAGAAACACACAACCAAACACAAACAAACCAACAAAAAACATACCAAAAAAAAAAACAAAAACAAAAGAAAAAATTAAATCAGAAAGTTTTGTTGAGTTTTGGGAAAAGTTTAAGTGCAGTTCACTTTTTTAAGGAGTGTCCAGCTCAACCGGTGTCTCCCATTCTGACGTGTTTAAGCAGTGAGAGTAATTTATATTACAAAAGTTGGCCTTTGACCTAATTAACTTCATTTAATACATGACTTGATCTGAGAAATAAATGTGGCTTTTAGTCACATGCATACCTCCTTGTTTGTGATATCCCTGAGGGAGAAGTTCAGCTTCCAGCATCATCTAGAGCACAATGAAAAATAAGATTTAAGTATTAGGGAAGCATTACTGAAGGCAAGATGTGTTGTTTTCTGTGCTTTATGATATTATGACAGCTTGCATACGGTTATTCTTTGCCATTAAGAGATCTGTGTTCTAGCATAATTTCTAAGTATATTTTCCAGAACTATTCTGGAAAAAGCCAAAATTGGTTTCTTTCTGGTGTTTACTTGTCCCAAACACTGTAGCAGTTAGTGAAAGTGAAATCCTCCTCAGTTCCCTCCCACTCTAAACTCTTCAGCTGAGCTTCAATTGTCCCCTTCACAAATCACAAAGATTTCTTCTTCACGAATAACAAAAGAACAGACAACAAAAAGATTTTAGCTATCTCTTTATCAGGGTCCTTCCTCTGTGACTTACTGGAACTGTATCAAAAGAAAAGTTTCTATCAAAGAGGAAGATTATTTACTTTGTGTCAACAGAAGTTACATAAGAAGGAAAACAAACACAGGTAAATATCAATTTTAGTCTGACTTCCTAGAAGAAACTTACTAGAGTGAAAGTTGTTAGACTATAGACTTCTTACTAACTTTTCATCTCTGAAGTTTTGTAATTTGTTGAATTTATTTAAAATACCATAAAATAAATATGCAAATTATCCTATCCTGTTAAATTTTAGATAAGGAATATAATGGAAAATAGAAAAGGAAACACTGAGCTCATTATTTGTCTCTCCCTACTAATGCACTTATTTACTTTTACAAATTTGAAAGTAAAAAACAGAGCTAAAATGGTAAATAGTATATAGATAACTATGAAAAACCCTACTAATGCTGGAATGTTCCTTTAGTTCATGGCTGACATTCTTATTCATCCTAGGTAAATTAATCCTCTAATTTCTTTTACAGTGGCATGTCATTCTGTTGTTTTGTGTGATCTTTAGGAGACAGGGAGACCCTGATGATAAAGGAAACAGAATATCTATACAGTACTAGAAGAAGCAACAGTGATAGCATTTCCCATTCTACAATGGAACTGAACAAGATGTGGGGGCATTTATTTATTCATCTGAGGAGAGAGGGTCTTCTACAATAGTTCTATCTCATGAAGAAAACAGGATGCTTTTCAGATCCGTACTCCCCAGGGTGACTAAGACATGGCATTGCAATAACTTTTGACTGACAGACATAAAGGCAGTGGGTGTTTTTGATCTGCATGGGAACAGATAGGACAGTGGTACATGAAACCTACCTGAAAGAAAGAGCTGAAAATAGGCCAGTACAGTAGGGTGAATTCAAACACTTGTTAAGACAATAGGAAATGCTGACATATTCTGTGGCTTTGAATTAGGCTTTAAGTCTTCACTAAAAGTTTATGTCAAAAAAATTGTCCGTGACTTTTTACTGTGTAAATGCATCATTAACATTAGCATATTTTTTCCTCTGCAAATTGTTCCCACTTCTAACTGCAGGTACTACTTTGACTCCCCCACAAGGAGAGCTCTAAACAATTGTGCAGTCTTCACTCATTTGTCAAAACCACTTTAACAGTTTACAAGATGTCCAAAATGAGCGATAAAAGAAAATGATAAAAAAATCCACCACCACCGGCTTTTCATATTTCAGTGCAGTGTTTTCCTCACAGCAGAGGAGTTACACTGGTTCAAGAAGCTGAATATATTTCTCATTTTCCTGGTCACTTTTAAAGAGGCTCTGCAAACCATGCTGCTTCCGTTCCCCACCAGAGAGTAAAATTAGGGGACACAGTTCTTCCCGTTGGGTTTAGACTTGATTTTCATTGCATGGGCTATCTTTAGGCTTACCTTAATCCCTATTTTTTAAGTGTAAAGGGGAGAGAAAAATCTGATGACAGCTGCTAAAATTGATTATTAATTGGGGCAGGGAGTGGGCTATTGCTTGAGATAATCATTACTGCAATGGTTGAATAAAATGCAGGAGGACAAAGAGAGCATACAAAGAAAAAGAACAGAAAGAGGATAAAAGCATGGCAAGAAGAACAAAGAGTGCTATTAGAACAACTTTACATTTAAAGGGGAAAAAATGATTTTGTGTTAATATTCCTCTTTACCTCTCTGGCTTTTTCAAATATATCACACCAAAGTACAGGAAGCAGAAGTAAAGCTTCAGGATAACATTGATTCAGAAATAATTTTCAAGACCAGAAATGTACTATTCATAGGAATAAGACAGTACAAATAACATCAGAAAATTTCTGTTGCTACTCTAGCCATGATGAGAGGCACAGCTGTGGAAGCTATAAGCTATGGACACTGTACAGAAACAGAACATTTTATGTACAAAAGGATAGTCCTGGAAGAAGAAGGGAGTCATTGAGGCTTACATTAGCCTACAGAAGTGTAAATGGAAAATAGTTGGAAAAAGAATTAGAAAATAAAGAATAGTCTATAGGTTAGTGGGTGTTGGTTTGTTTGTTTCTTTGTTTGTTTTGAGGATATTTTTATTAGGAAATAATCTGGAGTGTAAGGTATTCTTTTATTTCTCTTTTTTTTTTGTTGGTTTTTGTTTTGTTTGTTTTGTGGTGTTTTTTTTTGTTCCCAAACAGCATCTGGGAGCAAGCATTGACTTCTGCTTTGATTTGTTTCATAGTACTCAAGAAATGCATATACACATATAAAAATAAATAAGGAGACAGGGCTACTTACAAGTGTTTTGGAAAAACAGAAGCTTTCTAGTTTTATGAAAGGTTGATCCATCAGCTAAAGAATGGGACTGATGAAAGCATGTTTGTGTTCAAGGTTTTTAAGCACATTTATGTCTGCCCACATCACATTTCACAGTTTTCAAGCCCAGATGGGTCCTCTCATATCACTTTGTAAAGAAATAGTTTTTATCTCTACTTGTGAATTAGATCATATGCAATGCAAATTTGACATAAAGGTATTTATTCTCTATGATGACTATTGGCAGCTCATCTTCAAGTTTCCTAGCATAAACTGCTGGACTGTAGTAGACCTACTAAAATTCTGATCTTAAACTCGTGGTACTTCCATTTTTCTTTGGGAAAGTCTAGGACACTGTACCAATCCTTCCGACAGTGCTGTGATAATAAATGTATCTTCTCATGCATGTTATCATACATTTGTGAGCAAGTCACCACAGGTTTAACCAGATTCCTGAAGATGCTTCCTAAAATGATTTCTTTACCTCCAGTTTCCAAAATCTTGCATGGCTTTAATATAATGTGGGGTTTTATCTTTTTGTTTAACTACAGTACATTATGTACTTTTTAAGAGATTTAAATTATATATCTAAACCACAAAACTTTATTAATGGCCATATGTCCGTAAGAACTGAAAGGGAAAAATACATTTAAATCATATTGTGTCACATTTTACAGAACAGTATAATTTCACTTGATTTAGGCAATTTTCCAATCTATTTTTAGGAAACTTAACAAGCAAACATTTACTTAAATTTCACACTGTACAGAATGCCTAAGAAATATTGTTTTAGTTAGACTATTGCAATGACGAAGTATTTACATTCCAAAGAAAAATTTCTAAATGGTGTATTATTCCCTTTTAGAAGTAAATAATGTATTATCATGTTGTGAAGTATGACAAGTTAAGTTATATAAATTTTTAAATAAATGTAAATAAAATTCTTTAGTATAAACTTCTGTGAATGTGCACTGTCAATTTATTGAACTTTTCTGGTAACATCATTAATATGGAAAATAAGCTACGTGCTAACCCTTTTCATATTTTATGTTGTTTCCCATTGTCTCACATATCCTTTGTGTAAGTGGAATATACTTTTCTATGTTTTTTGTGCCAAGTTCATATATTTTTGCTCTATTACTTAATGCATATGAGCTTGTCCTTTGGATTTATTTATCCTGAATGAAGTTTTGTCACTACACTTAACATTTAGGTCAAGCTCATCCAAAGCTCTGAATATGTATTTAACTATAAGTATGTGAATCATTCCAGCAAACTTAATGGGACTTCTGAAGTTTGAAGTTAGGAGCATGATAAAATATTTTGCTAGACCAGTCTTCATAAATCAAGCAAATTAAGGCAATACCCTGCGGATCTAAAAATTACTTACTGTAAGATAATGAAGGTGAAAGACTATTCTGAATATTCTGCAATGCTTCACTTTTGCTTAGTTTAGTTGAGTGAAGCTGCTCTTGAGAAGATGCATTAATCACTAATTCCCCTTTCAGATCTATGTGTGATTTCTATGCACCACTATCTCTCTGCATCACACCCATTTTTACTTCTGATTTGAATTATATTAGCATCTATTATGTTGAAAGTGTTTTGTGAAAGTCCTAAAAAGCCCTGCTGACTTTATATGAACATACTCTATTGTGTCTTTGAGGATAAATGCCATTAATCAGCAAAGTGAATCAGTGGCATTGGGCTGTTTCAAGTATACAGCTCTAGAAATTATTTATATTTGAAGCCTTGAAACATGGATAAAACGTTTATCCTGCACATAAGGGGCAAAAGCAGCTTGATTCCAAGCTTTATTTAAGATTACAACCTTTATATAAGATTCTAATCTTTAATTAAGATTATTTATCTGCTGCAATGCAGTTTGTTCATCCTGAATTTCTCTTATTAAAATTGTCTTCCCAGATACATTGGGTGGTGTGAATCCACATCATCAGGCATGAATTCCACAAGCTGAAGAAAATCAATTTGAATTGTCAAAAAAATGAAGGTCGTGCAGAAGGCCAGTATATTGTCAGTTGTTGCACAACACTGGAGTCTCTGAGAGTGATTTTAAAAACAAACAAGAAATTGGTTTGTAAATTGTAACAAGCTTCTAAGCTTCATGACTGCCCTATTTATTATCATGGGACACAGAAGAGCTCAGAAAAATGGAGAATGAAATTTTCTTTGCACAGCAATAATCAGTAATCACAGTATATTGAAAGAGAGAAGAGGAGGAAAATGACAGGTTTTACAGTCTTGCCCCCATGAAAATGTCAGCTCTGCAATATCAGATTTTATATAGGGAGAACTGGCTATCAGCTGTATAAGAATTGACTGCTCTATCTGTCAGTTCTGCTCTGGGGAGAATAATTATCTGCAAAACTTTTTAGCTGTGTGTTTTCAATCATCATGATTATTCTGCTTGTGCTTTCTCTTTTTCTATCCATTAGTCTTACAAATCCTTATGACTTTCTGTAAGAAACTCTAGCAAATACTAGCATTTGGAAAGTTCTCCAGGTTAATGGTCTTATGTTCTCAAGTTTAATAAAATAACACATGGAAGTAATGCTTCATTTTATAAGACAAGTTTAAAAATCTAGTCATAATTGCAAATTAAATTATCCTGATAACCATCTGAATAAAACGCCCTAGATATCGCTCTGCATAGTTCTCCCATTGTCATTCCCTTTGGACTTCTGTGGACTCTGGAGAAACCACCCCATCAGTGCACTTAGCCCAACGAATGCCCAAGTCTAGGCCAGACTGGCAGTGGCAGCAGGAGACGATATTTAGGGACAGCAATTTTATTGCTCTCAGAACATTCAACAAGTTAAGACACAAAATATTTTTTTTTATGCTTCAGAGGAGATGGAATTTTAAAAAGAACATTACATTTGGAGAATATTCAAGGGTACTTAGGGAATATTAGAGAAAATTTTGTTTTTTGGGCAGCTCGCTGAATTTTTCACTTTCTCGGTGTCTGACTAAATACACATATTCTGGTTGATCCAGTATGGCTTCCAGCCCCATCAATCTCTCTGATGGTTTCTCTTCCTAGTGCCTAACCCAGTGTCTCTCCAGCAAAGATTTCCAACTCTGAACAGTCCAGCCTACCCTCTTATCCAACAAACCCTGTGAAGGTCAAAAGTTGGTTCAGAGTCTAAGTGAGATTCCAGATGGACCTGCTGGGTGTTTGCTGGGTAATCAGTGCTTGGAGTTGTTGCAGTTTGCAGTTGTTTCTTCTGCCTTCCTGAGTAGATTTGGCTCTGGTTCCAGATCAAATCCCAAGTCCTGGCTCTTGAGCTGTCCTTACTGCTGACTTCTGATGTAGCTGTCATGCTCTGCATCATCATGCTTCATGCCAACTCTTGCGTGTGAAGCAGCATGGTAAGCACTGTTGGAGGGAAGGGAATTGTCTACTAGTGAATGCACAGTGTCTGGTGCCTTCTCAAGCTCAGAACTCTCTAGACAGATGAATAATCATTGCAATACATTGTTTAGTGTTTTCTGCAAGGAAAAAAACTAAGCCATTTTCAAATGTTTGGTTTTTCTCCATTATTGGGGACCATCATAAGTGCTTTGCCTTCTCTTAGCTTGTTGCTAAGGTTCCAGTCTTATGGACTGCCGGTAGGTAACAATCTTCAGTAAGTTTATGAGGCTGCTCACAGAGTTAACAACTAAGTTACCTGTGTGAACATTAGTAAATAGTTTTATACTGCCCACTCTATGGGCTCTACCCAAATTCAGAGAACTAAAATAATGTGCAGTGGTTAAGGCCAGATTTTTTTTAATGCCTTAAATTCAGTTTTAAGAGCTATTCAGGATTATACCTTAAGAAAAATCAAGAAAACAAGATGAAGCTTAAAAAAGTCTTCAAAAGTATCACAAGCTTTAAAGGGAAGAACACTGTTTTTATAGTAAGGTTAACATGATGCCTCCCACTGTGATTTAAAAATAAAAAATCAAGGGATGATAAATTTTCAATTATCAAATTAACAACTCTTACAGTTTTTAAATTAAGGCATTATATGTTTATAGTATCTTGAGAGCCATATTTTTTATTTCCTAAAATATTAGGATATAATTTTAGTGATTAGATTTTATGCAAAATCTCTTCTTCCTCTTTCATGCTTAGCAAGAAAAATTACGAGGAAGAGAGGAAAGAAAAACCTGGTCAGAAACTTCTGTCATGATTTAAGTAGGGTGCTTAAATGTATGTGCTTTATCCACATCTGCTTTATCGCTTTCTATAAATCCACTGTTGTTTGTTTTCAGTCAATGATGAACAAACTTTAAGAGTTTAAGTCTAGTGTGCAAAGCAGCAGCATTCAACATGCTTTCATAATTATTCCTGTTTTGACTGGGCATGTTATTTTTCTAGGTTGAGAAAAAGTTATTTAGGGAGGACTTTTTTAATAAACTTCATGTGATTTGTGTTTTTAAAGACATCTGCAATTGTCCATATTTCTTGTGTATATGTATATGATAATTTGATAAAGCTCTGGATTATTTCCTCACTGCAAAAAAAAATTGTTACTCAGAGAAAGTCAGAGGGACGATAAATCAATCAAAATTATCCTCAAATATAGTGATATGAAGCAAAATCCAGAGCTAGTCAAATAAAGCAAAATCCAATAAAAATCTCAGCTCACTGCATGCATAAATGTTTATGCCAAAGGCAGTGATTTATGCTTTTTCTTTGTAACCTTACATAAAGGGATTTTTTCTCCGATTCTCCTGTTCATGTAGTTAATATTTCTTCTTGCAGTATTACTTATTCCTACTTTAGTAATTAGATATAAAATATTATACTCTAGGACATGATAAATTACTTGTCAATACATTTTGTGCTTGGCATTTGTGACTTTGGTAAAAGCTTTATCATTTTAGTTAGCCTGACCATTTGCAAACTATTTAAAGATCTTCTCCTAGAGTCCAGAAATACATGAAATATTGCTGTTATGCTCACTGTTATTTATGAAATCTTATGCCTTTAGATATCTTAAATTGTATTTTCAACAATTTTGACAGGTAGATATCAAAAATGTTGGGATTACAGCTTAACAGGTGTTAGCTAATACCATGCTTGAGTGCTGTAAATAGCCCAAGGAGTATATTCATGTCTAATTGTCTACACTCCAGAGCACAACAGCTGCCACTTGTAGCAGATGCATCATCTGACTGACGATATTCTGCAGTCTGTCGACAGGGTTTCCTGGTGCAGCTGATTATATATGATTGTATTTGGCATAGCTGCATACCCTTAATAGACCCCTCATTGCTCACTGAGCACTGGAATACTTTAGTCAGCTGTTTGTTATGCCAGCTATAATGGACAATCAGCCAAAAATTTTCATTAAGTTGGTTGTTTACTGGACGATGTAAAATGAATCATTGACCTTAATGAACTAGTGTTCATGAACACATGTCAAAAATACACTGCAGTGGGTGGAAACAACAGCCTTGGCAAGAAGTCTTTATACAGAGAATGGAGATTCTTCTAATATTAGTGGGTAATTCCACTACTATTGGGCTGGCAAATAATTAGGTGATAGTTCCAGGAAACTGCAGTGCTACTGTCTGTGGAGATTTGTATATAAAGGTCTTCCTGCAAAGATCTTTGCAGCATAACTGTGTTTGACAGGGTCTCATTTCCCAGGTCTTTTGCATGGCATTATTGAGAGAGAGGGATGGAGAGAGGAAAGAAATAAAAAAGGACAAAGAAAAAAAGTTTTAGCATCAAGTCTAACTTTCTTATTGGTATAAAATTTGAAAGTGTATCTTATATCCCAGAAAACAAAGACACCTTGAAGCTATACAAAGCATTGATTGATTTAATTAATAAAGAGTGCTAGAATCCAAAGATTTCCAGAGTATCAGTCTGAATGAAGTTTGGGAACAGCAGGGGAAAAAAAGTAAAATTATCAACAGCTTTGAGATTTGTAAGAAGAGTAAGTTCATATATTTTTCTCATATGTCTTCATCTTTCTCATATATCTTCCTTGCTTTTCCTGAAAACTTAATCACCAATCAGTTTTGGAGGAATTATTAGAAAACATGTAATCACTTATCTAACATTAGCCTGACTTTTTTTCTCCCTCTCCCTTCCTTCTTTGTCTATTTTTCTTTCAAAGCAGAGATTTCACTTTCAATTAATGTAACTAGTTCGTATAGCTATTCAAACTAGGTTTTCTTGATTTCTTCTTGGTTTTGCATCAGAACTCCATCCTTAAAATCAGTGTAAAAGAGAGGGCTTACAATATTCACCCCTAGTAACCTAAGGAGGAAGGAGTTCCATTCATAGAAGCTGCTACAAAACAAAATATCTGTAGTGGACTGGAAATTTAGATGAACCACTCTCAAAATATTCAATACCTCTCTTACAGTTTTCAGCATCCAGGGAGCAACTTTCAGCCATTACACCTTCACAAGGTGTAAACTGTATGGGTTTATTTAGTTCTATTGACTTACTAAGTGGAACAAAAAAATAAAATAGATCCAGGACAGTTGGGTTTTTTCCCCTCTAAAATACCACAGTAAAAGTTTGGGAAGGGAAAATATCAGATCACTTTTAGCTGATGAGGTCAAAACAGTCTGAATTAATAAATAATTGAATTATCATATTTGATACCAGAGTAATTTGGGGAAAACTGATTTTGAAATCCATAGTAGAGAAGAGTAAGGTAATTGTTTGCAACTTCTTCTGATAAGTATCCAGGATATATCTCATGCCATGCAGAGTGTGGTTTTGTGATTCCCAGAGACAGATTGAGGCAATCTCTTAGAATAAATAAACTTGACATTCTTAGCTGTAATGGGACTTCAAGCTGTATCAATCAAATAAACCTGTCACTCAGGGCATTAGACAAAAGAGTGTGTGATACCTGACATGACTGGATATCTTCAATTCCCATAGCTAGGAAATCTTATTATGTTTTAATAGCCTAATGTCCTTTTGTGGCACAAATACTGTGCTAGAAATACTGTTGCACTAATCTTTTAATATTATGGATAGACAAGAAAATATGCTTATTCTCTGTTCTATACATTAGGCAACATATTTCTGTGTAAAAATGCCTACTCTTCCCTTCTGAAATGACTTCCATGTAAGGCATGATAACTTTGATCAGAATCGTCTATTTAAAAGAAAATAGTTGGGTTTTAATGTCAGACTCGTAACTATGCAATGCCAGGCGTGGTCAAAGTTTGTCTGCCTTGTATGTCATTTGTTCTGTCAGGAAGCCATCACAATGGTGCCTCAAAAACTGTAGAGACACAAGGTGGACAGTACAGCCTGAGCATTGGTCTTACCTTTTATGACTTTGTATTTGATTTTTCCCCTACAGTCAGTACAGTGTAAATACTTGGTGCAAATATGAATTAGCTCTGCATCCAAATGTGTGGGTTTTAAGCTCTGCATCAGTATGCACATTTTGATGATATAAATCTATCATGGGCATTGCTTAACAATGAGTAGCACTGAAACTCTCTGCCTTTTTTTTTTTAATGGGCCAGTGTTCTTTTTCTACTGCATACATTATCTTCTGTGAAAGCTTTGATGATAACCTCTGTATTAGTGTCTCCTCAAACTCCAGCTTTGCCTCAGGCCTTTTCATTCTTTATAGAGTTAAAGCATTTACCTACCCATCTCTGTGCTAATGTATAGTTGATAACTCAAATTCAGGGAAGTGGAATTTCTTGTCATGAGTGTTCACCTTACTATTTGTCTTTTCCTGCCATTATTTAGCATTGTCTTTCTTTAGCCTACCTGTGAAGATATTCAGGATGTGCCTTTTAGAAAAAAAGCTGAGCTGTCTAATTTTTTTTTCAGTACTTAGCTTCCTGCTAAATCTTCTATGTCTCAAAAGAAAAAAAAATCTATCCTCTAGATCTATATCTCTTCAAATCTATCTACAATATTCTATCTACCTATTATTGTTTTCCTCAAGAACCTTTCTGCTTGGTTCATTGACACTACCTTATTTCTCAAAATCCCTTTTAGAGCTCTTTGCTTCTGAAGGTCTTGATTAACTTTTTTAATATTTTTTAGTGTCCCTTTTTTCATTGCATCACTTTACTTTTCATGCGCTACAGACACTGATTTGGTCGTTTTAGTCAGTTTGCACTGGTGTCTTGTTTTGTCTCATTCTGAACATTATGTCCCTGATATTTGAGTATTCCCAAAGGCAGTAATCGTAGTCATCAGGGATTAGTAACTAACTTCTGTTATTACTTCTCCCAAGGAAATTTCAGATGCAAATCTGAGATGCTGTTCAAGGATTATATGCTGCTTAACTTCACTGTCCCAAACTTCTCTTCAGTACTCACTGTTTTATCACAAACTACTTTCCTAAACCTTAAATAAAATTTTCAAGGAAAAAGTTAAATGCTTAAGGATACTAGTAAGGAGAACAGAAATATGTGTATTTATTTTTCTTTTGACAATTCTCATTCTTCATGCAATGGTATGAATTGGTATTTCAGAGCCTTTCAAGAAGTATTTTTGACATTTTTGTTTTCTGATGCTTAGTGCAAAAGGAGGATGTCCGACTAGATTTTGACCAAGTTGTTTCCTGTTCCAGTAGGCTATATCTTTTTGGGAAAAAGCCACCCTGATTTCAAATCTCCATTGCCATCACTGTGCCTAGCAAATTTCACAAGTTCTTAATGAATGTTTCTATTCAGTGTAGCTTATTTCTATTGTGAATTTTAGTTCCACAAATTTTATTTAAATCTTAACTGCTAGTAAAAGCCATTAATTTTCTATTCTATTTTCCTTACCAGTCCTGTATTTACACCTGCATTTCTTCTCTAAAGGCAGTTCTGTAATTTTCATTTTGGAAACTTGATATTATCTCACAAACAAAAAAGGTGATGTAGGATTTTGGGTTTTCACACAGGATGGTTAAGACGTTTCAAGAAGGTCTAGGATGAGTTTAGGTCTGACCTCAGGAGATGTGTACGTACCTAGATTCTTGACACAGCAACACACCAGCTTTTTGACTGTATTTGGCACTTCTCTGATTTTTACAGCTGAAGATATTCACTGTTAGGATTATGAATGCTAATCTGCATATTCTGTTCAGATTCACTACTCCTTTCCCCATTTTAGGCCTAAAAGATATGACTTTGCATTTTATGTATAAAACATATATAGTGATTGCCTGTCTCTAAGTTACCAAATGATTTGGGTAGCAGCAAAATTGGCTCCTGAGGTCTGAGAGAAAGCTTCAAATGGCAGAGTTGTGCTGTCATATGTTCAGAAATAAATTTGTTGTTTTTCTGCTTTTAGGCATGTCCCCATAAGGGAGAAGTTTAGAATCATTTGCACAGAATAAGTGTTGAAGGCAAATTATTCCATCACTCTCCTTTGTGGATCTTTTTATTTTGTACCGCAAATATCTTTATTTACACTGCAGTAGAAGGAAAGATTCAAAAGTGTATTATGGCAAAGAAAATAAATCTTCTATACTTTATGGAAAAAATACTTTCTGTCTCTCTTAGAGTGGTTTTGTTTCTTTTTTTTGCCTCTGCAAACCGCACTCCACACTCATGCTTCTCACACAACTTTCTCTTGAGACAAGAACTAGATTTTTTTCAAGCCTGTTTTGTGGAATTTCCATTGTTTGGGTTTCTGGTTTACGCTCATTCTTTGCATGTAAAATAATGAGGCTGAGCCATAATTATCTCAGCCAATGTTTCTGAGTTTGTCCTTTAATATTTCTTAAAACATAGTTTTTTTGCAACCCACCTGTTTCACAGACAACCCAGGTATCTCAATGTATTCACACTGTAAACAACACAAAATATTTGACAATGTGCAGTATTTATAACTCAATTCAGAGTGGTTCAGATCTGTCACAGCATGATAGATAAACCTTTTCTCTGAGGGAAATGCACTCACCAGCATGATATCCTTTTGAGATAAGCAGATCAGGCTACAGGCATGCTTGTGAAGAACCATCATTATTAATTTATTTTTTACCCTTAGTGCATTTCCTGTGCTTGTGTCTAATCTTCATACCCAGCCTTTCTACTTGGCTTATTATATTTATAAAAATTCATGTCCAATTTGAATGTATACTTTCAAAGATAAGAGATTATCTTTTAATTTGTATTTAAAAACTCATGCCTGCCTTTAATATTGTATCAATAATAAAGGGATATAAGACTTACCCTATGAACTAATAATTTAAGATAATATTTTCCTCTTTACTTGAGATATGCCAAGTTGTAAGGGCAGACATAGAAGAAATTACAAGCTTTTCTCTGGCAGCAAGCAAACATCAGTTTGTGGAAAGTTTTTAGCTAACTGCCAAACCCCTCTAACATGGAGGGGGAAAACAGCAAAATGTTTCTTGGATATTACCAGGAGGATTGATTGGGGCATTCAAATGGTCAATTTTCAGTGAACTGGGGCACTCAAAATAAAGTAATCACTCTCTATTATCCCATATTTGCCTTTCACAGGAGAGACGAGAGAGACAGAACGCCTGATGGACAAAGCAACTGGTAGAACTGCTTGTTAAGTATCAGCAAAGATGGAAAACTTCTGGCTCTAGCAATCTTGTGAAGAGTTTATACACTGATCAAACTTCTAAAGGAAATAAAAATAAATGAGAGTGTTCAAAAAAGGATTTTTGATGAGGGCAGACTGATTGAAGTATGAAGAGGGCTGCATTCAGCTTTTTGGGGAATGCTGACATCAGAGAGCTATCGTGAACAAGTAGGTCACTATAGTAGTTTGGATATTTTCTAAGGGAAGGCACAGGAATGTAACACAATCTTTGGCATTTGTTGAAGGCATTTTTCTAGATTGAAATCTTTGAGACTCTTGGCATTCTATACACACAAAAAAATCCCCAGCAAGCAGTACCTACATGTGTTTTTTTTTATTCTACACTTCTACACTTTAGTTTTTTGAATAACATAGTCTTGAAGATTTTTGTTCCTTTGATAATATCTGTACCTTTAATACAACCCCCACATGCAACCATCCCTGCAGTGTTTGTGAATACTTCAGTCAAGTTGCTGTATGTGGGAGCTCAGGGATCACTAGAATTGGAAATCAGTTTGGTTTAAAATTCCATTTTCACCTGTACAAGTAAGGCTCAAGCAAGCTAAAGGTAGATCTCAAGCTATGGTATTATTCAGGGAAAAAGTTCTAGTTTTCCTTGCGTGTGTAAAGAATGAAGAAGTCTCTGAAGATGTGCATCACATACCTGTAAAGATCAGGAAAGATCTGATGGCAGGCAGTGTCCAAAGGAGAACAACAAAGATAGTGAATGGCCTTGAGAGGAAGCTGCATGAGGAGCAGTTGAGGGCACTTGGTCTGTTCAGCCTGGAGGAGACTGAGGGGAGACCTTGTTGCAGTCTACAACCTCCTTGTGAGAGGAAGAGGAGCGGCAAGCCCTGATCCCATCTCTGTCATGACCAGTGACAGAACCTGAGGGAATGGCCTGAAGTTGTGTCAGGGGAGGTTTAGGTTGGATATTACTAGAAAGAGGTTCTTCACCCAGAGGGTGGTTGGGCACTGGAACAGGCTCCCCAGGGAAGTGGTCACAGCACCAAACCTGACAGAGTTCAAGAAGCATCTGGATGTTACTCTCAGGCATATGGTGTGACTCTTTAGGATGGTCCTGTGCAGGGCCAGGATTATCAATGATCCTTTTGGGTCCCTTGCAACTTGGCATATTCTGTGATTTTGTGATGCTGGCAAGGCTAATACTCATGTGAAACAGAAAGAAAGGGTTGCAGCAGGCTTACTGTAAGAAAAATAGAGTAAACTCTAACCCCAAGTCTCTACTAGGTTTAACTTCAAGCCATGGTGAATTAGGTTCCCACCTACATCTGGAAAGCAACCAAGGATGTTTTTTAGAAACAAGGACTGGTCATAACTGAGAGTAGAGATTTTGGTAGTACTGAACCATAAAAAAGCCAAGGCTGGACAGACCTACACATCAGTGTATCAGTACACAAGGGAATGCCACAATTAAATGGATGCTATGAAAGGGGGAAGAACTAAAATACTTTTTTTTAATAATTAGCTGTTACATGAACAAAAAGACTACAATTGATGTCTCTAGAGACAAAAACTGAAAGACACTGGTAATGTGTTTATGTGTTCAGAGAAGCCTCTTTAAGTGTTATAAAGAAAAATGTTAGACTTCTGTGGAATCACCGAATTACCTGGGTTGGAAGGAAACTTAGTAATCATCTAGTTCCAACCTCCCAGCCGTGCACAGGGATATCTTTCACTCGACC
The DNA here is from genome assembly GCA_035584735.1 of Pseudotriccus pelzelni. Lineage (NCBI taxonomy): Eukaryota > Metazoa > Chordata > Aves > Passeriformes > Tyrannidae > Pseudotriccus > Pseudotriccus pelzelni. The sequence goes on from JAWMRA010000130.1 coordinate 44,385,144, forward strand.
AGGTTGCTCAGAACACTGTTCAACCTGGTCTTGAACACTTCCAAGGATGGGACATTCCCAGCTTCTCTGGACAACCTGTTCCAGTGCTTCACCACACTCAAAGTAAAGAATGTTTTTCCTAATATCTAATCTAAACTTACTTTCTTTCAATTTGAAGCCATACCCCCTTGTCCTGTCGCTACATGCCGTTGTAAAAAGTCTCTGCTCAAAATTGATTGATGCAGGCACGTGATTTGAAATCTTAGAACAGAATAAATGACTAAGCATTCTGTTGGAAGTCAGAAAAACTGAGCACGACCACAAGGTCTGGCTCTCTGAAGTAATAGACAAGAAATTATGTACTGAAGCACCCACCACAGAAAGAACCATTATTCTGCCTTGAAATACTCAATCCACTTCTAAATAGGAAGTACCATGGGCTCACATATTTGCATGACAGAATTTCTTTACTATTCTTAATTATTCTTGACAATCTGCACTTAAAGACAAGTATGGCAAAACAGCAGTGCAGATCCCCAGAGCAGCAGCACCACTTCATGGATATTATGAATTGGTGATGGCTTGCTGCATAACAGTGACTTTAAGAATTTCCATTAGTGGTGTGCTGCCTGCACTAGCTTTATGCAGGATATTCAAAAACATCCCATCCATCTTATCAAGGCAACAACATCCCTTTCAGCAGAGTTTTCACTGTGCAATCCCTTGTATGTAGTAGTATACACAAAAATATTTCCCCTGCTGAGAGCATGAGCATTCTCTTCACACTGTTCAACCAACCAATTCTCTGCTGTCAGACCAGCTTACCTCTCAGGGTAAGTGCTGAGTGCTGAAGGGAGTTTGTCATACAACTCTAGGAAAATGATTTTTTTAAAAGGTCCTGAAGCGATGGCTGCATGTCACAGATTGACATCACAGATCTGTGCGCATAGAGAAGCATTAAGCTGCTGGTTCACTGTGATGAGTATCTTTGAAATCATTTACAGGGCTATTGATCTTCACACTGTCATCCTGCTCTTTGCTGTCCCCACCTATTTGTCTTGCTGTTAGAGTGGGCCTTCAAAATGCCAAATATTTTGTCTAAGTGTGTTGAGGAGCACTGAAGCTATTTTTCTCCAGAGTCCAGTGTTTCAAAAGTTAACTTAGGACACAAGAAAAAATCCTCAAAATTATTAGGGTGGAGGGAAAGGAATGTGACATCCGCTTTCTGCTGTCAAAGCAGAGATGTCCCACATATGGAGAGACTACCACTCTGTGCTGACCAGTGCAGATGGATCACAGGGTCTTCACTGAGCTGGAGAGGTAGCACAGTACCTCACACTGCATTGAAATTGTAGGGAGCAGTGTTTAGGGACAAGCAGATCGATGTGGATGCAGAGTGCTTGACAAAGCTCCTGTAGGGCAGTTTGCTAACTTATCTAAGGTTTTAATCTTGTGACTTCCAGTCTCATATCCCTTGCCTTGGTCTATCCAAACTTTGTAATATTTGTAAGTCAGAGGCCTCCTTTTTGACCTTGCCAGTTTGCAAAAGGATTAATTTTCCTCTGGTGACCAACGATGTGAGTGAGTTGCTACCCATCTGCCTTCCAAAGCGGACACTTGGTAGTATCATCAGACTGAATGATTGCCTCTGGGTTGCCTGGCTTCTCAGTTGGTAGGAGTACTGATGACCATCTCGTGGGATCACTGAAATAGCCTGGTCCCTGTGCAGCCCACCTGATGAGCTCTTTAAAGGGGATCTGCTGAGCTGCAGGGCAGACTGCTTTCTTCTGAGCTCTCTCTGCTGTTGCCCACTGCAGTTTCCCCATTGCCTCAGGCAGCCGGCTCTGCACCTCTCTGGCTCCCTCAGTTGTGTGAAGAGGTTTGGGGACTGGTCCAGCTGCTGGACCCACAGACCTGTCTGCCAGGGGATTGGTGATGGACTGTCTCTGCTGGCTCCACTGGTGGCAACTTCCCTGGGGCACTCAGGAAGCCAGGCAGACCAGCTGGTGGGCTTGACACCCAAACTGCTGGTGACAAAGACCTCGCTGAAGAGCTTGAGTTGAAATAATGAACACAGTGAATGCCTGGTGCATGAGACCTCTGTGCATGCTGTTCTCTGGTTTCAAGGAGGCTTTTCTGGGCTTTTGCATATCATCAGTAAAGAGTCAGCCTTCAGTTCTCTGTTGTTCCAATAAAATGGTAATGGGTGTGCTGAGTTACCTCATTAAGTTCTGTACGTTCAAGAGTTGTACAAATAACTACTTTAGAAGTGATACTGAAGGCTGTATTTTAGCTTTTACCTTCCTTGCCAATTGCAAATGAAGGAAAGGACCGCAGTGCAGGTTGGAAACAGGTATTTTGTTGTTAGCTCATGGCAATACTTTGTGAGGTGTCCAGACTGATCCAGACAAAAGGAGGATTTTTTTTTCTAGTAGCAAAAATGATACGAAGGTTTGTTTTACTTTTTTTTTGCTCTATTGTGATGCATTTTTAAGTGATATTATTTATTATTTCTCCGTGTTTGTGTGAAAAAGTAAAAAAAATATAAAATTGTGTACACTTGTTGATATCAGTAATAAATCCTAAATATTTGAAGCAAATACACTTTCTATTAATTTATAGTTTCAACCATATTATTACTTTGTTTCTAATGTCATATTTAGGAAAATAAATAAATAAATAAGTTACTGTAATTTTGATTTCCTAAATATCTGGGTATAGATATTATAGAGACATACAGTGTAAATGTGCACAAATAATCAGGTCTTCAGCTGCAACAAATCATATAGCATAGGATGTTTTAAAATGAAAAGCTGTGAGATCTACACAGAGATGATAGATCTAAGTGGAGATGAAAGTCATGTTTGCTATTTGATATTTTTCTTTATTTTCTCACCTGATGTTTTAATCTACAATATTTTGAACAAGTTTAGAGAAGAAAATTATCATCACATGGCTACCAAATATTCTTAGGCTATAAAGGTGCAATAAATAGTGGATGATGGTATTTTGTTTCTAATGATCAGTTTTTAATTGCCTTTTTTTTCCTTTTTCTAACTGAACATAAAATTTTGAAAAGTGAGAATATTCATAACATTCTGGTTCTGAATAGAAAGTATACCAATGCACACTAACAGATCACAATTTTAATACCTTATGGATGGAAATGAAAAATAAAAGGCTGATGGCAAATCCCATCAATATTTTCTAACCACCTCTTTTCAGAGTTAGGCAGCATGAATGTGGAGGCTTACAAGTCCTAAAAAGCAAATTTGTGCAACAAATTTGTGCAGCACTGGTGCAGAAGTGCTTAAGTACTTCAGTACCAGCAGTTTTGTTTTAACTGTTTGTCTTATAAACTGTTGCCTTGTATCTTCCTTTTTTCTGCTTTTACAGTCCATTTAAGAGGATGGGAAGCTGCTCAATGACTGCTTATAGTTATGACCATTCCTTCTTAAATGAACAATACATCACAATATGACTTATTTTTCACTTATTATTTGTATTTGCAGAGTTAGCTCAGTATTCTGAGTCAGACTGGAACCTCTTTTATTCTCAAAATAGGGAACTTGTATAAGAGATTTAGGGCAACATCTGCAGTTCCTAAATTATGGGCTCTGAGATTAGCTTATACCCCACTGTTAGTGAGATCTGGTATTTCTTAGTTTCTACGACTGAGAGAGAAATGAAATTAAAAGGTAGAGCAAAAAGTATAACTAATCAGAAATAGCAATGTATCTTCAAATAACCAAATTTTCTACTTTCCAGATTTGCCAAATAACTTTTCTGCCCTGAATAAGCCTCTATAACTGTTTTTGTTTCAAAGCAACTTCACGACCAGGGATTAGACTGGATAATTTCTTTTGTTCTTCTTTAGCTCAGTGATCTTGTATAAAGTGTTAGAAAATTAAATGTCATTGCTTTCATAGTTACTGATAAAAAATTATTCAATAAAGCAGGCATTTTTTTAATTCTATGAATAGTATTATTAAAAGATTCCTCAGAGACACAAGAGATTCTTTGGAATTGCTCTTCAACAAGCTCTTATGTGTGAATTTTCCCTTATCCAGTTAGAACAATTCAGCATCTTTTACCATTAGGCATCCAATTTGCGAGTATTTGTCTAGAGAGCTATTACCAGTGTTGGTGACTTGTTTCCTGGAGGAAAATGGCACTACACTGTCTAATCAGCATTTGGCAGAATGTTTGTTTTGAGGGAGAAATGGGGGAGACTCACAGACTAAGCCATCTGAGCAGCTCTAGTTAAGAGCTTACCTTCCTGCTGCTGGCCTAAGGAGTGTAATACAAAGTGTTGTGACAGACAGCTATAAGATGTGGCACTTCACACACTCAGTTTGGAGCTGTCAGAGGATTGGGCATTGAGATGCTGAGGATGAAAGAAAAGAAGGGTAACATTTACACCCACACACCTTGAGTTTTGTCATTCTCCTACAGCTGAGGACCTGAGATGGCAGTTAAAGTAAAATGAAAGAGAGTAAATGATTTTGGCTCATTGCCAGGACTCCCCAGGCTCTGGGATGCCAAGCCTTCATCTTGGCTTCACTGGTGTGCACAAGAATAATGACTCCAAAGTTCCTAAGCAGAGAATATAACGTGGAAGTGATTCAAGGCTAGGCTTTGCGAATGAAGATTTGGGAAGGGCTCTACCCACGCTTGCTACAAGCGCGCTGATGGCTAAAAAGGCCAATGCGAGACAG
>JAWMRA010000130.1:44390235-44466057 GCA_035584735.1 Pseudotriccus pelzelni
GCCAGTGGCGAGCTCACCATAGAGCACAATCTTGGGGAGTCGGTGGTCCTTCATCCTGGAGACGTGCCCTGCCCAACACAGCTGTGGTCTCAGCAGCACGGCCTCAATGCTCGGGAGTGCTGCCTGTTCAAGGACAGACGTGTTGGTCACATAATCTGTCCAGTGGATGTTTAGGATTGTATGTGGAAGTATGTGCATGCAAAATATATGGGGCCCAGTTTTGGTGCATATCTTACAGAATTAGAGATCAGTGGCTAACAAAAATCCCTGCAACCTTTCCTTTATGGGCACGTTCAGATCAGTGTCTTTGTTGTGTTAATACATATGTAAATATGCTGTGTTCCTCATGCTGCATCCAGTCCTTTTTCTAAATATCTTCTGGATTGTAATATGTTCAGTATTGAGAGCTAACCCCAGTGTAGTTAAGCAGTTTTTTTCCTGACAAATAATAATAAAATTGTGTTGTTAACAGAATTCTGTATGGAGTCTAGAGAAACTAAAAGAGAAGAGGAAAGGTACAAAATAACACTGCAAAACTCTAAAGCATTCAGGGAATGTTAGCTATCCACAGGGAAGTAGAGTTTTGTGTGCAAGACTTGCCTTACTAGGCTTTTTCAAATTAGACAGATAGCTTAGCTCTGTGCAGTGAACCTAGCATAGTATTATATGACAGTTCATCTTTTCAGGTACATTAGCCCTTTAGAAGCCTGCCATAGTACTTCTAGTCCCTCTGGATTAATGAAAAGAATATTCAGAACAAGACACTTCTATCTTTTTATTTGCACTGTTCTTTCGCAAACTAAAGTTGTTAAAACTTTGGAAAAAAAAAGGTTAGGGTTGGTTCAACAGTTCCAATTGATTCATTGTTTCATCAACTGCTTCAAAATTAAAGGTGACTCAGAAATCGCTTCAGCTGTTCTTGGATCCCTGTTTTCCTACTGTTTCTACAGGGCCCAAATGACCATGCTTGAAATGAGTAAATCTTTGTACTGAATTTGTGTGGCAAGGTTTTGGTAGCAGAGGGGCTGCAGGGGTGGCTTCTACAAGGAGCTGCTATAAGCTTGCCTCATATCTGACAGAGCCAGTGCCAGTGGGCTCTGAGACAGACCTGCCACTGGCCAAGACTGAGCCCATCAGCAATGGTGATAGCACCTGTCATATAACCTATTTAAGAAGGGAAAAGAAAACCTGTGCAACAGTAGCCAGAGAAGAGAGGAGTGAGAATATGTGAGGGCAACAGCCCTGCAGACACCAAGGTCAGTGCAGAAGCAGCAGGAGGACATGCTCCAGGCACTGGAGCAGAGATTCCCTTGTAGCCTGTGTGAAGATCGCAGTGAGGCAGCTGTCCTACTGCAGCCCATGGAGCTTCACAGTAAAGCAGATATCCCTCTGCATTCCATGGAGGAGCTGATGCTGGAGTAAATGAATGCCTGAGGAATGCTGTGATCTTGTGGGAAGCCCGTGCTGAAGCAGAATCCTGGTAGGACCTGTGGCCCCATGGAGAGAGGACCCCACACTGGAGCAGGTTTGCTGGCAGAACTTTTTTTTCCCCAAGTTAATTCTACTTTGCCCATGACAGTAATTGCCAAGTGATCTCTCCCTGCCCTTATCCTGACCCATGAACATTTTGTTATATTTTCTTTCCCCAGTACAGCTGAGAAGGGGAGTGACAGAATAGTGTTAGTGGGCACCTGACATTCAGACAAGATCCATCACAGTCTAAATTTGTTTCTTACATGGAATAGTAATTTCGTATATCTTGAACTTTCCTGCTAAATTTTGAAATAGTTTTTCATTAATAATAGTAATCACATCTTCATTAGGTCAGTTTTGCTGCAGATTAAAATAGATGCTCGTGCCTTTTGTATCTAATTTAAGCAAATTTTGTCATTGAGTCACTTGCACCTATCTTGGGCATTTATTAGATAACCATAAAAAGTGTCTACACTGTGGAGATTAAAAAAAAAATACAGGAAAAAAACACCCAATTATTCTAACTGGAGCACTATGTTAGTGGTTGCTTACAAGAGTTAGGGTGCTTTTATACGGTTGTTTCTGTCTATTATTACTGCAAAACCAGAGAAGAATAATGTGATGCCACTTGTTTTAAATGTGCTTTACTACTTAGTTTTACTATTTTGTAATTAAAGCACAAACACAACTACCTACAAGTATCCTTTTTGTCTTCAGTTGCCTCCAGGCTCTCCATTTCTTTGAAAAGTAAAATTTGATGATACAAGACTTTTCTACAAAAAGAGCCAATATGAAATTCATATTTTAGACAACAAACAGTGGAAAATCTTTGGCAAGAAGAGGTGTTGATCTTAACCCTAAGGGTTAGTTTTAATAGACTGGGATGAAATCCAACCAAAGTTAACATTTATTTAATTTGAATTACATTATATTTTCACAAATTATACTTATGATTAAATTTATTTAAATGGAATTATATGTATAAATCTTTTACTTAAAGGCCTAAGGGAAAAACCGTCATCTCATCAGAAGGAAGACTGTATGTCCTCTAATGTCCTAAAATCTGAGTTTTAGTCAGAGATTCTTCAATATTTCTCTTCCATTCTTTGAATGTTCTCACAGACAAAACAAAATAATAAAAACAATATATATTGGTATCTCCACTTTTGCCTTTCATCACTGCATCTGTAACTGATGAATGCAGTCAGTTTATAAACTCCCAGAAGAAAGCTGAGGGACTTTTGTACAAAGCTTAGTATTGCTGTCTTTCACATTGCCAAGGGAAATGTTGTGTCTTTATCACAACATATGTGCTTACACAAATAGGCAGCAGTAGAATTGCTCTTTATTACAACTGGTAATAGATGATCCATATCTCTATGGGATTTTTTTTTCATTCTTTTTGCATCTTGTTATGATCAGGTTCTTTAAACTATTAGAGAGACATGCCTCCGCCCAAATTAAGGTGCGAATGAGACCATATGCCCAAGTCCGGATTTTTTATTGAACAATAAATGTGAGGGAGAGAGAGATAGAAGAAATAGATAAAAAGGAGGAGGGGGAAGAAAGAGAGTGGCAGGGAGACAGCTTAAGTAGAAGAAACAGCACCACTCCATGGATTCTGACGGAATCCTGTTAATCCTCTTCTTGTGGTTTTCTCGGTGTGATGAGAGTCCCAGTCTTGTTGAAGTGATTGTTGCAGTCTGGTTCTGTCAAGGAAAGCCCGTAATGGTAAGGGAAGTCCATGGGGGTTTTTCTGTGCTTAGGCTAGGTGGGAATGCCCACGGTACCCCAGTTTTACAAGGGATGATGTAAGGGATCACTGTTAGTAGGCATATTCAAGGAGGGGTGGGCTTCAGTGAGCAGTTGCTTCTTTGCAGTTTGCAACTCTGGACAAAAGTCTTTTGGTGATCTTAACAATGTTTAAGCCATTAACCATTTCAGTCTCTCACACATCCAGGAGGAATATAGTCAGAAATGTTTCATATAAAATCTTGGATAAGGATTCAGTAAGCAATACTTGTAAAATGCTGGTTGAAGTTTCTTTGCTTCCACTTTCAACCCAAAGTGGTACCTATAGTAGGGATTATCTGTACCTCTTTCTGTAGACTCATTAATCTAACTGTTTAGAGTCATCTGTGCTCTGCCATTGCACAGTCCCTTGGCCTTTTCCAGCTTTTCCTCTGTCTCAGCTGTTTAGCTGTCAAACCCCGGGTGGGTAGTGCTGCCTGACAAATCAGTGCTCAGACTGGTTGCCAACGCAAACAAGAAACAAATAAGCAGAAGTCTTTGGCCTTTGAAACAAGTGAATATTGCCTGCCAAGACGATCAGGTTCCCAGTTTTACTATCCTATCCTCTGTCCATTTTGTTGACTTCACAGGAGTAACTAGGTCTGGATAAAGGCTCAAAATTTTAGACAGCAAGTAATTTTCAAACCCTATTTTTTGAGGTGGTCGTATAAAGATACAAGAGTTCCCAGTACATGACAGATTTTGTATCTGCTCTGTACATATTCTTGTATGGTCTTGGCATTAATTAGAGCAGGGGTACTTTTACAGTTGTCAGATGTTGTCAGATGGCAAATTTCATTTGAACCAAGTGTGGTATTTCATTCTTTCCTTTAGTGATTTTATATATCTGTGTGCCTGCCACAGCTTATAGAAAGAAGGGAGCCCGTAACATTTGGTAGGCCAAGGACCACTGAAGCTAAACAGTAAATAATAAATACTTCTTCACGGTTACTAAATGTTACTAAATTGGCTTCAAAAAAATTTGCTAAATGAAATAGTTGAGTAACCTTGTTCTGAGGGCTATAATCTATGAGTGAATATGGTACTTAGAAACATATGTTGGTAAAAAATTCTTGGCTCCAGTTATTTTATTCAGGCAGAGCTACAATCCTGTAATTGAACAAAGAAAAAGGAAAAAAAAAAAAAAGAAAAAAAGAAAGAAGGTAAGCAATGTTTATTAAGTTCTTTTGACAAAAAAAAGAAACCAAAAAGAGCCAAACCTCTTTCCTGTATGACAGTAAAGAAAAAGGAACAGAAGGGTTCACTAGAAATTTCACACTCTCCTGTGAGAGAATTAGAGAATGTAGAATTATACTGAAGGGAAAATATCACTGAACAGCAAGGAAAATATAGAATTCATGAGCAAGGGAATACTAATTATAATCTTCCTAGGGAAATTCTCAAAGCAGAAAGCATGAGTGCTGCATTATGATGGTAGAAACTTATAGAAGGAAATATCTGAAGTGCATTAACACTTTCCAGTCTCCTCCATTTTCATACCTATCCAAGCATCAGTTCTCTGATAGAAAACTAAGCCTTTTCTGACATTGCAGCATCTCATGGGAATACAATGGAAAGCCAAAACTAGTTTAAGGAGTCCCTGCAGTTGTTCAGGTATGTTTTCTTTATACCTACAGGTATCCAAGTGATATGTTTCTGAAAAATAACTCCTTACATGGAGTCAGTATGGCTTGTCATTTGCTGCTAAATCACTTTATATATAGTAATATTAACTCTCATCTGGCAGGAATTACTGTGATTACAAATTAGATTAGTTCCCTGGGAATATTTCCTTCTAGCTGTCCTTAGCCCACACACTTCTTCTGATTTTACTGGTTAATGAAAACTCTTTATCACCTCTCTTTATTTCGTTCAAAAAGGGAAAACAGGGAGCATCTTGTGTCTTGCCACTGACCATAGTGTACCAGCTTCCTGAGCAGTTTGGGTTCACCTCTATGAAAGTAAGTATGAATTGCACAAAAGGCTGTTGGTGTGACTTTTATTTTATAAATGACTCATTATTTTACTAAGTTAGATGTTTGCATTGTTCTCATTGTGAACACTGGTAGACTTTTTTAGTACTATTGTATGTTGTGTGCTGGATCAGCAGATTAGAGCTGCAATTTTGCCCACTGTACAGAAGTCCACTCTTTTTGTTAATGATTGCCATTTGAATGAGAAATTATACTGTCCTTTAAGTGGTTGGGGTTTTTTCCATTAACTAACTACCTTTAACCTCTTGCTGAGAAGAGGTGGTTTTATTTTACAAAATAAGTTGTTTTCTTCCTCTGTGGCCCTGTGCTGGAAAATATGGGCTTTCCTACATTTAGAGCTTGTCTTAAATGCCTTAACACTTAATGATACTTCCGAAAGTTTCGTTATATCTGTGCAGCTTTAAAATATCCATGCTAATATACAGAGCTTTTTGTATGTGATAATGGATATTGGATTTCCATTTCCCTTTAATGTCTAAACTTTTGAAGGCAAATGTTAACCGAGCAAGAAAAGACAGGAAAACCTTTATAGAAACTGATGTATCTGACCTTAGGAATAAGATCATGAAGCGACCTGAATTTTCCAGTCTACATGGGCTAAACTCTAAAATTATTCTGAATCTGAGAAATCCTTGGGACAGATATTTCTGTAATAAGGAAAAAAAGACCATTCTGTAAGTATTGGTGTTTATAGGGGATTAAAAATAGAGTATGCTGATCTGCCTGTTCTGCCCCCTTAGGGAGTTAGGTTGATAATAGATGGCAGGAAGATGGGACTTCAGTGGGAGATAAACAGTCACAACAAAAATGTGTGAAAATGGGAAATAACAAAGTCTGCTGACATTGATACAGAGTAAATAGCTTGAGATAATCTTAATTTGATGCTGCCTATGAAATGCACAGAGTATGCCAACCTGCTCAGGTTTATTTCCTATTCAATTTTGTTGATTTCAAAGAGATTACATGTGGTCTAGTACTGTGCCAAATATGGCTAAATGCCCTCTGGGTTTTTTTCAAATGCATAAGTCAATATTCAGTGCTGTTCAGGGAATACATATATAAATAGTTGTGAAAATGCTTAGGGACAGGAACTGTCCTTTAAAATTTTTCTTGTCTGTAATTAGGGTGAAGTAGTGAAGTAGTTGATCATTCTTGGTAACACTGTATTGTAAACAAGTATTATGTGACTAGACCTTGAAACATTACAGCAATCTCTTTTTATCTTTACTAATATGCCAACTATATGCACCACAAGCAGTTACTATGGTTTCCCCTAATCTACAGTCTACAGAATTTTGATCTACTCTTTGCAAGGAAAAAATTATACAAAATAACTCAGATTAATTTTATGACAATAGTGGTGTAAGCACCTGATGAACACGCTCTTTCTGTACTGTTTTTTTATTTTGTTTTATTTATGTAAGAATGATCATGGTGTGGAAATTACTACAAATAATGCATTGCCTTTCTGCATAAAGGAATGAACAGACTGAATCTAGCAAGTGAGGTGTTTGAAGCAGCATATTTAGTAAGTTGTTCTGGCTGCTGGAATTTCACCTTATGTTATCTCCCTTGCCACTCAACAATGGGGATGGACAAACAGAATCTGACCTATAAAAGAGGGATCTAAAAAGAGAGAAAGTATCAAGGATAATCAATAAAAATATTGGACTAATGTGTTGTCAGCTGAGAAACTAAGACAAAGAAGTTCATATCACTACTTCTAGTGTCATTATTATTAGTAGATGTAACAAATTGATCTGACTCAGATGAGGTTAATTTGATCAGCACATGATTTTAAAAAAAAAATACCCTAATTCATTACTCATTTAAGAAAAAGTTGTCTTGATCCAGTATAGTGCAAAGTAGTATAAAAGCCAGTGCATATAAGCAATCTGTCTCTCCAGAGTATCACATTTTGCTACTGATAAGATTATTCTGAAATATGACTGACATAAACTAAAGAACTACAAAGTAGGTAACTCTTAACAGAAACCATTGTCACGATTAAATTTAACAGGTTTTTTGGGAGAGAAATGTTTTTAGAGTTCTAGTCATGCTAGTATAAATCATAAGGGAAACACTTTAATTAGGCACATATACTAAAATAGATATACACAGAGATATTATATAATTGAGCTATTGAACAGCTCTGTGTTTCAGCCTGAAACCTATATTCATTTTAGCATAGGTCAGCAACTGCCTGTCAAATCTTTTAACACTTCTCTGCAGGAATGGTCTGTATCTTTCTAATTCTGGGAAGATCTAATTTGGTTATTGGCAGAAGTTTCCAGTATTACTTGAAATTCATCCAATTAAATGAATTCTACATTTCTGAGTGTGAATAGAGACAGCCAAGTGCAGTGCCAACATTAATTTACTATTATATATGAACATAATGTCATGGAAGGCAAATTTACTCAGTCTATCCCGCAGACAGCACACAATTGTTACCATATTTCTGGTGGGATCTTTTCCTACTCTAATTTAAGAGATTATATTCTAATTTATGTACATGATAGGAAGGCAAAGGGATGGCAGGTGTGTATCTAACTTTCCTTAATTTGCTTTATTTTGCATTAACAGCCAGAAAGCAGGTTAATTGCTGATTTATTTGCATAGAACTCCTCTGTTACTACTGAAGAAACTGAGTATAAATCCCAGATTTGAAAGGAAACTTGGCTAAAACTGTGCCCTAGAAATGGTCCAGAAGAAACTAACTGTGAACAACAAATCCTTCTTTGCCATTGCTATTTCAAAGCTCTTGAGATCTTATCAACATTCTCTGAAAGAGAAGAGAACAACAAGATCTAAGAGTTCTAAAGCAAGACCAGGCCAAAATTATTCAATATGTTCAGCATGTAGGAGCATTAAATGGATTTATTTTTCCCTCTCCAAATTTTTAGTCTGGTCATTAGGTTGCCTGGAACATTCATACAAACCACACTGTTTGGAATTTTACCTCTCAATGAATTGGGGGTTCTTTTATATCTAGCCAGTTTTTCACTGCCTGTCTTACCCTAGTCAGACTGCATATACTTTTTTTTTTATTTTTTATTAATTTGCTGTGTAGTAGAATATGCAGTTGCATAATCTTAGAAATACAAGTGCCAGAGTAATAGTAAGATATGCATTATAATTAGCCTTTAAAGGCCAAACACCAGTAGTTTCAGGCTGGAAAACACATTTTAAAAGTACACTGCTAAGTACCTCTATCTACTGCTGATTGTTGTTTTATCAGTAAAATGTTTAAATTACTGTCACCTACTCCCAGTAATTAGCTCAGTGAAAAATTATGTCTTTGGCCTAGTTATCAGTTTTATAGAATTGGATAAGAGAGGGAGATGTAAGATAAGAGAGGGAGATTACATTAAATAGATACATAAATGTGATGTCATGTGCATATTAAAATTATCTCTGATGAAAAAAATGCTTGGTATGTTTTATATGGAATCAAAGTTAAAAATTTTGTTGTTAAAATTAGAATTTAAAGATAAATATGGTGTTGGGAAGTAAGAATTTAATGATATAGTTATAGCACTCCATGTGTATGTTGCCATCTGGAGTATACTCAAGCTGAGATTAGGAACATCCTGGTTGAGTTTACAAGCATCAACAGAGAACACCTTAGATACAGCACTGCTTTTGTGTACTTTGTCAGTGTAAAGAGTGGCAATAAGATGACATAACTGAACATTATTCTATGTCATATTAAGAAAGCTGTACAAGATGTCAAAAGCATCAAACCTGAAAAAACTGTATTAGATCAGCACAAACATTAGTGTGTTCCCATTACAGGGCAGGAAATGATACCATAATAATGTAGTGGTTCTAAGTGCAGGCTGATACAGAAGAAACTGGGTGTCAGTACTGCCACTGTGGGCGTTATATCTGGCATTGCTCTCCTGCGCTGCCCAGGGTCCTGCCTTTCTTCTTTTGCTGCCTACATCCTTCTCCCATTCCCTGCTCTCCTCCTATAGTCAGTTCTGTAGAGTTGGGGTGGCTTTTCAGCTACGGAGTAAAGATGCTGAGCACCTCTTTCTCTCTGCCTACATGTTACCTTCCTCCCCTTAGTTTGCAAAGTGCAGAATAAGCTGCTCACATATTAGGTCAGTAGGGGTGGGCTTCATTTCCTAATTAAAGCACTTGTACTACTGTATCTACAAATCAGGATCTGGATTGCTCCTGTTATTGTCAATTGCAATCTACAGTCAGTGGAGTTTGAAGTGCTTGTGTCAACGGCTTCCCTAAAGAACAAGTTTACTTGCTGCTGACAAAAATTGACCAATACAGAATTCTGGATCCCACTGACTGCGTTTTCTGTATTGCCATAGCCTGTGTTGACTACAGGTTCCTTGACAATTATAGGAGATTAGATATGCTCAAATGTGTAAATCGCTCTCGAGTAGTTTTTAATCCCACAGCAGTGGTTAAAGAATAAGTTGTGGAAGGAGGAGATAGAGTCCAAGGGGTTTGATATCAAAGGACTGAGAAACACAGCAGGGATGCCAACGCTTTCTTGAGTTGCTGCCTCTGCCATGGAATAAGTTTCCAAAGAAAGATTTGAACAAAACTGCTGCATTAGATTGGGTGAGTATCTGGGAGACTCTTCCCCTGTTAAGCATGAAATCCTAATAACTCACTCCTTAAGAGCAGTAAAGCGTGTAATGATATCAACTTTTCCTCAATGATACTGTGAGATATGGAATATGGTGGATTCAAAGAATACATCTTGCAGATAACACTTCAGCAAGTCCATGAGTGAACCACATTGTTGGGGAGCATGACATAGGGGACTTCGCTTAGTTTAAACCAGTGCTTGATAAGTTTGTTTGGTTATCATTTAGGTTGGAAAGGATGCCTGGAGATCCAATCTCAGTCAAAGTAAATCCAGCTTCAAAAATAAAGTTGGTTTGTAAGATGTTAACAGCAAACTCAGGCTTGTGGGGTCATATTTCCTGTATTTATCCCAAGCTAACCTAAGTTGCACTGCTTGCAGACAGTTAAAAACAAAGTCAGGAAGAGAATGGTACTGTGTGTCTTCAGCTCCTCTTGCTGAGCCCCTTTGAGAAATTTCACAAGGAAACAAAGCTTTACTGTGGGACAAATTCCTGCTCTGCATTGTACCAGCATCCTCGGGCTATAAATTTCTGTTATGAAACAAGTATAACACTCTTGTGCTTTTTTAGCTTTTTTTAACAGGATCAAGTTTATATAACTTTTCTTGTTTCCAGAGGAAAACTATTAGTGCCCAAAACAATGATGAAAAATATATAAGGTGTATGTATTGTATATATATATATACCACATATGTGGTCTAAATGTAAGAGCTGAGTATTTATCATAGTAGCTATTGGAATTTTTTGCAGTTTTTCACACAATTCCTGTATAAATGCATGTTAAAGTAAAATAATATTTCAAAGTTCTAGATGAGCAAATTGACTGAACTTTTTTCCATTTTATTTAGGCTATCATGTGTTTTGGTATTCTAGTACAGAAAATTCTATGTCTTGTTTCCTGTCTTTTCTCCATCTCTCTCATTCATTACCTATAATTTTAAACAATAAAGGGAAATAGTCTCAGACAGAAATATACTTTTGTGTAAGTATAAGGCTTCCAAAAATCTCAAAAGCATTAAACCTGATCTGATGGCAAGAATACTGATACATTCTGGATCCATGTTATAATAAATTTAGAGAAGTAATAGAAATTATGGCCATATTATTCTAAGACAATCCACATTAGAAAGCTTTAATATTTTGGAAGAAATTTAGACTTCATAATTTCTGACACAGAAAAATCAAAATCTTTCTTTTTAACCAAGCAAAAACTATTCACCTTTGCTGTGCAATTAGTCTAATTAAATTAAATTTTACAATTATGATAAGCATTATTTGGCATAATAAAATATTGGCCATGTTGTTCCATTCTTACAGTTTCAGATCACCTTGTTATATAATCTTAGAGTTTTATATTGTCGGTTCTGATCAGTTTCAGCAGATCTTTTTGAATGTTTTTCTAAAACATAAGCCTTGACTGCTTTATATATCGCCTCATACATATTATCTCTCAATTAATATTCCATTGAGGTTTTTTTGGTTTCATACTGCACGTTTTTATATGCTCTATAATCCAGTGTATGCTGTTTTGCCAGGCTCTAATGCTGTTCAATGTTGTGTGCCATTTTCAGTCATTAATTTGTTGACCTTTTTAATTTGCTTTAAAATATGCTTAGTTTATTGTTGTGTTATTCCCTCAGTAGGAATAGAATAATTTCATTAAAGTCCCTTGACCTAAAGCACCTAAGAGGATACTAGTATTACAGTCCTGTGCATAAATGTCTAGAGCTGTCATTTTCATGTTTTAAGAGCTCTGTAAGTGCAATTCCAGCACATTACATACTGCCATATTATTAAGGCATGCAACCTGCTATTGTGATCTATCCATTCTGTATCTGGAATCTGTGCTTTTGAACAGCTTTGTAAATCTGTTTTCCCATAGAAACTAGTGGTGTGAACTTGTAGAAAATGTATAAATTCCACCCTGCCCAAACTAAACAAAAACAAAATTTAACACTGTCACTCCCCCTTAAAAAAAAAAAAAATCCCCCTCCCACCAAAAACCCAAAACCAAACACAACGACCAACCCCAAGATTCAAATAATTCTCGCTTAAGATTTTAATGAAGACAACTGCAGCTCAGTTAACTGACCATGTACAAGTTTGTCTTCTCTAATATTTTCTTCCTTGGTAGATTTGTAATTATTTTATTCAATTGTCAGCTCTATATGTTTTAAGATCCCAGAAAAGTTACTTCATTAATGATGAACAAATAAGTTTTTCATTATGAACAGGAAGAAGAAAGTTTGTTAAGCAGAGTCTGCAATACTTCGCTGGTCATAGAGCTGTTGCTAAGAAACAATGGCAATTTTACTTTCATGAATATATTTTTCATTAAATCTGAGCAATAAGCCTGATAACTTTGGATCTAGACAATGTTTTTAAAATGGAATTTAAAATGTTGTTCCTTCATGGCGATATTCTGCTCACTTCAGAACTATAATGCATTAAAAAATAAATACAATTTCAGCAAAATGTCCAATAAGAGGAAATGAAAGCCTCAAAAATTGATGGAAAAATATCAAACAACAGGAGGTGTACTTAAAGGATGAACATATCTTTTATTACTATCAGACTCAATTAGAAACCAGCTGATAAGTCCTTTCACTTATTCTTGTTGTATGGGAGACCTCTGACATCGCTAACTTCTCCTTTTTTATTGCTTTTCAAAGTCTAATTTCCCTTGATAATAATCACTTTGTCAAGTGACAGGAAAAGTAATTAAAGATGTTCATAGCTAACTCATCTCTCTGCCAATAAACTAAATAGCTAAACTGTTGAAGAATGACAACAATAACTAGCCTTTATGAATAATGGAAAACGGGTCTTATATTATTTGTCCCAGTAGAGATGGTGGTGGTAGTATTGATTTCAGCACAATCAGACTGCAATGATTCAGAATTATAGCTATTGTTCTATTGAATGCTGATGAAAGCATAAATATAGCCATTGGCATTACAAGATGGTACCATCTTCCTGAAACTGCTCTGTTTTGCTGAAAGGGAAAATTAATCCAGGCAGTCATAAGGTATGTTAACCTGAAAAACAACTGAGTAGTTGGTCCACATATTTTCCTGCATTTCTCTAGATGGATGTACAAAGCTAAGCTAACTGACTTTTTGACTTCAAAGCTTAATCATTGGCTCAACCTCTTGTTTGAAAGTGACTGAGTTTCAGATATGATACGTAACAAAAATTACTATGAGAAAATTTTGTCTTTATTTCCTAATATCGTTAGGGAATGCAATGCAGTCTAAATCAAATTAAAGTCTTAGTCATTCTCAAGATTGAAGGAGAACAGGTACATTAAAGAAACAATACTTCTTTACGCTGTAAAGTAGACAACATAGCAGAAATATTTTAGATTTGCAACCATCATAGCAAACGGAACTTTTGGGTGTCTCACGGAGACAAATATTTGTCTTATATATGTGTTATGCAAACAAATGGTAAATACGCTGCTTAAAATCTTTACATATACCAATACAATTATACTTACCATGTTAGCTGAAGTTCGAACTGATATGAATTACTATTCTCAGAATCCTGAAAATCTTTGCTGAAAAAGTCAATGGAATTTGGCAGACTTAAGATTTTTCTCTACCATGCTATGAGAATTTCTATGTGTACAACATGCCCTCAATTTGTTGGTTTCTTAAGAGTCCCAAATGTAACAGTAAATACTTGTTATTCTCTCTCAAAATTGATCTACTTGTCCCTACAAAATGTTCATTTGATTTTTGGTTTGTCTTCAGCACGTTTAAACACATACACACACGCACAGGGTGTGGCCACTGGGGTGGAATAGATATACAGTGAATTGGTTAAGCAAGTCAGGTAAAATGTTCTCTAATCCCCAAATCTTAAGGAAGATGACATATTATTGGAAAAAAAAAAGGTGGAAAAAATAAGGGTTGTTTTAGTAACTGCAATACCTACAACAATATGCCTGAAGACAGGGATGTAAAGGTAGCTGATTAGCCATGGGAAGACGTAAATTTTACTTCATGTTTTTGAAACCATATTTTTGGAGAGTCTTCCATGCAATCAGTTTTGAAGTCTCTGTTGTAAACCTTTATAATAACATTTATTATAATAAATAAATAAATAAAAGAGAACTTCTGCTACAGTACCATGCTTTGTAGATTGGAGGAGGGACAAAGGTTAGTGCCCACTGTGTGAAGACAGGTTGTATATAACAGCACAGGAAGACACAAACAGGGAAATTTGGAAAGGAAGTTATGCAGTAAGAGAAAATTTTCTTTACTTCCCCTTTTCTTCTTTCCCCCACCTCTTCGATTTTATACTTCACTTGGCATAGGTAATATAAAAGCTGTGGAGCACAGCAGAGGACAGATAGAAGTTGTTTACATTTCCTGGGTGCTCTGTTGCTAAGACTATGGAAGACAAATGTAAAAGAGTAAAAATACTGAAAAAGGTAAAGGTACAGGGTATTATATTGAAGATCTGCCTTTACAGAAGTTCAGTATATCATTGTCTCTAGAAAATAAATAAATAAAAAATAATTTAAAAACACCCTCAGCAGAATTTGTGTGGGTTGTAATTGTCCAATTGCTCTAGGTCTCAAATAGCTGCCTCATTCCAGATTTTATTTCCTTCTCCCTGGCTAGTCAGAGCTATATCTGGGCAACCCTGGCGGCTCCCAGCCTCCTCATACATTGTCTCTGTTTGAGGCAATTTGGAGGGGTGTAGACCTTAGACAGAAGTCTCCTCCCTTGTATTCAATACCACTGTTTTTTCCAATACAGAGAGAGAAAACAAATACACTCAGATGTATATGAATAAAACCCCACCTCTTTACTGAGAAGAGTGCTAATAACAATACTGAAAATACTGGGTTAAAGCAGCCAATAAGGAGAAAAATCCCAAGCCCTGCTCACCAGATCAAATTGCAATGGCACCCAGCCTCTCTCTCCCGGAGAGAGACCACAGGACAGAGACAGGATGGCCATCCATCCATGGGGCCCTAATCCTCCCCCAAGCCCAGAAAACCTGGCAGGAACAGTTGGAGACTCAGTGCTGGCAGGAAACAACAGGTATCTGGGATTTGATACCAGCAGACACTTGTGTGGTGCTGGAAGGAGGCTGCAATGCGGGTACAGGCAGTCAGGGCAGGGCTGTGGACCCCCCAGGTGATTGGAGGACCTCCAAGACACCCCTTAGATCTAGTGCTGAGATGCGGCTGTTGCAATTTTGGTGTTCTCTAGTCAAAGCAGGGGTTGTAGTCCTACCAAAGCGGTGATCACAGCCTGAATCCATGATGATAGAAGCCCTAGGTAACAAGGAAAACCCCAAAAGTCAGAGTTATGTATGCTTAGGCTCAGGAGGAAACACCTTCGGCACCTCTCCTGGGGAGGGGAGTTTTACACTGGATGATGTAATAGTGTGAGCCACAGGATACTTCGGGAGTCTTTGATACCTTCTAAGATGTTGCATCTGTCTCTAACACAGTGCAGCTGAGTCTCACTATGGCTCATCAAGGAGAGATGAAAACCTTCAGGCGAGGTGTGAATATTCTGAAGATTTATTACAGCTGAATGATTTGCTTAAGGAAAAAGAAAAACTACTCCACCTCACAGGGGTTTGTCTCTTTCCTTATCTCGTTTAACACCCAGCTGGTACTCTGAGGCAATCCCTGGCTTTCGTGGCCACTGCACACTGTTAGCAAAGCATGCTGGGGAATGAGCCATGAGCACCAAAAGTCCAGTCTCTTACAGCACCTGGGCTGTCACTGCAGGTGGTCACATGTCTGAGTCATTAATCATAGCAGTTCAGTCTCTTTAGAGAAGGCAAAACACCGAAAAGCCAAAAAGGCATATCTGGAGAAAAAAAAAAAAAAAGAGAGAAGAAAAAGTGGATATCAGAATTTTTGTATAACCCAGGACACACCTCCCCCAGGTGGTTTCTAACACTGGTTGAGAAGCACATGGGAGCCTTTCACCCTTTTTGGTGCGTTTTAGTGATACATTTGAGCAGCTTTAGTCTGTGTAACTGCAGCTGTAAGTAATTTGGGTCCACCTACCTCAGAAAAATTCCATCCAAACCATAAATACCAGTTTGGAGCCCTTATCACAACTGTAGGGAAAAGATATGCTCTCCTTCGTGCTAAGAATATTTCAGGAAGACTGTGTTTTTCACTGAAAGAATTGTGGTATATTTCACAACAAAGCAGCAGGTCACAGATGAAGCATTTTACACCAGAAAATTGTTTGACAGAACAGGTTGTGTGGGGAAAGAAGTAGATCTCCCCAAGGGAAACCTCTAGCCAGGAATAAAATACCTCTTGGGTTTTGTTTATTTGGGGTTTTGTTTGGTTTTCTAAATAGTGAATCTGATGTATCTGTTGAGACAGATTGAAGAAGTTTTAATAATTAAGAAAAACAGGAAGAAATTTTTAAACAAGCTGTGGTAAGAATCAAGGAAGGTGAAAAAAAGTAGAAGACATCAGAGTCCTATATTTGCCATGCAATTAGGTGCCTCTCCACAGAATAAATCAGGGTTTGTAATAAGTAATGTATTTTCAGCATGTTAAATAGTAGACACAGGGTGTAAGTTATCCCATGTCATCTTTGTTGTTTTCTAAAGCCCTACTAATATTCCAAAATATTTCCTGGTCTTTGGTATAATCTGAAGTCAAACAATAATATTTTACTGCAAAAACATTGAAACAGGGAATCTGTCCCTTCCTCTCTTTGGCAGTGTGATATTAATGTAATAAAACAAATGTAGACATCAGTTTCTGTTAACACTAAGATGATCTAACTCCTTTGCCAGGTGCTGGGCAGAGCAGTCTGCTTTGCAGATTTCTCAGACTGCTCTTAATTCCTTCTTGAAAGTGAGGTTGATCAAGTCTTGTCTTATATTACTGTGCTGTGTAACATTTCTTCTGCAAATTTCTGTGTGTAAGTCAAGGATAAGCAAAACGTTGCAATTCTGATGGCTTAATAGCACAAAAAGAAAAAAAAAGCTCTGGGATTATTTTTCAATATTTGGTAAATAAAAGAAAAATTACAATATTATCAAGCAGGAGAGGCTAAAAGCAGAGGATGGAACTGGAATTGGATAGAATTTTTGAGTTATGAAAAAAATTAGTGTAATTCAACAATAGAGAGTGCAAGTCACGTAGAACTATGGCAATTAGATTTCTAGAATGCATAACCCAAAAGAAAAGGCTTAAAGAAATAAGGTTGTTCAGTCTAGAAGTCTTTGTCTAATCATGAAAGGAGAGCAGATAATGGTGTCCATGAAAAACATCTAAAGAGGAAAGGATAGGTATTCTCTGTGTATTTATGGGAAAATTCATCAAGGACACGTTAGCCACTATGAAAATCCACTTAGAAAGGTTGGTAAGTCTGAAAATAGATTGAGTGGGTATATTGTCAACCTAGTTGCTGGAACTGCTTAAAAAGAAGCTAACAGACTAGAAGACAATCCAGATGCATGCAATTGTTTATATGTGACAGCTTTCCTTTAAAAGACACGTGGTGGGGAGGATAAATTTACTCTTTAGAGCAGCCTGCAACCAATTCTATTTACGTGCTTGATCCTTTTTATTGTTGTTGGTCCAAGTTTGCCTATTGTTAAGGCTGAAGTATTGCAGTACAAATAAAATAGATGCTCTGACCTTCCAGTGTGTTACACAATGTTCAAACAAAGTGTTTCCTACTTATCACTATGTAAGTAGGAAAGACTACACTACAGTCAGTAAAGTAGACTGAAATCAGTTTTGTTCAGTGTCTGAAGGGCTTAGCTTTTGACACATTAAAGCTGCTTAAAAAAAAAAAAAGTCTAGTTCTTTTCTTTGTTTTCACAATATAGGCAGAAATTTGTTTTTCAGTGGAGCACAAGGACAATAATATCAGCTGGCAATATCCAGCTTTCACCTTTCTTACTCTACATAATGTTGAACTTTCAAAAAAATGGCAAAGCTCTTGAAATTTTATTTCTTTAGTCTATTGAAAGAGCATGTTAGTCACAGCAGCAGGTCGAATGATGTAAAAGCTTGAACATTGCGGCTCCAGTGGTTGTTCTGTACAGTCACCTGCTGTTGTGCTATTTATGAATAGTTTGCAATTTAAACATAGCTGAAGAATTTCACTGGGAAAAAAAGATGCATAAAACCAACAATGAACAATTTTTATAGAGCGCTTTCTTCCAGAACGTGTGATACTCTCTCCCTGCTATCAGTATAACTGGTCCTTATCTACTGACAGCTTTATAAGGAGAGGGACATGAACTTCCCTAAAGGAAGTGTCTGTATCCAAATAATTAGACTTCCATGCTGTTAAATAAACCAATGTGCAACCTTTCAAGAATTAACCTATAAATCATTCTTCTCTCCCTTTGTACTCCACCCCAAACTGCCATTACACCATGAATCTACCTTGGCATAGCACTGGTCTCTGTTGAATGTTTGAAGTTTATTTGCTCTTGGTATGCAACACTGTTTTATTGGCATGTAGAAAAGATTTTTATGACCTAAGGGAATAAATGATTCTGCATGATGCTCAAAAATGTGTAGAAAATCTCTTTTCTGTTTTTTCAAGCTGAATTATTGAGACTTCACAGAGGGCACCATGGAGATTTTCAATTTCATATAAATTATGAATAATTTATAAACAAACAGGCAGTAGTTGAGTTTTATTTAAGTTTTGCCTGATGTAACTTTCAGAAAAGGGAATTTTAGAAATCGCATACTGCATCATAGTTCTAGTGTCAAGCATACCAGCAAGTGCATCTTTTTTTATATTAATGTGCAGGTACAAATAATTAACAATAAATATATTTTTTATGAGTCATCTCCCTTTTTCTTTCCCTCAAATAACTCTGAGTGCTTCTGTGTATATTGAAAAATAAACCTTTGTTTGTTCAGATTTTATTTGACACATATTACCTAATGATCCAGTGGAATCTTAATAATTATGTAGAGAGGTAACTTTTGCATTATCTAACATTCTCTTTTAAAGTCAATCCATATGTGATCTATAACTGTGACTGATTAAGTGAATTCATCAGTTATGTTGGACTATCTTTTGGAGACTAGAAAATTACCCATGCTACCATTCACCTGATGCGGCTATGAACACAACATAAATTTTCTCTCATTAAGTATTGATATTAGGCTTAGTGAAATGTGCTTTGAGGACCCAAAAATATCGGATCCACACTATAGGAGATTGATCAGATAAATGAGTGGTGTGAAACACAAAATATGTGGTGTGCATTATAGGGTAATGATTTTTTAAATTCCTTTTATTTTAAGTAATCCTTGTTCTACTCTGCTCCTGATGAGAGTGGATTCCTCTACTTCTTCTTTCAAAGGGAATTTCTGTGGACAGTAGGGGAAAGGTTTTTACAAATCTTACAGAGAGCTAAGCTGTGCAGCACAGACATCCCTGAAGCTTGTGTAAGAAATCTTTTCTGGTTTTAGCTTGATTCAAGATTAATTTGGAATACAGACTTGTTTAATGTCTCCTGGAGGCCAACATCATCATGTCTTTAATTAAGAAATATTGAGAAGATTTAAAAATATGAATAGGGAATAACTAAGTTTACGTTCAGCAAGAACATTGAAGATATTAAAATCTCCTATTAAGAAATCACATAGTCTTATCCTAGAAAGAGTACCTTCAAAAGGAAGAGACATCTTGGTTTTTGTCTTAGGTCTGTGTGTTTTTATCTTAGGGTCTGGTGTTCAAGGCCAGAGGAGAATGAAGAACATTTTTCTGAAGTCTAAAATTGCAGCCTTGTTCTCAGGTTAAGTTTTATATAGCTGTATTTGTTCTGTTTGGCAGGTTGTGGTAAGCATGGGGCTGCAAAATTCGAGTATCTGCTTTCTTTTTTTTTCAACCTTCTCAAAATATAGGTTACTGCTTTGGTTCAGTTCAGCTCCAGTAACTTCACTTCTGGTTCATTGTGGGATGTGAGTGAGTTATTTTTCTGTCTGTAGTAACGTGCAAAAACTTTTTATGGTGTCCAGTACTTATTCATGAGGGAAAGGGATGAGAGACAGTACTCTCAAAATATTTGTCATTCTTTCTTTCCTGAGAAATTGTTTTTGACCGAGATTATCAGGCATATCTGGCAGGGCCTGGATAGCAAGGCTGCAGCTGGCACAGACCACTCTGAAATGAAGCCTTGCAGGTGACATGCTAGAGGCATCCTTGGGGACTGCTGGTGACATGAACTAGGGCAAGAACACTAAGAATCATGGAGCAGTGGATGAAACACAGCAAGAAGCACAATGGAGAAGCAGAAAGAAACCAATCCACACAGAACCCCAATCTTCTGCACTACCCCTCACCTCCTTTGAGGGACTGAGAGAGGCTGAGTATCACCACAGCAAAAAAAATGCACACAGAAACTAGGGAAGAGAGAGATCATTCTTTCGTGGGATGCAGGTAGTCATGATTGTTTTGCCTGTGACAATGAGTGAAGAAACTTTTCTTTCACTTCAGTGTACATTGCTGAGGCATCCATATAACTTTTTAACACATCTTGTTTCCTTATGCAGATCCTCATTTGAATCCATATAGATGTAAGATTTCCCTAGGTCTGTTTTCACAAAAAGTTACTCTTTCTTCAGATGATGTGCTGTATGTAAAATGGTTGGTGTGCTCTTTGATTTGTTGCTGCTTATGTGAGGATCAATCATCAGAGCAGCATTTTTTATGATCCAAACTACACTACAAAAATATGTATAATTTTAGTGACATAAATTTGAAAATATTATATCTGAAATTATTATTTGTATAGAAAAAGACACTGTTCATAAGTCAGAGATTTTAAATATAAGTTACTTAAAGTAGCAAATCTGACAGTAGTTTTCTAAATTCAGTTATATTTTATTCTAAGACAGTTCCAATGGCTTTATGGATTATGCTACTAAAATGTAAAAATTTCAGTTAAGCCAGAAATCTCACAAATATTTGGACTATTCTGTCTTATAATGTTATACAATAGCAGCTAAAGAAAAACTGAGTTGTCTGTGTATTGAGAAATTCTGTATTTTTAATCAAAAAATCCCCTTATTTTGGTAACCTGCTAGGGAAAAAAAGTTGCTTATGTTATGGCCATCAGTAGTAGAATTCTTATAAAGTTTATTTGCTTATCTTTGTTTTCTTCTCAACTCCTTTTCTATTTCAGCAAAAGCAGCACACACAGTATCATATCGCAGGATCCTCCCTCAGGGATTTAATTTTAATTATTATTGTAGCAGATTTTTTTCTTGAAAATAATAGATTGGTTTGAGCTTTCTAGCTGCACACTGCTTTTCAGAACTTCCTTTGCCATTTGTTTCAAATTCATTTATTTTCCAGCTGATAAGCTTTGTTTGTGATTGACTTTTAACACTTGATTATATACTGAGCAAAGCCTGAACACTTCTTTCCTAATTAAGGAGTCAGGCTGACACGTGTCGCATGAGGAGTATAAGAAGTGCATCTGATTTGCATGAAATAGCTAATTGTTTCTGCCCTAATACTTAATACTCAGGTGCTATTCATATAAACTACAAGTGGAAAACCATACCGTGCTGTTTTGATGTCAGTGCCAATGGTATCTAGATTCATCTTTTTGATAGAACTGTTTATTTTAAAAGAAATCATTACAAATTAAGTAGGGCATGCAGTGAATGATAGACCTAGGGAAAACTGAGATAGGAGGATGCAACTTCATTGGTTTCATGGTGGTAAAAGAGCCGTGAAGAAGGTTCCATGTCAATTTACATATAGCCTCCTACTATATAACCAGCACCTCGGGCAAGCTTCCCCTCAGTCTAATCCTCAGAGCTTTTTATTGGGAAGTTCTTGTGAGTTTGCTCCCCTTCCCACTGTCAAGAGGGCAGCACACTGTCAGTAGGCAGGCTGAGCTGGCAGAGTGCTACTGTGCTTCAGCCAAAAGCTTACAAGAGTTTGCATCTTCTTTCTAGCAGTGGAATTCCTCATTTTACTTCTTTTATCTATGCCTCAGCAGTAAAGTCAGGAAAACGAACACCCATCCTTACTCCAACATTCACTCTTAAATCTCTGCAGTCATTTGACAGTGAGTAGCAGAACTGTTATTTCTGGAGCAGATCATCTACATGAGATATTTACAGTAGGAGACATTTAAACATCCTGATCTTAAATAAGGAGGATGAATTTGTTTAAAAATTGAATGTGTTAGAGCAAGTAGTGAAACCTAAGCATGACACAGACATGGCATAGGCCTTTAGATTAAGTACAGACATATGAGATAGACTGAGTCTGAAGGTTGCTAAACTAACCAGGTGTGTCAAAGCATCTAAATATGATTGAGGATATGAGCAGATAACAGCTTGAATAAGAATGTTTAACTTACTATTAGTTCAGGGCACACAAAAGAGCACCCTGTGTTGTTCCAGTCAGTGTCAGGTCTGATGACATCTCCTGAGGAAGAACACATCTATCCCCTTTTCTTCCTCCCTTTCTCTGATTCCTCATGTTTGCATGATCTGACGAGCAGTGCCTTTCATCCTCAGACACAGCCGTGCATCCCAGCTCACGTGATGATAACTTGCATCTTTCAGGGGTTAAATTCCAACCCACAATCAGGAAAATATATATTGTTCTCTCATGACTGTTCATAATGTTACCATTTTTCCTCATAATCTTTGTTTTTTCAGTCAAAACCTGGAGTACACCGTGTACTGGGAGACCATACTGCAGGATTGTTCCTCACAAGCTGTCATTTCTGGCAACAGGATTCTTCCAGTTACCTGTTCCACATAGTATGGATCAATTTTTCTGGGCCTGGGAAGGAAGACCTTACTGTCTGTTGCCTTACGAGAGAAGAGACAGTATGCTTTTCATCATACATTATGTATGTGCCAGATTTTCTGTCTTAAAATATAAAAATATGATAATTTAAAGTCTGCACAAAAGGAAATAAAAATTTCCCAGGGTGTTCAACCTGCTTCTTTGACTCATGACAAAGTTTTTAGAGTCTTCAGGGGGTGGTAATCTGCAGCAAGGTACCATTCATTCAGAAGTATTAAAATCCAGTTTATTTTAATTACTGGAACTTTCTGTCCATCTTCAGTGTTTTTTGGGTTTTTTTTTTTAAGGATCATCTCCTTGCCCTGCTATCCTTCACCAGGTGAGTACTTTTTGTCACACAAATTTTACTATGTAGAAAACTGTGAAACTCCCTTTTGCTATGCACACACTAAAACCTGACAAAAGCTAAGATGGTAAAATTTTAAAAGGGCACAAAAGATACCTTTATCTTAGTCCCAATTACTTTGCACCAATAAAAAACCTCGAATTTAATTCTTCCCCTGGAGAAGTAAGCCTGCACCATCCCTTGTAATGAAGTCCAAATTCATTAGATTTTTTTCAATAACTGTTTTCTGTGGGATCCCTTGCATACCAATGGTTGCTGTGGCAACCATACTTTGCCCATTCAGGTTATTTTCCCAAAGCACATAACAAAATTATCTTTTACCTCCAAAATTCCGTGATATGTTCAGCTCTGAAAACTGGCATATCTCCTTTATCTTAGACTATTTTCTTTCTCTTTAATCTGTTTTGCCTCTGATATCCTATAAACCTGCCAGATGTGCCAGGTTTTATGCGTGTCTGATACAGCTCTACAGTTCTCTTTGATGGACAATTCAACACAAGTAGCCTTAGCTAAAATTTTTCCTTTCCTAATTTTGGATGTGATTCATTTCCAGTAGAGCAGATACACTTTAACTACCTGGAAAATGCTTGTTACTTTGTTCCAGAACTTCTTTAGAAAGTAGTGAAATTAAATTTACCTCATTTAATTTCTCCCTCTATAATTCAAATATATTTCAGTATCAGTTGAATTTTCTCCTATTAGGTCTGATGTTTGATGTCAAAATTGATTTGATAGTTTTCATTTAAACATGAAAATAGCACTACTTTATCATAATAGGCAGTATTCCAGAAAAGTGTAAGTTTTGGAATATTGCTTTTAATTGTTTTTCACATTTCAAACATGCTTAAGTAAGACATTTCAGCATATTCTAGGCTAAAATAAATGTGTTCAAAACTATTTTCCCTTAAATACAGTGTATGTAGCTTTCATGAACAAAGCTTCTAATAAAATATGAAATTTTAGTATCTCTTTTATAAAAAGTTTTCCACTGTGCTGAACCTAAAAACATGTCAGTTTAGGTCATTCAGATATATGATCTTCTAAATTTCCCATCCCCTGCTCACCCCCAAATGAACACTAACATTTCAAAACCTCAGGTTTGTATAGGTTTCCTTAATATAAATCACCTCAGTATAAATCCCCACTTGTCTTTTACTAGTAGGGAATATAACCTGCACTATGTGATAGTAACAGTGTTTTCTTATGCTGTCTGAGGAGCTCAAGTACATCATTGCTTTTGAACACACAATCAATGTAGTTGTTATTTCAGATTTTATCAAGGAAATCTCTTCTAATCTCCCTTGCCACTAAATGTGAGCGTATATTCTCCTAACAGCCTCTAGTGGTGCCCATTAATATTCCTACCATCCAAGGGGGAGCGACCCTTTCGTGTCAGGATTCTCCACAACTCTTTGGACAGGAGCTGGTATGAGATGACAACTCTCTCTGTTCATTTGTCACTTCCAGTGGCACACTGCTCCCTGTCTCCCAGCTCCCCCTGCTTGCTGTCCCCGCAGCTTCCCTTCTCTTGGATCTATGCGTGTAGTGTACCTGTGGCAGCTGTTGGGTGTAACCTGGCACGGGTTTAGAACAGCGATATCCCATAAGTTTAGTTCAAGAGTAACATTAATTACCCACAGGCTGGATGAGTCAGATGAGATAGAAATAAACTAACAGATGTTACTGAAAGCAGGACCCTTTCAAACGAAGTGCCAATCCTTACGCAGCTGTGCAGAGAAAGCCTTGCATAAAACATTTCCACTTCCCACATTGTTTTTATTCTCGCCTTTGAGAAATCCAAAGACGTGCCATGCAGAAGCTTTTTGGGTGTTTTTTGCTGCGTGGTAAATAGCATAACTTGGATATTTCCAGATTGATGATATGAATTATTTTTAAATGCGTGCTTTATAAAATAACATCAAACGATTACAAACCTTCTGATCATGTTCTGTATTTAGTTTGCAACAGGAAAAAAACTCTTCTCAGTATTTTACCACTTTGTGGGTATGTAATCATCCCTTCCTGTTGGCAATGAAATATTTTATTTTTTTTCCCTGTGGATGTGGCTCAGAGCTTCTGCTGTGAACCCTCTCTTCTATTCATCTATATATTTCTGTGTTTTAGAAATGCAGCATCCTTATTTTGGGTTGGGCTAGATGATCTTTAGAGGTCCCTTTTTAACCCAAATAATTCTATCGTATATACTTAATGTTTTGCTTGCGTTTTTTTCACATTAGCTAAATTGCTAAGAGTTTCTGTTACTTTTTGCATCATCTTTCTATCCTGGAACATCTTTATCATAAGTAGAAAATTATTTTGCATTCTTTCCTCACCTATCACCTCTGACTTCTCTACTGTAATACCTGAAAAATCTGTCATCTGAAATGTAACCTTTTTCCTTTCTATTTTTTATTCTGTGAAGGTTCATTTTTAATCTTTATAAATTATGACACATTAATACATATTTTCTCACTGAATTAGAGTTATTACACTGTAGAACTCCCAGTCTGAAAACCATTATAGATTTTATATCAAATCCTGCTGCAATTACTATGACTGTAATACTACCATTGTGTATTTCTTGCTCTTAGCAGGTATTTTGGGAAAAAATGTGCAAATCAAAAGCATTCTTCCAACATATAAGTACATAAGTATGTGTGTGTTATGTATTACAGTTCACTTATGTTCTTTATTATCTAATCCTAATCCATGTCATATATTGCAAATTGTACTCATGGGGAGCCTCAATTTAAGGTATGCTGTATCACATAGGAACAAAAAAACCCCAGCTATTTACTAATTGCTATATAGTTAAACTACAAAGAGCTAGAGTCCCTTGCTGAAGCTCTTTTTGAAACTGAGCATTCTGCTCATTTGAATCCACTCAACTATCCTCTAATGAACAATCACAGGCAGATGAGTTCTCCCCGAACTGAGTTCCCAGCTAATCAGAGTTAATTGTGTTTTCCTGTTCCAAACTTCTACTTTCTTTTTCTCACTGCTATTGGAAAATAAGTTGGAAGGACTCTGAGAATGTTTTGGGTTTTTCGATTTTCAGGTTAGTAAAGTTTGCCATTCCTTTGTAAGTGATAATTTTGATTCATCTGTTTGCTTACTTCTGTCTGGCACGCTTCTCCATAAACCAGGAATATTGCAGGGTACAGATGAAACAACTCTTTCTTCAAGAAGCTGAGGTCTTGAAACAACAGATATTAGAAAATATGTATGTATATTCTAAATGCAAGCTTTAATACAAGATGTAGTTATTTACCTTGATGCACTGTCTCTATTCTCATGTAATAGTGTATCTAATGTTCAGTGATTGCGGGCTATCTCCTCACTTCAAAATCCCAGCCAAAATGGAGAGATTAGAAGAATTAGGGTACATACACGCACTATGAGAAGTATCTGGAATTTCGAATTTAAGTCCTAAAAAAAAGAAGTGGCTGAACCTGTCAGACCTGTTACTTTTGAAACCCACAGGACTCTCTGAAGTCAGCATGGGCAAGTGAATTCAACCTTAACTTCATTTGTGTTACAGTGTGTTTGATTAGATTAGCTTAAGGCTACACTCCTTCAAACATTCTACCTATCAAATTATTTTCTCCTAATATTCTGCTACTGTACATTTCAATTAAGATGATTGATTAGCCTCCTTACTCAGCTATCAGTTCACAAATTATGATCATTACAAAAAAGAATTGTTATATATTTATGAAGTATGTTAAATTAGCCTACCTGCAGCAGTGCAAATACCACAACTTATTACTAAAACAGATTTACAACATTATATAGCAAATTGTCAATAGCAATAATTTTTTAAAAATAAATATTGTGTATTTTTAAAATATCATTAACATTCTTTCAATATGGAGAGCCTGAGTTTGAGTTCCATTTCAGATCAAATTACCATACCCACAAGGTATATGGTAGCATGAATGACTTCACCAAGGTAATGGGAACTTCCTGTTTTCAGGAGTCATGGGATCAAGAGCAGCGCCTGTATTTTTCCAGTGAAAGTCTACTAAATTCATTTATGAATTCTCAGCTCCTTTTCACTGAGTTATTCTTTATCTAGTCTTGAAATATTCTTGCTTATTGCCTAAACAATCTGTCTGAACATGATCACACTAAGTTCACATTTTTGACTTCTTTTTGTAGTTTTAAAATATTTAATTGTCTAAAACATTTTGAATTATGGGAAATATTCTACTGACAAGATTTATTGGGAACTCAAAGTCTTGCATGAAATATTGTGCTTCGTTGACTACTGTTGACTCTGGAAAGTAGTTTGACAGGAGAGACAGGAGAATGATCTCCTCTGAGATTTGTGCCACTACATAAGGCAGCCTATCTGAAAAGAAACGTGCAAAGGAAAAATACCAAACAAACTTGTTTAGGACCGTTAAAGCTGTTGGAAACTTGGTGGATTGGTTTGAAACTGATTAGACACTTTTGAGTTTGTGTGATCTCACTCTGTCTCCATTTTCCTTTTTTGTTTTAATGCAGACGAAAAATAATTCAGCCAAAACAAGTGTTTTCAATGTTCTCAGAGTAAAATCTTGCATCTGTGAATAGAACTAGAGGTTAAAAGTGACCATTATGACTACCTTTGTGCTATCTGTTAATAATTTCAATTTCTAAATTATATTTAATCTGTGTTTAAAGAGTTCTAAAGATAAATGACTTTAGGTTTGGGTATTTTTGTTATAACTATTACCACACTATCAAAAATATGTATTCTTTTAAACTAGTTTGGCTTTAGCTTGCAATGTTCACTCTTGTGTTAGTTGGAAGCTAAAATTCTGATTAACTTCTTTTATATTGCCCCTAAAATCCCTGAAAGAAAGAAGTAAACTGCTTTGTAGCTTTCCTCTCAGTAGACTGATTTTATTGTTTCAGTCATTCATTTTTTCCTTGATTTTTCCTATTATTTTAAATTGTGGTAGTGAAGAGAGGTCAGAAAAAGTTATTAAAACTGCTTACAGAGAAACTCATGAAAACCTGACTTAGGTGCTAGTTTTTCTTCATTAATTATAGAGTAAACATGGGCTTCTAATGAGTGTGTTTAAAATGCCTAAAGCTGATGCTGTCACTGTTTCCAACATCTTTCCATCTGTAATCTGATATGCAGCCTGAAATGACCTTGGAAAAAAAGAGCAAACATTATAGACAAGATTTCTTCAAGTATTATCAAAATGAAAAGGATCCTGGAAGCTTTCAAGGTCCGAAAAAACAGTGATGCTGGATAAGCCTCTACCAAGCTTTTCAAAAACCACATATTTAAGGACCAATGCAGCCTTCATAGAATCACGTGGAATATTTAAAAACAAAGCAAACAAACAAAAAACTGTGACCTTCAGAGACATACAAGAGGGCAAAAGGGTTACATTAAGACTTTTTAGCTAGTGTATAGCAATAAAATTAGAGAAGCTAGATAACCTGAAGGAGTTTGGGTAGTTTACATCCTCCCTAGAGGATTTTACAGCAGAGTTTTGCTGTAAATAATGATCTGTATGTTATGGAAGCCTGATCTTTGTGAGAGGGTTGCTCAGGGAATTCATTAAATATTTGATTTCTTTTCTGCTGCTCAGATTCCCTTCCTTTATGGCCAAATAAGTTAACCTTTGCTATGATGTGGAACATTTCATGAGCAGTTTGCTAAGGGAGGGATTGTAGCTGATTTTGCTTGCCATTTGGATGGCATGTATGAGTACACATGGAACCTGGCAAAAGTCCAGAACCAAATCTGATCCACTGATTTAACTTCATTCACCAGTAAAAAATAATAAAATATAGTTTACTGTATTGAAAGTTGGGAAGAATATCTCTTGATAATACTTTATGGAATTGTTTTTGCACAGTATTTTGCCAGAGAGTTGGCCCTGTTGAACTTCATGGGATTCACATGGGCCCACCAGTCAAGGGTGTCAAGGTCCCTCCTAGATACCATCCTTTCCCTCCTGTGTCTCAACCACACCACACAGCCTGCTGTCATTGGCAAACTTGCTGAGTCCCACCGTCCGTGTTGCCAACATAGATGTTAAAAAGTGCTGGTCCCTGTACCAACCCCAGAGAAATATCACTTCTCACTCTTCCCCGCTCGGACATCGAGCCATTGACCACAACTCTTTGAGTGTGACCAACCAGTCAATTCTTTATCTAGGGAGTGCTTTACTAATAGCGTTCATGTCTCTCCAGTTTAGAGACCAGGATGTCGTACACCACAGTGTCAGATGCTTTGCACAGGTCCAGGTAGATGATGTCAGTTGCTCTTCCTTATCCACCAACACTGTAACCGTATCATAAAAGGCTACCACATTTGTCAGACCTGGAGCCTTAATGAAGCCACGTTGGCTGTCACAAATCACCTCCTTATCTTCCATGTGCCTTAGCATATTTTCCAGGAGGATCTGATCTATGATCCTGCCAGGCATAGAAGTGAGACTGACTGGTCTGTAGTTCACCGCAAATTTAATACATCTGATTTAAGAAATTTTTTTCTTTGTAGCCTATAAGTCCAAATAAGTTGCAAAGCTTAAAAATAAATAAAAAAAAAAGGTAGAAAAATTACAATGGGGCTTCAAACAACTCTTGTATTTGAGAGCACAGGTGACCCAATCTTACTGTTTCCTTCAGAGCTGACTTTTGCCTCAGAGGAAAAAAAGGAAAGTACAATATGCAGTACATGAGGTACAACCACCTCACAGATCTCCTCAGGGCAAAGTTACCTGTACGCTATAGTACCATAAGGAGCTGGGATTTTTAGCTGCTGATTCTTAAAACTTCAGTGCAGTACAGGGGGGGAGCTGTGTATGTACCGTCTGTGTATATGTATGTGTATATGTATATGTACCCCCTGGAAATAACTGCAGTACATATTACCTTCATCCTCAAAAATAAATCCATTTTGACTGCCTTTGCATTTTTATTTAAATCCAGACCAAAAAATTATCCCAGGCTTGTTTCAACTAATGTGTTTTTATTATTTTTAAAAAAAAAAAAAAAAGGGCACCATACTTATCTAGGAAAAGAAAATTATTTATATATACAACCAATATAAAAATCAGAGTAGCACAAGCTTATCTGTTTAGAAAATCTTTCCCTCTTGCTTTTTCTCTCTCTCAAATACGATCTGGTATTATCATTTCTACAAGTGTTTCCAAAGAATGTGTGTTTCACAGATAGATTTCTAGGCAAGGTTTTCATGTCCTGTGTATTATTAGAATAGAATTTCCTTTTCTTCAAAAAGAAAGAAAAAGAAAAAGAGATAAATGGTACCACATGGGGAGAAAAGCACAAAATAGATCTACAGCAATAGCTTCTCTCTGGTATCAGACTGCACAGGCACAATCTGCTAACAAGCTGGAAAATGAAGAAGAAGCCTAGAGGTCACATCCAACTTTGGCTTTTTACTCAACAGTGAATGGTCCTGTGGGAACCCACTGGATCTTGAAAGACAGCTAACAGTTCAAGGTGTCAGGTCAAAAATGAGTACAAATATGAAAGCTGGATAAAAGCTCTAAGATTCTGCAGGACTTGTAGTTGCACTGACATGACACAGAAAAAAACAGATAAGTCTTCAAGATTTCAAACAAAAAGGAAATCTTAGACCACACACAGCTGCAAAAATTCACCTGTATTCCCTAATTTTACCTGTAGCAATACTTCCAAAAGTAGTATTATTTATACTATGGAACTGCATTTTGTACAGTAACTTCTCCAGTGCAAGGCTGCATACGCTATGGGATAAATTATATGGATATATAGATATTTTGTGATGAGTGACTCAAGACAGACATTTCTAGGACTAGAGTGGGCTGGGGAAGGAAGATGTGCTTCAAATATAGATTTTTAAAAAACTGACTATTTTACAGAACACAGGTATTTTAAAAAGCTGTTCCAGGAGGCAGCATCTTCTTGGGATATAGCTTTTACACTTCGCTGCCAAGTCCCCTCTCTTCTCTGTGAGGATGGGTTCAGAAACTGGTAAAAAATGTGGTAATATATTTGAAAGGATTTTTAACTTAACTCATCAGTGAAATTTGAATGCATCTGACATGGCAGAAGGTGATGCAGCTGTGACCAAACTGAAGACTATGTTGTGCAAGGTGCACCAGCACAGTACTAAGGGCTAAACCTGCATTAATTGTAATGTGCATTGCATCTCAGCTAAAACATGAAGGAAGTTGGTAGGCACCCCAGAAGCACTAGAATTCTATACTCCTTTATTTATCAAGTCACTAGCAAAGCAGTTTTCTGCTCTGGGACAAATAGTTGCAAATGTTATGTTTAGTCCTTCAAAGACACGAGTGATGATCATTCTGAACGCAGGCTGGAATGCAGCTTATGGCTTCACAATTTCTTGCCCATGCTAACAATACTGTTTTCAGGAAAAAAATCTAAAACAATCAACCTCGTTAAGAAAAAAGAGGAAGAACCTAACCTTCTCAGAGATGTTCAAGGAATGTGTGAGCGTCAAATCTGTTAGGGGAATGAAACATTATTTTCAAAGTTGTAAGGTTTTCAGTAGTGCAAAGGTACTGCACTACGAACAGCAGTTTTCTGCAGAATGAAAAGATCTTGACTATATATTTGCATAAAATGTTTTTGAAATCCCATATGGATTCTGTCTATTACTTTTGTATTGCAATGATTTTCTCCCTTCTGAAAGATTTTTTTTCTTTTTTCTCCACAGCATATAAATACAGCAAAATACAGTGTATTAATATTTACACAGAAACATTATTTAAGTATTGGTATGCTATATTCCTGGCATTCATGTATCATTGTCTGGTCCGCAGTAAAATAAATGTTGATATTTTAGTTTGTTCAGCTCTAGCTAATTTCTTTTTTTTCCAGAGGTGACCAAGTAGTTGGCGCCTCAGCTACCTCGGGTGTGCTATGGTTGCATCTCACATGGCAACAGAGTCAATCCTGCAAGAAAGAATCCATATTACCAAAAGAAGTCACATTGCTGATTTGGTAGATACAGTTCAGCCTTTCAGGAGAACTCCACCACACTAACATAAATGTGGCAAGACAAATGTGTTACTGTGGTTATTTTTTAAGATGGGACAGAGATGTACACTTTGTGCTGAAGTAGAAGAGTGAACCCACCTAACATGGTCATATTTTAATTTACAATTTCTCTGGTGACTTCAGTTACTTACTTTGCATTCTTTCTGATGCTGTGTGGCCCTGTTTTCACACTACATAGTTCTGTGCCACTCTGTGCCACTCACCACTATATCATACAGATTACAGTATTTGGTCTGAAGGTCTTCAACATTCAGTCTGAAAAAAATCCAACACATAAACATAGCAGCAAAAAGTGGTCATGACTAGTTGTCACAGCTGCTGTTTTTTAGAGGTGACCTGCTTCTCTGTTAATTCCTTAACTATAAATTTAAGCTTTGGTAGTTGAAGCAGGAGCATATATTCACCTTATTAATTTATATGTGTTCAATTATAGCCATCTCTGCTATAACCTGCTTGATAAGTGGCTGTCTGCCACTGAAATGACAAAAATTATCCTTCTTTCCTCAATCTGTGAGAACTGATCTGAGAAGGAAAGTGTCACTGGTTTCTTTGAAGTTTTTTTGCTCTCCCAGAGCAGGTGTCTCTTACCCTTGGTGGCAGCTGGATCTGGTGAGCAGAGAGAGAAAATACCAGGAGCAATCCCAGCAACAACTTCACTAGGTCTTAAAGATTTTCCCATCTTTCAGACCAGCACAAGAGACTTCTCAGCTTCTAATCACAAGTAACAAAAAAGAGATGAGGAGTCCACATTTAGTCTGCCCTGTGGCTGGACTTCTGGAGAAGGCAAGCAGAGCCATATGAACTTTGTTGATCTCTAATTAAAATTGGTAGATAAGGTAATAAGAAATACTGCTGAATACTGAATGCTGTGTTCTGTAGAGAGATGGTCTCTAAACCAGCAGACAGGGGTATTTAGATTTTCATGCTTGTTTTACCTTTTATTGTTTGATTGCTTTGCGATTTTAAAATTATTTTTTAATTCCCCCTTGCCACGTGACTGACACTGCCTCCACATATATTCTCCAGTGAATCAAAATTTTGTGCTGATTTTACATATCATGGAAAGTTATGCACATAGCATATTCAACTGACTCTAGTAAAACAAATTATGAGCCTTTCTTTTGGCATCTGCAAATAGTGTTCAAAAATTCTGCTTAGATAAATTAAAATACAGTTCTGAGTATTTTGAAAACAGTTACTCTAAATATTAGTCTAAGTGATAAAAATCTCCGTTTGGTGATTTTTTTTTAAATGGATTAGAAGGCCTTTGATCCTCATAGAATAGACTTTAATCAGATTGAGAAAAGATAGCTGTGATGGGCAGACTTATTTATTTAATGTCAGGTCTGGAAAGTATAATGATCCTGCTCAGTCTCTCAGACTGCTGTGGCATGAAGCTCTCAGAGGGACGAGATGTGTAGCACAGCTGTTCCACAGGATAGCTGCAGCCTATATCAGAGACTGACTTTCACTGAACTTCCATTTAGTGCCCTAATCCCAATACTTGTTCATTTAAATTTTCACATGATATCTTTATCTTATTCTGTTACCTTTTGCAATGAATATGCTACTTGTTAAGACAGTTAGGCTTGGTAGCATTATAAAGTAAACATATACTGTAAAGCTAGGGCAGGCATATCAGCTGCAGCAATCCCAACAGCACTTGCTTTTCCAAAATCTTCCAGTTTTTGAAAGTTGGGAATTAATCTCAAATTACAGTATCTGAACAGATATTCAGGACATCTTTCTCTCTCTGAAGTGATTACAAGGCTAGCGCCTTCTTGATCTCCATCAAACAGGAGAAACATCATTCCAGTCTTTTGCAGCACACAAAAAACCCACTAAATTGAAGCTACTGATGCTGTTCAAATGAAAATTTTAATTAACACTCTTTCTAGATGTCACTAGGAGCATCTAACTCAGTTTTAGACATTGGTTTATTTTTAATCGTTGATGCCTGTCTAACAAATCTCTGTATTGGTTAGAGCTTTGAAGAGACTGCACAGTCTTCTTTGAAAGTGAGCACACCAAAGGCTAGGCTTTACTAGAAAACAAACAAAAACAAAGTAGCTCTGAAAGCAGAGGGAAAAAAACCCCAAATCTAATAAAAGAGAGCGATATTCTAGACAGTTTGTAAAAAGCTTTCCCTCTGCCCAGTGTGCCCTGGAGGTTTTAGTGCGTTCCTGGATTTGTTTCATTTTTTCTGGGTTCTCAGAAAAATTTCCTCACTGCTATTGCTTGGTTAGGGATATGTTCTTGCCCATTTGCTCACAGTAACCATCCACTTTGCGTTAATTCCTCCACTTCTGATCAGCTTTTAAAAAAGTTTTCTCAAGTCGTCAAGCCTGGACTCTTATTTTCCTGCCTTGTCACAGTCAAGCTAGCAAAATGCGAAACTTTGTCTTCCGCTACTCAGAAACATCCTTTTCAAACAAAACATGACTTTCAGCAATATATAAAAACCATGAACAAACTGAACAAGTATAGCCTGGAAAGAGTAATGTAGGATTTCAGTTTACTGATCTGTATCATTGTTGTTTGTAGCTGCTTTTCTGCAATTTTTTTGGATGTACTTAATATCCTTACTAAACTGTGAAAACCGCAGTGAAAAAAACATTTTTGGCTAAGTCTCACTTGCAAATATTTGTGTCACTTTAAATGGTGCTCTTTATCTCTGCTTCATCTGATTATAATTTTCCCAATGTTAAGCCTCATTAAAGATATTTTATAGAGTTGACAGAATTAGAGGTTGGTATTTTAGTTACAGAAGAAATCTAAAATAGCTCTTTTGTCACAAATAAGAACTACAGCCTGGAGAACAGGAGACTGAAGTGAGACCTCATTGCAGTTATAACTTCCTTGTGACGGGAAGAGGAGGGGCAGGCACTGATCTCTTCTTTGTGGTGACCAGTGACAGGCCCCAAGGGAATGGCCAGAAGTTGTGTCAGGGGAGTTTTAGGTTGGATATTAGAAAAAGGTTCTTCACCCAGAGGATCGTTGGGTGCTGGAACTCACCAGGTGCAGACTCCCCAGGGCAATGGTCACACCACCCAGCCTGACAGAGTCTAAAAAGCATTTGGATGATACTCTCAGGCACATGGTGTGACTTTTGGGGATGGTCCTGTGCAGGGCCAGGAACTGGACTCAATGACCCTTTTGGGTCCTTTCCAAATTGGCATATTCTGTGACACAATATATATAGTTTGTTATGTAAGCATTGCATAAAAATGTATCTGCAAAAGTGCTCCTATGTGTTTTTGATACTACCACTTTCAACTGATTACAGCAGAGTATTATGCAGAAATATTTTTTTCCCCTGTTCTAAAAGTAAAATCAGCTTTGTACCTCCTGCCTTTCTTACTGAGATGACCCTGCATAATTTCCCTGGTATTGATTAGGAGATAAGATAAATGTAGGTTGAGATTTAACTGTAGAGGAACAAGAAAGTCTCCTGTTGGCAATATTTGGTACTAGAATGTGGGATATGTGCACACTGAAATCAACTAGATTTATAAGACCTAAAATTGCTACAACTGTATTACCATGACCTCTGAGCCCATGACTCTATAGGAATGAAATAATAGTCAGCCATTTATGGTATTTAAATGAGCGGCATTTAAATTTTAAAGTGTTTGAGCATCGTTCAGCAGAATGCTGCATCACATGAGTTTATTGGGATGAAGCCGGCAGTAGGTAAATTTAGATCATACAGTTATGAATGCTGTTTCCTGTGGAAGAACTTTAATTTCCTTAAAATAACTATCAAAGCAATTGAACAATTCTAACTGATGAACACAAAGGAGTCTCTAGCCCCACTTTCACTATGGAAAGACTACTTTTCATTTGCTACACAGCTGAGGAACGGGGCTCAATGAAATTACATGGTTATTATGTATACCTACCCTGGGCCTGCAGACAAGACCTCAGCTGACTTCACCTAGCTTTTGTAACTTGTATATATATAAAACCTCATGTTATCAGCTATGCATGGGGTTATATTTATAACCAATACCTTAATGTGCATGTAGAAGACAGCTAAAAGAACCATATACTCCAGAGCACTTGTGCTGTATATTTCCATTTACGTAAATGAAAAAGGTTGACAAGAAAATGGTTGTTGTGCTGAACACAGTAACTGTATTTACATGCCAGGAACATTTTCTAGACCAGAGACAAGTTAGCACTATTTTGTCACACCCATCTACCCAATTCTCTCACCTTCCAAAAATGACCATTGAGAATGTTCGTACTGGTCCATGCTAATTCCCAACCCATGGTCAGGAATTATCTGAAAAAGCAATAGTTGGTGAGGTGAAAAATACTTTCTCAGTTCTGTGCATTTGACAGAAGATTCTCTCTTAATAGAACTTATGGGTTGGTGTTAATTTGTTATAGTTTTCCTTATTTTTGAATAAATTTCAACCTCTCATTCAGGTATTACCCAATATCTAGCAGGTTAGGCAGTGATCAAGATGGTAAAATTGTTTCATAGGAGTGTGATGTTAGTCCCTGTCCAGAACGATCTGTCAGTGAGATATACAAGAGAGCTGGTGGTTTGCCAGCTGTGGAACTGAAAGCAGTCTTCACCAATGGGGCACTGCACAGGCAGTCCTTGCAAGGAAGGGTGCATCTCCTTACCAGTGCTTTAAAAAGGATGTTGGTAGTATCTCTGCATGCCATTGCACTGCATTTTATGTACATATCAAGCTGTTTAAGAACCACCTCCACATACATCTGGAGACTACCAGAAATCTGGATTCTTCAAGGCAAATTTCTGGTTACTGAGAATACGAGATTTTGCAGGTTGCATGATGCAGATTCAGGGCATATGTAAACAATAATAATTATTTCAGCCCTGTAATTAATGTCAAGTACATATTAACTGAATTAACTGCAATGGATTATTTAATTTCTTGAACTCTGGTCTGCTGTAGAAATAAATTTAAATAAAGAAAATATTATCAATAATTTATACATTAACAAAAACACATAGTTTTCTTCCATGTGACTGCTCAAAATTTTTTTTCTGAAATTTGTGGAGTGTGTTTTTTCCAGACATGTGATTTGAGAAATCTGTAAATCAAAGATGTAAATGTGAATTTGCATATGCTCACCCATCAGTGCATTCTAGTAATTACATGAAGGATTTTTTATTAGATTACTTTTTTAGTCAGGCTTCTAAGAGAAGAACATTGATAATAATGTCATTTGAACTCAGGATTACCTTTGTAAATGCCAGTGACAGGCATTTTTGAATAACTAAGAATTCATCACTGTCATTTCATGACTAAACTTCAGAATGGTATCTGACCTTCTGCTCTGTGACTTAGAGTCATTGCAGGCACACTACCTTTATTTAGCCAGGGCATAGCTGTGTTCATTTAGCACCTTGTCAGTGGAAAGCAGGCAATGAAAGAATTAAATGTCAGACTTCTGAGAACTACAAGAAAGGCTTTCTTTCTTCAGGTCAGAGACTAGAATAAGGTGTCACTCAGACTAAAAGCTTCTTACAAGGTAAAAAAAAAAAATTTAAAAATCTATTTTAATACTGAGGGTTGTAAGGAAAGAAAGGATTCAGAAAGCCCTTTTTTTTTTTCCACAAATTACAGGTTATTTAAAAATTTCAGAAGCTGAAGAATTTGGGGTGAGGTCAGCCTGATCAATGCAAGGTGAAAACAGAAAAAGGTAGTCTCATATTTTCAAAGACAAACTTTGTATGGTTGACTTGCAAACACTGTTAAAAAAAACCCAAGCCTGCCACTATGCTATATTCTGGTAAGATACGATGTTAAAGCACTGCACAATTGCTCATGTGATATAAGCTGCAGCTGAGTTGGAAAGCTGATCTGTTATTACATCATGAGACTGCTGGGAAATTGTCTTGCTTATAACATGTCACCAGCCAGCTGAGGTAGGCGTGCAAAACCATGAGTCAGGATGTAAGGAGGTAGGAGGTGTAAACAGCAATTTATCAACATGGGCCAAAAATACAAATGGTTTATGGTTTCCCAAATGTTAGATGCACTGAGGCAGTCTAGGACAAATTCATTACTTGAGAAAAAAAATAATTCTGAAATCAGTGAAGGTGCACCTGTTTCTGCAGAAAAATCCAGTGGGCCAATGACTTAAGTGCCTGAGATATGAATCCTTTATGTCCACCATTTACAGCAGCAGTTCCGGCTTCTCTGTACTCGTGAATCCTTAAATTAGCTACAGCTGGCATAGCTTGGGGTCCAGCAGCTTCCAATTTTCAGAAAATAGTTGACACATTTAGTCCCTTTTTGTAAATCAAGCTGACAAAGGGAACAATTGCCTGTCATTTTCCTCTACCACATGTGAGGGTCCTTACCACCAAAGCTTGTAAAAAGAGAGTGGGGAAAATTAGGCAAAGATTTTCTTATATTGAGAAGATACTAGCTCTTATTTGCTTTCACTCCTGGTAAAGATACATAAGTTCTGTAGTATGGTGTTAAAAGCTCAGTAGCTGTTTCATCATCAAATAAAAAATGTAACAAGATCACATCTTTAAATTTGTTAAAATAATTGCTGTTTCTAAAATATGCATTAAAATCTACAATGTGAGTACCAGTAATTTTCAGAATAATATGATTCAATTTATATTGTAGGACTTGGCTATACTTGATAGGATGTTTTTATAGCTCCTGCAGAACATACTAATATCTGGCTGACAAGGCTAGAGTGCATAATCTCCTTTAATGTTATATGTTCCATAGAAAAATATACACAAGTATACCCCATCTTATTGTTTCGGGTTTTTTTACTTAGAAATGTGATCAAGCTATACTAATTTTGAAATGAGACGAATACATGGAAAGGTAATTTGTAATTAATGCTTCTTCATAAATTAGCTCTTCCTTCTTTACCTTCTCTTTTAATGATAATCTAGCTCTGTTGTTAATAGCCTGGTTAATCATTACCTGCATCTGAAAGAATACCCTAATGTGAATTATAGCCCCATAAAGCCTTATAGCACATTCAGCAAAATTGTGCTGAAGATTATAACCTAATTCCTTACCAGAATTCCCAATATTTCTGATAAAAGACGTTCAAAAAGAAATGTACATAAACTGAAGTTTTTATATAAAGTGGAAATTATTTTCAAGGATCATAAATTCTATGTGAAATGATGTCTGTCTTGATTGTTTGCCATCTAAAAGTTGCTACAGAACATCCATTCACGTCTTGCACTTGGTTGGAAGCTGGAAAATATTAATTCCACCATCAAGATGCACAGAAGTAAACCAACATTTTTAATTACTTTTCCTTCACTCTTGGAATCCATTCTCAATAAAGGCAAAGACAACAGATGATAAGAAGTCTCCTCTTGCCTCAGCAAGGCATCAGACAACCATTTGGCATAACTTGCCACTGTTGGCCAAAACATAAAGCCTACTCAACAATTAGTAATATGACTGTTTACCTACCTAATAAAGAATACCTACCTATTTCTTTTCAAAAGCAGATGCCCTGCAACTTATTCAGTTAATAAGCTTAAGCTATTCCAAAGAAAAAAATTCCAGACAGGTGTGTTTGATACGTACTTTCACACTAAAATTCAAAAGTGAAGGACTCAACAAATGTTGAAATGAACATTTGTGAAGCCAATAAAATACACAGATGTGGTGCTCTGATGCTGCCAGTGTAATTCATTTTGAATATGCTCACCTCTGATTCCTAGCTCTAGTCCCTAGCTGTTTACAGTAGCGACAGTCTCTTGCTGTCATGCATTAATAATTTAATATTTGGTGAGAAAAAAGAACTTTTGAGTCAACAAAATTTTGCAAGATTTTTTTTTCTTGTCTTGTGTGTCAAAGTCCCTTAAGACTGTCAAAGTTCAGACATACTTCTGACTGCCCAATGCATGTCTGAATTTTCCTAGTTATCGCAAGTCACCAAAACAAAATTTCTCTCTGCAAATCCTTGAGATGAAAGCTCACAAAATAGGTATGTACAG
Source organism: Pseudotriccus pelzelni (assembly GCA_035584735.1). Taxonomy (NCBI): domain Eukaryota; kingdom Metazoa; phylum Chordata; class Aves; order Passeriformes; family Tyrannidae; genus Pseudotriccus; species Pseudotriccus pelzelni. The sequence goes on from JAWMRA010000130.1 coordinate 44,430,294, forward strand.
CTTTTGCAGAAATTGCTGAAACTCCTGGGCACTTGAACAAGTTCATGGATCTGCCTTACTTTTAGGTAAGGGAAGTCTCACTGCTAAGAACTGTGAAGCTATGCTTAGGTCAAGTCAGGTTAAGAATATGTATTATCTTCAATCTCTGCAATAGCAGAATGAGACAGCCCAGTGACAAATCTTCAATGAAGTTAAAAGAGAAAGAAAACTGTGCTTACCTGCTTTTCCCCAAGATCAGATCTAAAAGATGTCTTGCTCTATATTCATCTTACTTGGACATTTGGATCATTTACTTCTTCAGAGCTTCTGGTGTCTGAATGTATCTCATCTCAGGTTGTAGTCATCAGGCAAACTCCACTCTTGCCAAAACACACTACCTTACTTAGCAACTGACTCTAACAGTTCTCCTGTCAAAAATTACTGTCTTCAAGAAATGCAGGTTTTGTCAGGTACTAACCTCTGACAGCAGACAAAACCTGCCTAATAACTGACTAGCCAAGAAACAGCTCCCCCATGCCAGCAAAACAGCTACGTTTACTCATGCCGTGGTGGGTGTGAAGGGAAATTCAGACTCATCTTTTTTATCGTGCCTTATTTTGACAAACATATTCAATATAATAATATAAATACAATTATTGCATTTATCTTGTTACCTAGTCAAGTCTTATTTAAAAGCCATATTTAATTTTTGGAAGATAACATATATATAGGCCAACAGATTCTTGGTATCCATTTCTCCTACGGTGTTTGCGTACCATTGTTGGTTTCAAGGTTCCAGAGAGCAGTTTGATCCCTGTAAGATACTTATGGTAACAAATATTTTCTTTGAAAGGTTTACCCCCAGTTCTGTGTGGATATCCCAAATTTGTCACCCGGCCTAAATTGCATTCCTGCTCTTGAACAGCTCCAGCTTTTGTAGTCAGAACTGCAGATGGATAATAACCTTCACTTACATATCATGTTTTCATATCCTTAATGAATAAACCAAAATGCACATCAGTATTCAATTGCAGCTTTATAAAACAAAGGCTGAACATGAAGTAAATTTGAATTAAATATTATGAGAGTTGTTTTTTGGGGGCTTTGTTTCGGTTTTTGTTGGGTTTTTTTTGTTGGGGTTTTTTTGTTTGTTTGCCTTTTTTTTAACGTACTAAAGGAAAGGAATTGTCAGACATAAAATAGTTTCCTGTTTTCCAGAGGCATTTAAGGCAGTAAAAAAAATTGCTTTTCTTTTAGACAATTAAATTCAATAATGTTAGATTCAAAAGTGGCTTTCCCTATGTTCTCTAGAAGTTAATTACACTTACAAGGACTGCTTATTGATAGCATGGATTTAGAAGTCAAATTAATCTAAAATTTTGCAAACCACTTCATAAATGCTTATTGCTATAAAATTTGATTTAAAAAAACCAACCAACCAAACAGAAAAACAGAAACAAAACCCGAACATTACAGGGAGCATAATAGGAGGGGGATTCTAAGGGATTTACAAATATTCTGTCTGAAAGTTTAAAAATGTCACCTCTTAAAATGTACTAAAACTGTACTCCTAGGAAAGAATTAGATCTCAGGACAACAAATGACACTGTGTTTATCATCAATACAGGTGGAAATTCATTAACAAAACTGTATCTACTTACAGCAGGACTGAAGTTAGAAAATTAAAACCAGATCACCTCTCCTGAAGCTTGACTTTGTTACTTCTCAACTTAATGATGAAGGACTGAGAAAGTGCTGAAAATTGAAAAGGTTTCATATATCTTTCAGAGAGTGGAGTTTCACTTAAATCTGAATCCTGAAAATTCCCTTTCTGAGCTACCTTGGATAACTTTTTTAATAAGAACATGCCACAATAGGCAGTGTGATTTTTATCATAAAGCCATACATCACACTCAGTGAAAAATTTTAGAATAAATCCTGCCTTCAGGAAGGGAAGTGCTACTAAAAGTACAATTTTTGTAATAAACATCAGGAAAAGCCATATTAGAGAAGTTGGTGTAGTATTGTCTTGTTCAGCAAATTTCATGCATTACCATTGCTTTTTATTTGTGGAAATAAAATGGACATTTTAGTTTCAAATGGAAAATTTTAGTGAAAAATATTAATTTTGTATGAAAACCTACATTCATATTTTGAAATAAAGACAGATGGGAGGAAGGCAAGTGTTAGAAGTTGAGAAAACAAGAATATCTGTGCTATGCTAATGCATAAGGTAATAGTAAGAATTCCTGATTTATTGACATTGTTCACAGCCAAATTTTTTTTCTGACAGACTGTCCTTGAGGATCACTGGAAAAAAATTTCAGGTATAAAAATTTTATAGCATCTAACAACTATACCTGTAAACCTGTACCAGTTACTAAAGCAGTAATAATTTTATTTTTTTTTTGCCAAATTTAGTGTTGAACTGGTCATAAAATACATGGGTAACCAACACAAAACACTATCTTGATCAAAGATGCCCCAAACCTGATTGATTTTTTTCAATAACTGAAGTTTATAATGGACAGTTACAGGTAAAGTCACAATAGAAGCAAAGTAAAATGATGTTATACACAGAATTGTTTGAAGTTAGATAGATGACAGCCTGACAAAGGCTTGTTGTGAGAAGGATAGCTCTATAAATTGTTTTATTTCTTTTATCAGCTTGATGCTCTTGCTGTTGACAGTCTTGATTTATTTGTAGTTGTGACCTTTCAGACTGAGGAATGTTGCTCTACAGGCATCTGAGAAATAGATCTAAAATATAAGAAATATTCTTTTCAATTTTTTTTAATAATACTTCATTATTTGTTGGATATTGCAGCAAATATTGCAAAACTTGTTTCTTCTGAAAATTAAAGACATTACTGTCATTGTTAAATATCATCCCTGTATTTAAATCTTTGTGAAAGAAAAACTTTGTGACTTTCTTTGGCAGTAAGAATGTGGGTTTAGTTTGGGTTTTGGTGGGGTTTTGGGATTGGATTGGGTTTTTTTTTTTTGTCATTTGGGTTTTGGCTTTTGACAACTGATAAATCTCTCTGCTAAGTCCATTAGATAATATTTTTTTAGCAAACATTTTGTCTAATAGTGATTGTGCTACTTTTTTTTCTCTTTATTTTTATGTATCTTTTTTAATCTTACAAGAATATTTTAATTATTTGAATGTCAGTCTGTTCCTTACTCATTTATGGACACTGTTGAACTGTATGTACCATGATAGAAAGCATAAAAAATTAAGAATTAAGTGCCTAATCTTGGCATATGATATTAAGTATCCCATGGTAGTTCTCTGCCATTTTTATTAAGAAAATCACTTCTGTAGAATGGTCTTTGTGTTTGTTTTAAGATTTCATTGAAATATCAAGTACTGTATGCTGCTCAATATGTGATCTTTCATATCACCATCCTTGTAACACATTTTAGTATCTGTGGCAAACAGAACAATGTTGTGGTCTATAATTGTAATACATCATTTATTTATCCTTAGTAGGTGATTTTGAAGTATATCATGTATTCCTGTTTTACTTAGCCAAGTGGCATGAGTTCTTTCTGTCTCAAAGGTTGCCTGTTTTTCACTTTTATGTAAAATGCAGAGGCAATGATTTTTAAGAGCAGGTAGGACAGAGGAGGGAAGAAGTGGAAGTAGAGCATCCTTTCTACTCTTTACATGGTGTTATAATTTGTAATCCTTGTGTACAAAGTACTGTACATTCAAAGTACAACATTCAGTGTTGGCTGAATGTTCTCAGCAGCTCTGCAAGGTGCTTGGTCTCCCTCAGGACTGTATCTGCTGCTGTTTGAAATGGACACTTTTCTTTTGTGTTTTGATGCAAGAATAGGAAACGATACAGTAGTATTGTATCTGGTTGTATCTTCTCATTATGTTTACAGTTTTGTTTAAGCTGATGAAAAGAAGGATAATGCTGTTACTCTAGCCCCATGGTAATAAGAATTTGTCAACAGGCTACATCTGCTCCACCACATGAAGCTGCATGTGAATTTAGGCTACTGACTGCTTTGACAACTACTTAATGTGATGGTGCCATTAATGCCTCATACTTCATTATTTTCAGTATTGAGGTATTCCTTTCATCATACTTTACTCTCTGACCCTGTCTGCTTCCCAAGGGAATACTTAGGTTACTCACAGAGATCAACTAAGTTGTTTCTTCTGTAGCCTGTTACTTGTGATCTCCTGTTTTACCTGTGAAATTTACTTAGAGTCCAATAGTTATTTAAGCAGAACAAAGACCGAGATGTTTGGTATAATGGTACAAGGAATACTTTTATTGAAGAGAGATTAAGAAGTGATATTTGAAAATCTGAAATACTTTTCAGTTTTCAGGGGAAAATATTAAAGATTTAAGGAAATTAAAACTAAAAACATACAGTTCAATTACATAAACTTTTCCATAAATGTTCTAGTTTTGACGTAAATCTTGGTGTTAAACAATTTTCATGTTATTGTTTTGAAAATTCAAAATACTGTATTTTTTTCATCTACCTTTTGCCGGACAAAATTAGTTTGGGCTATATTAGCAATTATTGATACATAGCAAAAGCAGTGAGTGAATACAAACATGAGGGAAATCCCATGTGAATTGAATTATTTCTGAATTTCATGTCAATAATACAATGATTTACCAAAACCAAAAAAAAATAATCTGAAAAAATTTTTGTGTGGTACTTTTCATAAAAGAGAAAAGTTATATTTATATTCAAATAGAAAATATTCAAAATATAGGTTGAAACACATACTGTCAAAAGAGATATATTCTTCTTTTTCCTGTGCTCCAATAGTGTTGTTACCACTTTGAACTTAGCTCTTGTTAATCCTGTAAATAAATGCTGTCATCTATATCACAAAAAAATACTGAAGACAATGTGATGTGATGTGATACACCAACTTCACAAGAATAAGGAACTTTTCAGAACTTTACATAATATCAGCTGGATTTTGTAATATCTATCATTATTTTTTAATTACTTTGTATATAATCTTAATAAGTGATTATTTAATTTCTAAATGCACTTGGATTTGATACTAAGTGGTAATTTGGTTTGAGACAGATTGGATTAAATTTTTACGAATTTTTTTGAGTTTGTCATCAAATCCCTATCAAGACTGTTTAAGGTAATAGAAGATTGAATGAAGTTATACATTAAAAACTCCAACCCAAACCACAACACCAACAAAAGCCCTTGAAATAGTAGGCATACAGGCATAAAATAGACAAAGTAGATCAGAGCTGTTGCAAGCGATATTAAACAATCCTTTTTGTTCTTACCACTTGTGAGGCTCCTGATAGCATACTCTGTCCTGGGCACTGCATTTCCAGTGCACAAATGAACCAATTGGAAAAGGTCTAGGAGAAAGTGAGAGTAATCAATCTTGGGGTTTAGACTATCTGAGAAATTACTGGATTGGAAATTTTAGAAGTCTATATAAAATAATAATAAAGGGGAAGAACATAAATCTCAAAATAGATCAAAAGTATTTTGGCGCTTCTGATCTTGTTCACTATTCTCCATACAGCTGTTTTTAGGGAAAAATACAAAAGAAGCAAAGGAGTCCAATTTCTCATGCTATAGAAACTGTGTTTAAATCTATGAAAAAGCAGACAACAGTTGACCCATTCAGGTAGTAGGGGAACAAGGGAACAGGTTACTTTCTGGGTTCTGTTTGCAGTGATGTGCATTTATTGTGAGCAATGTCTGTTCTGTATATATTTTTCTCATATGCCAGAGATGTGCTGCACATACATTTCAAAGAAACTTTATCTGCATTTTGCATGGCCCTTCTGATTTTTTTCATTTCTGCCACTTCACCGTATATACTATTAGAACTTGTGTCCACAAACTCTCATAACCAGATCTCTATAGGATACTATTATTTTTCTCCCTCCTATTTGTGATCAGCTCCCTTTAGTTAAAGGGATCTTGCATCCCAGCCTTGATCCTATGTCAGATGTACAATCCTACTCAAAAAATAGCTTCATTCAGAACAGGACCATTAATAATTGTATTTTTGACTAATATAAAAGTTGTGAATTAGATTAAGTTAATTTAGCAGAATAGTTTAGGTTTTTTTCTTGTACTTCTGACAGCTTAGGCTCTGAGGAGGTATGCACACAGTTTGTACTTCCACCTTCACATCCTGTTCTCAGTAAAGCATATAAAAACCTATTAACTTTTAAGAGTTTGCTTCATCATTCCCTCCATCCAATTTAAATTAATGCTGAGTTCAGATTATCTGTCCTTTATCAAGCTCATAAGGTGGAGATAATAGACATTTAAAATTATTAAAAGTCAAGCTAGTTATGGTTCTAACGTCTTTTAAGTCCTCTTGAATAATTACATGGGAAGTATGGACACCTAGGAGAAGCCATATCATTTAATGTGACATCGGCTACTCATTGCATGTTGATTTTACAGGAAACCCTTTTTCTAACAGTTTGCTTTTACATCATTAGTGTTTAGCTTTTATTTCAGTAAATAAGATTTTAAAGTATTGATATTTAGATGCATAATATGATATATTAAAAAATTCTTGTCTGTCAGAATATTTGAATCAAACACTACCAAATTCCCATCTTCCAGACAGCTAACCTGTGATGAAAAATGGAAAGAATTCTCATTTGTGTCCTCTTTATCTGCATAGAAGATACTTTCAAATTTAATTCACTGCAGAAATTCACAAACATAACTGATTGACAGCACTAATATTAATGCCAGATTATTACAATGTGTTTATTGTACTTGCTAAAGTATATACTGTCAGGAAAAATACTTGAGCAGTGATCGATGGGTGGATATAAATGGAATGGTAACAGAAAAAAATTAATGGACCAGTGTAAAGAAAATAACATTTGCCAGCAAATGGTTGTATTGTAATTCAAACTAAATTATAATTAGAAAGTAATATAAAAAAATACTGTATAATTCCTAGAACTATGATTTCCCCCAGATAAATATCTTCAAAGCAGGCTAGACAAGAACAATGGTATTCCACATAAGAACTTGAGTCAGTTGGACTCATCCGTGCATCAGTTTCCTAAAATTTTCAAAATAGCAGCGAATAACACTTGAGTATGTGTGTTGTCCATGTGCTGGCCTTGCCAATGTTCCAGGTTTTCCAGTAGCCAAGCCTTTGGCCAATTTCTGAGATGCTGTTTATTTCAACACAGTTGCTCAGTCAAGTTAGTATCATTCATTGCCATATTTACAGACAGGGAGAAACAAAGCAAAAGGAGAAGTCACCAATTTCTCTCTTGAGGATGAATCTACTCCTCTGTCAACTCTCCTGAGCATATCAAAGAACCACCACAGGGGAAGGGAATTTATGAAGGGGAAATCATGTGTGACCAACATGATGGCCTTCTACATTGAGAAGGCTGATCTGGTGAATGCTCTGGAAACTTTTTGAAAACCCTGATTTAAATTCCCTGATTTAGGTTAAAAATTGATATGGCAAAAATTTTGCTGATTGGGAATTTATAACATTAAAAAGAAGCCAATAAGCATTTTTTTTTGTGACAATTCAACGCTCTCTAGTTCCATAAGTATATGCAGTGTCTGATGGAGCTGTGTTATGTCTCAGGGTATCAACACCAAAGAAGAGCAGGATTCCATAACTTGAGTGTTATCTTCCACAGAACAGGTCAAATTCTTTTATATAGTTGTTGAATTTACCTTGAAAAAAATAGAAGAATAAAATATTTTAATCAAATTTAATTAAACTAAAATTATTCCAATCATATTCCTGTGACATATAATTGAATCAATTGCTTTTATTTTCCTTAGAATGGGTCTATAAATTCCTGCAAAATTGGCAAATCCCTCTGAAATTTGCAGGCATTGCAAATTCCTTGGGGAGAAATCTATTTAAGAAGACACTTAGAATACAATGAAAATTTACATAAACCTACAATTTGTTGCACCCCTGATGCATTCTTCTGAATAGATTTCAAAGAATTAAACATAAGATAGTAGAAAAAATAAGTGATAACCATGTAAAAAAGAGAATAAAAAGTTACTATGATCCAGCTAGAGGTCTAGCTCATAAATCTGGGGTAGATTTCTGCTAAACCGTAAACTCAAACAAAGCCATAGGAGTCTGTTACATGTAAAACCAAATGGTTTGATGACAGGCACTTTTGCAGTCTCTGGCTACCATTTCAGTGGTACATTTCTGGCTTTAGTGGTCCATTTACTGGCTACATTTCTCTCCTATGAGGTACAAATATTCCTCATAGTCCTTGTTGTGAGGCATGAATATTCCAGTTCTGATGCCATGGAAGTTGTCATTGCTATCAAGCTCTTGTATATTAAATTTATTCCTGTTTTGCAATTGTTTCATAGAGATATTAGAATATGTCATCTATCATCAAATACAAATTATTATTTGGGTACATAAACTTCTTTTCCCATAAGTATGCAAATTCCTGTGAAAAAATGGAGGTAACTGGAAAACACTATTCATTTATGGGCCAAACTATAGCTGTCAGGTAGAAATGTATACCACTGGTGCTATGTCAGCAGACAAAACAATTCCTAGAACAGAAATGAAACTACTGTGCTCTCAGAGTGAGGGATGCTGGTATGGCACAATTTTCTCCATTCTTAGGCTTTTGACAAAGGAGTCGGAACCTTTCTGTGCTCTTACATTCCTTGTAAAGACCAAGTACTGTGTGAGAAGACCATTAGGGCTCAAAGATCTTATGAGGAAAGCTAAGGAGGCTTAAGTATTTTTATCCTTTCACATCACTGAAAAGACCAAGAATTTTGCACTGATTCTGTGAAAAACAGAAAAAAAAATAGCTCCATTGACTATAATTATTATCACTAAGTTATGGTTGATATTCATCTGGAATATAGCAGACCACAAAATGAAGTTCTTTCCCCATCTGGTTTGGACAAAAGTCTGTAATTTATGTCTCTGTTTTCCAAATGAGGATTTACATTCCCAGGTTAGCAGCTGAACAACTACAGAAAATATTTTTGAAGCTCCAACTTCAAGTGCCTTTAAGTAAATTATTCATCTTACTCACACTGCTAGAAAGAAGTTTTATACCAATGAAAATTCTCAGTCTGAAAAAAAGAATTTCATGGGAATCAATGCTGTTCTGTGGAAAACTTTGGTGCCAAGATGCCGAAGAAGGAGCATGGTACAAAAAGAAAGAAAAAAGGTAATAGACTAATGTATAACCCATACCTTAAAAGTAGAAAATTCTGATAAAGCTTTCAAAGAAGCTACAAAAAGTATGGAAGGGAAGAAAAAAAAAAAACAGGACAAAAAAAAAAAAAAACAACAACAAAACATGCCTCTACACTTAAAAGCTAAGTTTCCCAGGATTTCTAAAACTAGACAGAAAATACAATGCAATTTTTATTTTTATATATATATCTCAAGCTAAATATTCTAGTCTACAAATATATTGAAAGGGGAAAGTAAAAACGGATAAGCAAGATGAACCAATTTTACCAGTAAAATTGTGATGCTCATTTCTACCCCTTTTGCCTTCCTCTAACTACTAGCTCTTTACTTTATCTGTGATAGTCTATCTATTTTTATGTTCATCCTGATTTTGTACTCACATGATTTATTATCAAAATTGTTATAGAATTGGTCTTCCTCACTAGCAGATAACATATGTGGAGTAGGTTAGAGACTGAAAGTCTTCATTTTAAAAGGGTAAATGACTCTGTCTGCAAGCAAAGTAATCCACCTTTATTCTTGGGGCTGATTAGAGATGTCACTCAAGTGTTTTGTCATTTGAAATCAAGCATCTTAGATAGTAAGAAACTGAATTGTGTTATTATCCCAGTCTAAGAGAATTAAAACTTGAATATCAACATCAAAGGGAAGAAGGAAAAAGTAACAGGAACTAGAATTGCTGAAGGATTAGCTAAAGTCTCTGTCAGTATAAGAGCTTGTACTTGTATTTCTGAGTTCCAGGATACAAAAGTTTTCCATTAACTGTGGAAAAGTTCAAACACAACCTCTACAAAACCCATCTATGTGTTTACGCCTTTCCTTTCTGGCACCAGATGTATAAATGGGCCTAGAAAGTCTTGCTCTTTCATATTATTGACTTCTTGAATGCTGTTCTCTGTTGGAAAGAAGGTTGAGTCTCTACTGGAGGTCATTTCAAAAAAGACATTGATATGACGTAGCTGTACCTTGTGACTGAAGGTGGGTTTGTTCTAGTGCTCTAGTTCCCCAAATGTAAACCAGGTGGTGTACTGAGGAAAACAAAAACATACAGTGTAGATTTGCTACTCCAAAGTGAAGCACAGCCGTTCATATAAAGAAACTTTCAGACTTTGAATAAAGGCATATGGAAGCACAGGCTTAATCATTTTTAGTGAAATGTTTCCCCATCTTACACAAAAAAATATTTGACACTGTTTGCAATATTTTATTCAATGTATTACCAAGCAAGTTTTTTCCCAAACATCAGGCATTCACTTATTACAGACTATACACAAAAAAGTCAATCCAACAAAAAGTAAATCCTTGTGGTTGCTTCTGTAGTGGTAATGAAGCACTTTGTAGAACATCTTGAGGGAGATGCTTAAGAAAGTATTTGTTTCAGAGTATGTAACTGTAATTCTCTTGCTAATTCCCAAAAGTGCGCACATCTTTTCCAGAAAAATACTTTTTCAGAAAGACGTAGGCTTACTGTTATGGGGGGGGTTTTTTTATATAAGGACTTATTTTTAAAAGTCTGTTCCTAGAGTTTTCAAAAATAGAAATAACTCCATGTGATACCAAACTGGAAAAAATCAAAACCGACAAACCAAATCAAACCGACAAACAAAAAACCACAAACAAACAAAAATAAAAAGAACAACAAAAAACCCCACACAAAACTTGACAACATAGCTCTCACTGGGTAAAGTTTTTTCTTTCCACCCTGGAAATAAAGAAATTACTATATTCTTAAATAAGGCAGTTTTTGTAATTACATTATCACTCACTCATGCAGTCTCTGTTTTTGATTACAAAGCAGCTTGTATGTCTTTATAGCTGTCAATAAAGGCAGAGTAATAATCAGCAAAAGAAGATTCCAGGAGATCCATTTTCAGTCCCAAACCATGATGTTTTTAATATTATTGGTATGAGCTGACTCTCCCCTAAAGAGTTGCCGATGTGGATGTCATCAGGATAACCTTGAACTGAACCTAAAACCCAATACCAAGTAGTTATGCATGTTTCTGCTGGCTTTATTCATTATTTCAACACAGATTTCATTAACATATAAACTGAGTTGTATCATGTGCTTGTCAAATACAGCAGATAAGTTTAGTGGTCCAAGATTTTCCTAATACTTGAAAGAGACACCCTAAATAGTCAGTTCTATTTTTCTATCCCCTTAGACTATATAATAATAGTATATAATGAAAATAATGACTCTTAACTTAATCCAGTTCATGTGTCTGATAATATTTATAACACTTAAAGCTGTCTTAGAAATTTCCTGACTACTCTGTGGCAGCTAATATAGTCTTTCCATATATACTCTTTGCCAAATAATAATAGTTTTTTTCTGTGTAAAGATTGTCTGAATTTAAATAGTATTTCCCCTACTCTAACACTTGACACTACATTTTAAAGAACGTGTATCTTTAGACTGTTGTCTTTCCCTTTCACCTTAATTTTGCTGGGAAAACTAAAATAAATATATTTCAGATTTCTATTCAGAGACTGAATACCTGTTACAAAGATTTATTTTTTTTCTTTTTCCAAACCCACATATTTCTACCACATGAAAATGTATGTTTTATTGCATGCATCTGTTTTGCCTTAGCCAATGTCTTTCTCATCTGACTCCAGTGTCTCAAAGATGCTCTTTGATCAAGCAAGATACATGTATGCTTTTTAATATTTCATTAAAGTAGTTCCATTCATAGCAGAAATTCTGGTTGTCCTCAAGTGCTTGACTTCAGTATTTTTTGTCGTCGCATTAATATTTATTTCCTTAGACAAGTAATACACAATGAAAAGTCACCATTCTTGCTCTCACAGACAGAAATCTGAACCTGCAATACTGATGTTTCAGTATTACTGCTATTCCAAGTTTTCTACTGTCCTGAACTTGAAACCAGACAAATCCAGCTACCACATTTTGAAACCATGACTTCAAATAGTATACAAACTTCGCAGCCAGTTCTTTCTAATTGCACTAGTGCTCTAGCAGTTTGGAGAAAAATCATTGCATTAATGAAAACATACTGTTTGAATTATGTTGTTACCAATTTCAGAATATATTTTCCTCTTGCAAAGGCATAAAACACCACTAGAGTAACTTTTACTTCCCAGCATCACTAAAGTCCACAATGTACAGTGTTATTATGTTCATAGTCCACTTTCTTTATATTTGGTATCAGAGAAACAATCCTTCTACTGACAACGTATCATAAAAAAAAAAAAACAAAACAAAAACGCAGACACCCCAAATAAAACAAAAATGAAACAAAACCAAAACAAACCAAGAAGCAAAAACCTTGAGGGCTGCAAACATTATCAAATGAAAACAGGAAGATAAATATTCCAGACAAAAAAAAATACTAAAGATGAAAGCAAAAAGCTCAGACAACTCAATATTTCACATGGTTTATGACTTTCATCTTGCACAGTGATTTACATCAGGAGCTGTCTTGGAGGCATTTATTTCTCAGATTTACTTGTATCTGAAAATATATAAGTATAGCAAAGATCTGTCTGTACTTGCAATTGCCAAAATCTGAAATGGACCTTTAAGTTATACCAACATAACAAAGTATGTGTCTATCCACAAAAAGATAATGGGAGTATATATATGGCAATAGAAATGTATGTTCCAAGAAAAATAATGTAAGATTTAATATATCATAGAAGTCATAGTTAGGGGATTTATGCAATATATGAAAAGCTCATTGTAATTATTTCATATACAGCAATCAAATTTTTCATTCTCCAAAATAGCTGCACGCATTTTTAAAATTTAATAAAAATTTTTAAAAATTAGGTAGAAAAAGAATTTTGCCCAGCTTATTCTCCTCCAACATCAAAGCTCTGTGTGCATAAAACACCTTTTGTGGGTGCTGAGATGAACCATTTCCTTCTCTCTTCCAGAATGTGCTTATTATACTGGAGTTACAGATACAAATGTCCACTCAAAGTCATTATATATTTTAAATTTAAAAAATCAGTTTTCCCTATTCCTGATGAGAGGAAAGACAAACATATCAATTCTATAGAGACAAGGAGTTTTACTCAAGAGCAAAAAATTCTGGATGCTTTTTATCTGCATATTCTATGATATTTGTAGCCTTTTCAAATTTTTCTCAAACCTAATCTAAAAGAAAACTGGAACATCACACTGATAATAATAAATTTTTCATGTTTGGAGGTTATTGGAGGTTTGGCGGTGGATTTTTTTCTGTAATGAATTTACTGCTGCTGTCTCCATTATTTCAGTTCTTTAGATACATTCAGAGTGCATCTACTAGAAGGGGAAATTAGACATACTAAATGATAGCTATGTGAAGAGTTAAGATACTTCAGTCCTAAACTCAGACACCACATCATCTTCTCACAAAACACACCTAAATGAACAGTCTTGTTTTCATTACTGGAAAGATAAAAAACTAGTCTGGGCTGACTATCTTAGGTAGTCAAGTCATACAGCTCAAACTGACTCAGAAACAATTTTCTCCTTTGCTGTTTTTTATGTTCATTTGGGGTTTTTTTGTTGTGGTTTTGGGTTTTTTTAAGACATGTCACTGTGGAGGAACATGCAGGGTTGCCCCATCCCAGGTGTAGAATGCAGCGCTTTCCCTTGTTGAACTTCACATGGTTGGTGATTGCCCAGTCCTCTAATTCATCAAAACAAATGTCCTGGAACAGGCTCCCCAGGGAAGTGGTCACAGCATGAAACCTGGCAGAGTTCAAGAAGTATTTGGACAACACTCTCAAGCATCCAGTGTGATTCTTGGGGATGGTCCTGTGCATGGCTAGGAGCTGGACTTGATGATCCTTGTGGGTCCATTCCAACTCAGCATATTCTGTGTAATTCCATGTGAACTGATCCTTCTTCATATAGCTCTAGTGTGAATTCATGTTTCCTGGAGATGGGTGTCAGGTATTACACATGATTATACATGTATACGGGGTTTTTTCACTGTATGTTAAAATACTCGTGCACCAGTAGTCCCTGTTGAGCTAAACTTCATGTATCAATTGCTCCAAGTGCACTCAGGCAAATTTGCAGTTGAATCAACTGTAGGTTTGGGGGTTTTTTTCATGGAAATCTAATTCAGGTCCAGAGTTCTCAAACTTTTGTCAATAAAGTTTTATTTACTCAGAGTCGTTGTCTTTATGTAGCAGTAGCAATATTTTATCACTTACCTTCAAACACTGAGTTCTATTAAAGTGGATAACATGGTGTATAAAGCACCAAGTAATTTCACTTTCTAAAATGTAGCATTTGTCCTGTCTGGAAGTAACAGAATGCAGTGATTGTTTTTTTCAGTAGGAAGAAGTGCTGAGTGTTGTTCTGTATTATTATTTCAACAGTGAGAGAGACAATTTATTTTGTTACTTATATCACAGTAATTGCATGTCAAGAATATAATGTTTCACCTGTATATTACCTTGAGATTTAAATGGTAATAACATGAAACTCTGCCAAAAAACAGGATAGTGAAAATGAAGCTGTGTTCTGTTTTTCAAAGTAGGTAATGTTGAATTAAGCTCTTCCATACAGTACCTAGTACAAAAAGTGCTATATGTGAGAATTTTCTAGTCTCAAGCACCCAGCTTTATGCCTCTTGTTTCATTTGTTATGTACTGGATAACCCGTCAGACGTTTCCAGTATTTCCTTACAGTGAAGTAGGTAATGCTTATTTTTGTGATTACTGAAGCATTGTGGTATCTATGAGGGCATACAGAAATGGAAGACAGCTCAATTGCAGTAATTTACTCCCTCTTTCTAGAAATGATTCAGTAAATTTTTAAAACACAGAGTTAAATTATTATTAATTAAAAAAAAATACAAACAGTAACGGTACTTGCATTCTTTTCCTTAATGTCAAAAAATAACTGTACATTTCATATGTTTCAAATATGTACAATGTCTGAAAGCTTTATGCAATAATACTGAAAATAAAGCACCCATTTGCCTTTCAGAAAACCACTGTAAAACCCACAGACAACTGAATCACTTTAATTTACTGATTGGTGCATGGCTGGTGTTGACAGCTGCCCAACAGATATATTGACAATATGTGTTTTCTGGTACCTCCTAGCACGGGGTATGAGCAATGGTTCCTGTACCCAGGCTAACTTACTGGCCAACATCCCTTTATGTCTTGTGGGGAGGCTGCTGGCCTAAGAGACCTCTTTTCCAGAGTGTAGATGACCAAGTCTCTGTACCTTACATCTCATTTTCTAAGTGGTCTTGTTCCTGCGTTTTCTTTCTCCTGAGTCCTTTACCCACCATGTCGTTGCAGCTATCTCAGAAATAAGCTTAATTACCTTTTTATGCCACAAAAAATAACATCTAATGTGCAATTAGAGTAAGAACAAAGTTAAAGCAACTATCAGCAAGCTGCACATTCCAATTTTCCTTTTGTTTCCAACCTTCTAAAGTGCTGCTTTGTTAAACAAAACAAGGAGCAGCCTGAAGTAGAAAAAAAACCCACATAGTTTTTCCTGCATGCAGGACAGAATTTCTTTTTAAGAGACAAATAAACATTTGATGACTAACAGCTTTAGATTGTTTTGCTACATGACCTTGGTTATAGATTATTTAAATGCTCAGTAGTGAGATGTAAATAATTACAGAAAGATCATTTGCGGACGCTGTAAATTATAGGGGAGCATTGTTTTTGAAGGAAATGGGAAAAAAAAGAGTTTTGCTTATTTATTTTTTCTCTATTCCCCTTTCTTCCACTAGCTTTTTTACTTTATTTAATTTTTTTTGTCACTTGACTGCATCCAAGGTCAGACTGAATGAGAGACAATCTTAAAACAGATAACAGATGACAGAGAATGCATTCAAAACCAAATAATGCAATAATCTGATAGTGGCAATAGAGGAGATGTTACCAAACCAGGAAATATGCTGTAAGTAATCATTTTTTTCTCTGTAATTTCAGCCTCTAGTAAACAACTAATATATATTAACAGGAGAGAAAATATAAAAAAAATAGTTCTAGGGTTTGACAAATTGTTTAAATTGAAATGACTTGCCATTCCATGATTCACTTCACTGACTAAACTACTCCATTGTAAGAGATATCACTACATTGACTATTATTTTCATGGCCATATGTGCTTACTTTTAATGAAGAAATTGTTGTACAAACCAATATGTGATCCTAAGTAAAAAAATAATTATGTCTTCTGAAATTTTAATTGAAAAAAACCCCAAACCAAACTTTCTTTATATAATTCCCATTTCCCTACTTAAAAAAAACCACTAAAAATAATTTTAAAAAAACCAAAACACTAATGTAGTTGCATAACGGTTTGATAGATTGTGGTCAGTTGCTAAAAATTATTTGTGAGTTATCAGTGTTTCAACATTTACATGATCCATTTTATTCCAGTGCATAGAATAGACATGTAATAAGGCAGAACTGTGGGGGATATGGGTATCATCATACTGATGTTTTCTAACTTAGAAATGTTTGCCTTCACTGCCTTATGTTCCTCTTTATTTTGAGCAATTAGCAAATAATTTAGAGTACGTAAGGCATAGATAGAGGCTAATCATAAAGTCTCTCTGACAGTGTAAAGCCTTCTTAAAACTGCAGACAGGTGACACAAGGTCACCCAACAGATTTCTTCCCAGGAGGTCCACACTACTACAGCCTTAGAGAGAAGCACACTGGCTTACTCTGGAGGTAAAAGAATAGAGACTAAGTAGCCCTACAGGAAAAACTTTGGAAATCAGAGCTAGGTAAAGCATGGAGCTAATACTTCTACATTGCCTCAAATTTTGCAGGCTGCTTTGTTCATATCTAGCTTGGCAATGGTGGCCTGTACTATCCAGTTATTATGCTAAACAATTGTGAAAATAGGTTCTGTGGAGCCATTTATTTCTTTACAATCAATTCTCTATTATAAATGTCACACAATACACTCACCTATTCATACTGTCAAAGGCCCTGACTTTTACTGTCATTAATACCACAAGTTACTTTTTAAAGGCAGGGGTTTAGTTTCATGACCTTCAAATTGATAAAGGGGAGGACAGAGAAAACATGACCTCTAGTTATGTTTAAATCAGAGCTAGACTGGCTTTTTCACTGTTGCAGATGCTTATAATTCATAAAATTATTATTAATTTCCCCTTCAAACACGAATACATGTAAGAATCCCACATTCTGTATTTGAAACTGATAGAGTGAGCAAACCATTTTAACAGATAACCGTTACATCCAGTCAGGCTTTTGTATTCCAGCAAATATGCTGCCCTGTAAAGTGCATTCTCTGGCATTTCGGTAAGGAAATACTATGTATTTACTATTATTTGTTTTAATTATTTAGTAGTAACTGACAACGGAATACACCAGTCAGTATGTTCAGTGAGGGTTAATGTCTCTTCTGTGTGTAATGTGAGCTAGGTTTCACTTCCATCTTTCCTATATTTGACACAGTTATAACAATTGAAAATAAAAGCAGTGGGATTGCATGGACACAATAAAAGTCTAAGATTGCAAAAATAGTTTTGTAAGTTGGCAACAGCAGCAGCAGAGGTGGCAGCAGCAACCAAAGTGAATCGATTTGAGCTTTGCATTCAAATTGCACAGGGAGGTTCCCAAGGACACCAGAGCAGCAGCCCCACCTCCAGCCCAATCCTGCAGCTCTTAACAGACATTTAAGTGAGGAAGGGGAATAGCCAGGACTATCTGCCTGGAGATTTAAATGGCCCTAGGGAGTGCAAGTCTACTTCCTCCCTGGGACCCTGGTAAGGCCCTGGTAATATTACCACAAGACTCCCTGAACTAATTCAGCCCTCTGATTATTACCCACTGCTGATTGTCCAGATTGGCAGCAGTGAGGAGCAGGGACAGGAGCACAGGTGGTGTTTTGCTCAATTCCTTCAGTAGCAGGGATGAATGATGAAAGGAACAGGAAAACACATGTTTATTGATAAGTAGCTTAAGGTCTGATGTCATGCATGGAATTTTTGGGTTTTTTTGATCATGGGGCAATTTTTATGGCACCAGGCCTGCTGGAGACAGATGGTCTTCATCTATCTACCAATGGCAAAAGGATTCTAGTCCATGAGTTGGCAGGGCTGATTAAGTGGGCTTTAAATGAGGTTTGAAGGGGGGATGGGATGAAACCAGGCTTTCCAGAGACAAGCCTAAGGGTAGTAAACCAGAGTTAGGGGTGAAATTAGCAGCCCAGCTGAAGGCATGTACACTAATGCACACAGTACAGGTAACAAACAAGAGGAAGGCACTGTACCTAGTTGCCATCATGGAAACATGGTGGGATGACTCACGTGACTGGAGTGCTTCAATGGATGGCTACATGTTCTTCAGAAGCGACAGGCAAGGTAGGAGAGGTGAAAGGGTGGCTCTGTATATTAGGGAGTCTCTTGACTCTGTAGAACTTGAGGTTAGTGACAATATGGTTGAGTGCCTATGGGTAAGAATCAGGAGGAAGGCCAAAGAGGCTGACATCCTGATGGGAGTCTGTTATAGACCACCCAACTGAGATGAAGAGGTGCATGAATTACTCTATAGGCAGCTGGCAGGTATTTCAAGATCGGCAGCCCTTGTTCTTGAGGGAGACTTTGACCTGCCAGATATCTGCTGGGAACTCAGCACAGTGTAGAAGAGGAAGTCTAGGAGGTTCCTGGAGTGTATGGAGGATAGTCTCTTGTCAAAGCTGGTGAATGAGCCTACCAGGGCTAGGGCCTCACTAGGCCTGCTGCTTACAAACAAAGTAGACATTTGAATAGGTGGAATAGGCCTAAAGCCAAGGCTTTCTCCAAGCCTCGGTGACTAGGGCAAGAACAATAGAAAGTTAGAAGGGTCACACTGAGGAAGACTACAAAGACCCCAGACTCAATGATGAAGAAAGGCAGATGTACCTCCAGAATTGAGGGCCAAGAAAGGCTCAGCCCCAAGTGCCACCTGAGCTCCGCCTGTACTCCACCTATTATCAATATACATGATTAGATGCTGTCATCATATGAATATGCATATAGAATATTGTAATCATGAGAATCATATTGCATTAATTACCCTGTTCTGTATCACTGCCTTGGAGCAAGAACTTTGTGGTGCTAACCACAGTTGCTCCCAACATCGGCAAATAAATACCTTTTGCTGCTCAAAAGACAAAAAGCTTCTGGGCAGTTATTTTATCTGATTTCTCAGATTCAAGTGGAAGATGTGGTGATCAGAGCCCGTCTGGGGAACAGTGACCATGAAATGATAGAGTTGTCAATACTCAGTGAAACAAGGAGGGGCATCAACAAAACCTCTACCTTGGATTTCCAGAGGGAAGACTTCAGGCAGGTGGCTTTCTGGGCTGCAAGCACACATTGCTAGGTCATGCCAATCTTCTCATCCATCATGAGCCAGCAGTGTGCCCAGGTGCCCAGTAAGACCAATGTCATCCTGGCCTGGATCAGGAATAGTGATAGCAGGGCCAGGGAAGTGATTGTCCCTCTGTACTTGACACTGGTTAGGCCACACCTCAAGTAGTATGTCCAGTTCTGGGCCCCTCAGTTTAGGAAGGGTATTGAGGTGCTGGAGCAGGTCCAGAGAAGGGCAGCAAGGCTGGTGTAAAGACTGGAGTCCACATCCTATGAGGAGTGACTGAGGGAGCTGGGGTTGTTTATCCTGGAGAAGAGAAGACTCAGGGGTCACCTCATCACTCTCTACAACTACCTGAAAGGAGGTTGTAGCCAGGTGGGGGGGACAGTTTCTTCTCCCCCAAGCAACCAGCAATATGACAAGAGGACACAGTTAAGCTGCACCAGGGGATGTTTAGGTTGGACATTAGGAAGCAGCTCTTCACAGAGTGATTGGGCATTAGAATGGGGTGCCCAGAGAGGTGGTGAAGTCACTGTCTCTAGAGGTGTTTAAGAAAAGACTGGATGTGGCACTTACTGTCATGGTTTAGTTGACAGGTTGGAGCTAGGTTATAGGCTGGACTTGAGGATCTCAGAGGTCTTTTCCAACCTACTTGATTCTGTGATTCTGTGAAATATTAGATATATTCCCAGAAAGCTTTGTAGCAGATGTCATGGTGTTGCTTTTAAAAAAGTTCTTGATGAAATCTACTAAACACCATTATTTATAGCATTTAAGTAGAGTTGGGTGGTCCCCTCAGGAATGCATCTTGACTGCTGAAGTGCAACAATATAGTAGCAGCAGCTACTTCTAAACATCAGGCCTGACAGCTTAACAATAAAACAAGCATGATATTTAATTATTTCATATTCCAGAGGGGCAGGATGAGTAGCTTTCAAAATTCAGTGTTCATGTTCCATTGCAAAATACATACATGCATCCATGCATAAGCAAAGGCAGACAGTAAGTAATCAGTCGCAACTGAGCACTGTTATCCTCATAATTTTTCTCTTCCAATTTTCTCTTTCTCTTACAAACTGGAAGTAAAGCCCTTTGCAGAGGCTTAGATTGCCTCGCAGCTTCCATTGTATCTGCGTGGTCTTTGAAGACTGACCCGCGCTTGCTCCTCCTGGACTTTACGGAAAATAGATGAATGACAGCCCTGATCTGAAGGCAGAGCTCCGTGCCTGAGCTAAGTGCCATAACCTCTGCTAGGACCACAGCAGGTTTGGCTTGGAACTGGTGGGCACCTAGCCACATGGAAAGGAAAATGAAGCAAGGGCAGGTCTGTCTGCCAAAGACAGTGATGGGAAAACCTGTGGGCTAAAAATTATTTTCTCCAGATTAACACCTCAAAATTTAAAAAGATCTGAGTGTATTTGGAGCCCAAAATTAGGATTGCAGCCCTTGTTCAAGCACTATTTAAGTGCAAGATTTAGGTCTTCCATCAGCCAGGAGCACATAAATTTTACAGACTGATTTTAGACAAGACTCAATAATTTAATCAGCGTAATTTGCAGAAGATTACATTTTCAAATCTACGTCAGTATGATTTTTTTATACATATCCCCAAGAAGAGAATACAGCTTTACTATGGGTTTTTCATTGTCCAAATTCCTAGAATCATAGAATGGTTTGGGTTGAAATGGACTTTAAAGATATCTAGTTCCAACATCCATGTCACTGGAAGGGATGACACCCACTAGATCAGACTTCCCAAGGCTCCCTCCAACCTGGTCTTGAACACTTCCAGAGCCTCACCATCCACAACTTCTCTGGTGAAACCTGCTCCAGTACCTCACCACCCTCATAGTGAGGAAAATCTTCCCAATATCTACTCTAAATTTACCCTTTTTCAGTTTAAAACCATTCCCCTTGTCCAATCAATACATCCCCTTGTAAAAAGTCCCTCTCTGGCTTGTTTGTCTGCCCCTTTTAGGTACTGAAAGGCTGCTCTAAAGTCTCACTGGAGCCTTCTCAGGCTGAACAGCCCGAACTTCCTCAGTCTGTCTTCATAGGAGAGGTGCTCCAGTGCTCCAAGCATCTCTTTGTCACTCCAGCAGGTCCATGTCCTCCTTAATGTTGAGGGCCCCAGAACGGAACACTGTAGTCCACGTGGGGTCTCATCAGGGCAGAGTACAGATGGAGAATCACGTCCCTCAACCTTCTGGCCACACTTTCTTTGATGCAACCCAGGACACAGGTGGCTTTCTGGGCTGCAAGCACACATTGCTAGGTCATGCCAGTCTTCTCATCCATCAGCACCTCTCAGTCCTTCTCTTCAGGGAAGCTCTCAATCTGTTCTCTGCCCAGGGTGCCTTTGTGTTTGAGATTGCCCTGATCCAGGTACACGACCTTACAGTTGCCTTTGTTGAACTTCATGAGGTACACATGGGCCCACCTTTCAAGCCTGTTCAGGTCCCTCTGGACGGCATCCCTTTCCTCCAGTGTTTCAGCCATGACACAGAGCTTGATATTGTTGGCAAATTTGCTGAGGATACACTCAATCCCACCTGTCCATGTCTCTGACAAAGATGTTAAACAATGCCAGTCCCAATACTGAGCCCTGACAACACCACTTGTCACTGGTCTATACTTGGACATCAAGCTGTTGACCACAACTCTTTGAGTGCAACCATCCAGTTAATCCCCTATCCACTGAGTGGTCTGCCTGCCAAATCCATGTCTCTTCAGTTTAGAGACAAGGATGTTGTGCAGGATAGTGTCAAATGCTTTCCACAACTCCAGGCAAATGAGAAGCTATTAATCATGTACAATTTGCAGTAGTGATGACTACACGGGGAGAATACCAAAGTGAAATATAGATGCTTTGTTTTCTTACCTGCTTTGTAAAAAGAGAATAAAAGGAATCCTTTGAGATCGAGTCAAGGTTAACCAGGAAACTGAACCTTACTAACATAGGTGTTGATTTGCATGGGGTTATTTTGACAACATTTACAAAAAAGTGAGAAATACCAGTGGAGATAGGAAACAAATATTGTCTGGAGCTCAGAGCATGACTAGGGTGGGTTTGTTGAGAGACTCAGTCTCTTTTTAAAACAGATTAAAAAATTTAGTCGAACACAGAATAGAAATTATAATTTTATTCTGTTTGATTTTCTATGACAACTTGAACCACTGCTTTAAATCTTAGGAAGAAAACATGTTTGTTAAATATGCTTTAAACCTCTAACAGTTAGTCTTGAGTAGGCTGCTGCAAATTAAGAATTCTCTCATAAAATCAACTATGACATTTTTAGTTTTTCTTTGCTGGAAACAAGTTACTGTATATCAGTGAAACTGTTTGCAAGCGCAAAGAGATCAAATCTAGCACTTCACATCATTTGAGTTTACAACAGTCAATCTATCTGTCTATTTTCAATATAGTAGCTGCAGCTCCAAGGAAAAGGCTGAATAGTATTAGATGCACAGAACACTTTAACATGTTATCTGAAACATTTTTCTTAAAATTGTTCTGCATTTAGTGTAAGACTTTATTTATGGACAGAAGAGCCCCCTACACATTCAAGTGAATGTGCACACATACTAGCATGCAATTGTATTTCTTCAAAAATTTTCCTCCCAAGTCAAAGACAGCATGAAGAATACTGACAGATAATGACAGGGGGTATCATACGTCAACTTTTCTGTCAGTACAGGGAAGAGTTTTACTGTAGACTGATTGCAGCAGTGTAACTAATTAGTTGTGATGTGTAGTTGCGTAGTTTTGCAATGGAAAGAAGTTTTCTGTAGACGTGAATAGCCTGTGCACCAAACGCAAGATATATATATTGAAGAAAGAAAAAGAATAGTAAAATTTGCCCATAAGAGATTAAAATAATTTCAAAAAGCTTAGAAGGTAGTTACAATAAGTTTTCAAAGAATGCTGGGGGCAGGGGTAAATGGTAAGTTCAGATAAAACAGACTGAAATATGCTAAAGTTTTTCTAGTTTGGATCTTTAATGTCTGTATTGCCAATAAGGAGAAAGAGATATTTTACAGAAGAAATATGACATCAAAAATTCAAATAACAACAGGAAAACTGTTTTTTTACAATCAAAAATAGATCAAGAATCAAGAGATATTTTAATGGAGATCATCTTACCTTTTAGTACTCAGACTGTGGCATAAAATATGATATTACATTATGACAGTATAATATCAGTGGTATACCTCATGGGTACATTTAAATAACATACATTTAAATGCTTAGGCTTTAGAGCATGAATTTGAGTAATTTGCCCTTCCTAATTTCTTTTTTTTCATTTCATATCTATATAAAATGAAAGCTTTTGATGTTTTTTTCCACCTTGTCCTAAAAGGAGATACAGAGCTGAAAGCACCATTCTGATTTCCATGTTATAGGAGTAATTATACCAAGAAATAAAACCTCATAAAGATCTGATATTTTAAATATAAAGCTTATTTTTTGTTCTGCAGCAAGGATGGATTATGTACCCATTTTTTTAAGGTATGGAGTTTCAAATTTTTGGCCTATGTTAAAGACAAATACCAGTGTTCATAGTCATGATGAGGTAAATCTTGTAGGCATTTCACTGCTATTGTTTGCTTAATTCTTACTTAACTTGTTCCTTAATGATCTGTTAAAACCCAAAAATAATCATTGTATTTTATTCTTGGATCTTAAAAATCTAAATCCCTGGGTACACAGAAATTCCAAATTAAAGTGTGAGTTAGGGAAAGTATCTTTTTTACTTGCAAACTGTGACAATTATTTTACTACTGTGGAAGCATGCTTAAAGAAGTAATATCAATGTCTATGTATTTGGGCAACAACAAAATGAAAAGAATGTAGAGGATTTATACCTCATACTTACTTTCAAGCATTGGAGAGCAGGTCCCATGGAAGGGGGCCAAAGAGGGGCCAATAACACTTGGCACCCATTTGTTGTAGGAAATAGTCTGTGAAAGAATAGCTTAAAGGACCCTAGAGCTCAAATAAGGAGGTGTGAGCTTGTGAAAGGACATAAAATGTGATCTGGGAAGAAAGCATTCCTGGGTAAGATGTCTTGCAGGACCACAGTCCTTTTCTGAGAGGTCCTGTGCAGATACGGCACACAGTTTTGTACTTACCATCATAAAAATGCTGACATACATTTGAAAGAGAAGATGTTAATACAAGACTAAAATTGTAGTTCTATCAAGAAATATCTGCAGATCTGAATATTCCCCAGTCAAATTAGAAGCTTTTAACAGCTTTTAATACTCACTTCTGTGAGTATTGTATTTACAGTGCTGCAGCCCCAAAGGAAATGTAACAAATTTGGCAGCAGATCTGACAAGTTAAGACTATAAGAAAAAATACAATGATTTAAAATGGTATTGCACAATGCAAGTATCTACTTGTTTAAAGGCAAGAAAATGCTGGATGACTCTTATTTTGAGATTTTGGAAATTAGAAATTCAGTTTTCTGAAGAGATAAGTCATTGCTTCAGACTTTCTGCATTGTCTGCTGGGCTCGTGTTCGTCAGTACAAAATTGAAACAGAGATTCAGAAATTTTTTGGAAATTAAGTCAAGTGAATCAATTTATTCACATAATGTTAAATCAAACCTTAAATCTTAAAATAAAAGTGAGAGGCAACTTAACAGTGGTCTCATGTATTTGTAAAGACTAATAAGAGGAAACAACAGTAATCATTGATCATCACTCTGTTTTTCTGAAGAACTGTATCAGACAACAGTTTATTACTAATTGTACTTCATCCCACTGACAGACTCAGGTGAAGTGCCATACAAGCACTGATCAGAAATGAGTGTTCCACTTTGTTTCAAGTTATGTTAATTATTCAGATAGATGACATATCAAATAGATGACAATTAAATCAGACGTGAGTGTACATACATACAAGAGTATTTTGAGTGTAAGTACCCATAACTCCTCTGCAAACCAAACCAAAAATTTGTAAACAGGCTACATTTGTAAACAGACTAATTAAGTCCATTTAATGATTTATGCTCTGTATTGTAGAGATACTTCAGTGTGTAGAATCATTTCCCCTGCTGCAGAATATTAAAAATACTCTTACATATTGTTGTGTACCAAAGAGTGCATACTTGCAAGGTTACATGACTAATCACATCATAACAAGCTTTTATATTCTCACAGAACATCTGTGACAAATTCTGCACTTGGAGTGCTTTCCAAGATGAAGTTTTACATGGATTTCTATGGAAGCTTTGAATCTTTTGCTGTCCAGCACCATGGGACAGGTCTCATTTGTAGTGATGCCTCAGTCTTTCATTCCACTGTCTTTTAGGCAACAGTACTGAGTGATGGAATTTTGTGGAACGCACAAAAAGATGAAGGTCGGAGCAAGTTTTGTTGTTTGGTTTTTGTTCTTTTTTGTTGTTTGGGTTTTATTCTTTCTTTTTTTTCCCATACTGCTATACTGTAAGTATGACAGTCTGATTTTAATTCAAAGATAAATTCTTCAGTAAATATGTAACATACTAAGCATAGTCCAAGATAAAATAATATCTGATATTAATCGTAACCATGGAGATATACACGTATATAAAAATTATAAATGTCAAGGAGTTACAGGCTGCCTAACTCACATGTAGTCAACAAACAATTTCTTAGGGCAATTGAATGATCATAAGGAAATTGATTTTATGGTATGTAAAAAGGTTCAAAGAATTTCTTTGAAATTCTGTTATGCAGAGGGAGTTGAAAAAGACTATGGTCAAGTAAAAAAAAAGAACTCTACAAGCTATGCTTCACTAAATATTTGGTAAACTAATGTATGAACAAAAGGAATACATTTTAAAATAAAAATTATGATTTGCCTGGTCATATGAAAAAAAAACTTGATGTCTGAAATGACAGTAAACAGATCACAATACATATGTTTGCGAAGTATCTTCTCAAGCTCTGATCACGTAACTAGAAAGAGGCTTTCTGTAAAAAAGCTAAGAATCAGTTCTAAAGGTTTCTAGTAATGGCAAAAGTGATTGAACATGTTAAAACACGATAGAAAGAAGGAGTCATGACTCAAAATTTGAGTTGGTGCTATCAGAGAACCTAGTCTCACATGTTAGAAAGGTGCACTCAGAATGCAATATTTCTCTTTTTGCTTCAAATGCTCCGAGCATGAGAGTCCATTACCCTAGTTTGTATTAGAGAACTTGCATTCAGTTGTGTAGAATATAGATGGGTTAATGCATCTTTCAGTTTCTGTTGTGAATGAAATAGCTCCTGAGAGTTACTTTTTTGCTGATAGGCAAATTTAAGTTCACATTTTAAGTTTTAGTATGCAAAGTAGTAGTACTGGATTCAACATAATTCCTGGGTGATTTAAACTACAACCAGATGCGTATCTGAGTGGTTGCAGTTTTCACATGCTCTGTGTCACGTGTCACAGAATTCTGTGTCAAAAGAGGTTTAATCCCACACAGAGGACAAGAAGGAATGAAAAGGGAGAGAAACTGATCTGCTGGGAAGGAGAGGAAAGAAAGATTGTCATATCTCATTTGACTTGTCAAGCAGGCCTGACTTGGCAAAGGAAGAACTGAGCAGTACAAAGTCCTTAGACAAGGAAAATTTACTTGCATTCTAAAATTCATCAGGGAAACAAAGCAATTCTACTAGAAAGTTGAATGTCAGTGCCAAAACTGTGAATTCACGGCCAGGAGGTGAGAAAGAGATCAGGTGCTCTGTAACTGAGGGAAGTATGGGAAAGACTTTCCGTAACTTCCACTGAGCCAAATCCTTCGTCATGATGTGCTCATTACCATGCCTTGACTTCACTCTTACGTGAATGCAGGGCCTACAGGGAGCCAGCTCAATTGTCCTCATGATTAAGCTTCAAGGCTATCTAAGTAGGAAGGCAGGTGGGTTTACATTTCTCCTCTTTCCTGCCACGTTCTTGTTCCAATGTCACTATCACACGTGCAGAGAGATTAAGCCTGGAAGTGTTCATTAGACCAACCAGTCTGGATTTGTATATCTTAGACTTTTTAAATTTCACAAGATATTTTAGAACCCAAAAATTTATTTTTACTTGACCAAAATAACCTTTCAGAAAAGCAGGCAAGCTGAAGAAATGAAGAAACCAAATTAATTGAAGATTGTTCTAACAGTTCTAATAGAAACATTCCTATTTTTTCCTGAAAAAAAAAAATCCTGTATTTTTCTAGCTTCAGATGTCAGCAATTTGTTCTTTTTGTTCCTTAAAACAGAAGCCAGACAGTACTTAATTTAGGTAGTTCTTTCTTCCTCAGAAGTGAGACACTGTAAGGAGGTCACCTTTCAGTCCTCTCTTCATTAATTAAATGCGTTCCTCTCCTTAAATATTTGCCTTTGAGTCACGGACCTCATTTGAGAGACACTTCTCTGTACTTCATAACTCCTAAATTCTCTATCTTGCTGGCTATTAAAACCATTTCTTTAGTTTTTCTAAATTCTAAATGATATATACCTTTCTCTACTGTAGGTCTAGAGGTCAAAGTATTCCCATTTATTGAATGTGGAAACTGGTTTGGTCACGTAAAACCATTCTTTAAATATTGATAATTTTCAGTTCTGTCTAGTCCTTTCATTTGACTGCAGATAGAAAGGTAAAAAATACAAAGCAGAATCCTCTACTTCCCAATAAAAGGAAGCAATGTAATTTTAAATCAAAGAATCATATAAATAAATGTAACATTAAACAGAGAAAAAAGAACAGTATTGAATATGGATTGTAAATTTTCTCTCAGCAGTTTTGTACAGATTCTCATGTCTTCCACAGAAAGAATAATTATGTCCTAGGTTTTAAGTCAGGTTAAAAATGTATAAAAGTGGAAATTTGATAACAATTAAAAATTGATTACAAGATGGTTATGATATGAGAAAGATGATTCTGATGGGGGAGGAAAAAAAAAGTTAACATACTGAGCCTCATGGTAGTCCAAGAAGTGCTGATATTTTCACTTAATTTTCAAGTCATTAATACAAGCCTCAATCCCAGCACATCACACAATCCTTGCTCCTACTTGAATTACTGCCTAACAGTGCTCCCATGTGTGGTAAACAACCTCATGGCCTAAGAGCAGAAGTGGTAGCTGGAGTCTCAGCGAGAGGCAGATGGGAGAAGGAGGCTCCAGAAACACTACCAGCTGTCAGCATTCGAAGGTGGGAGAGAGTTGTGAGTACAGGACCAGCAAAAAATGGGAGATTTCCCTAAACAGAAGCCTTTAGGTTCAAAGACTTTCAAGAGATGCAAATCATGAGTAGAGGCATGACCATATTCTGACCTCATCAAAGAGGAACCTATTGTCTTTTCAATTGGAAAAGTGGGAAGGGAAGAATAAGACACTAAATCAAAAAGAAGACAGCATCAACAGAGTAGAGTTAAAACACATTCTGAAAGAAATGCGATATCCTCAGAAACGTGCTTGGGTTTTTTTTCTATTTTAAAAGAATTGAAAATAGAGCTAGAGAGAGTAAATTTGTAATAGCTAGGTTCTGAGAGTGTTTGAAATACATCAGCATCAAAGATGAATCCACAGGGTCCGCAGTAAGGTGTAATCCAAGGGATTTCAACCAAGACAAATGGCACTTTCGAAAGCAATTTTGAGATGGAGAGAGAGGACAACCAGTACGCAGCAAGCCTCAGCATTATGACCAGCTTTTCGGCTGAAGCAGAGACACAGAGTAAAATAAAGACAACTGCATGTTATTGTAAAACATGTGTGCAATACTGAAATAAGATTGGAAAAGGAAATAGAAAACAAATTATGAGGCAGAAATATCTGGCTTAAGAACCAAAATTTACTTCCTGATGGGAACTCTCAAAAAAATACTTTTTCATTCCAGAATAAACAGAGTACATTCTTGCAAGTGTTTCAATTACATTGCCCTCAGGACCACTGAACCTTGGCTTAAGCTGAGGAATTTTACTTTACATTAAGATGAGCGTGGCTTCATTTGACCTGCATTTTTGTGTGATAACTGTGTAGTGACTTTCTCAAATGGAACTAAATTATCTGATAACATCCCATGTGACTATATAAATTTCTCTTATTCTCTACAATTGTAATTTGCTCATAATAGCAAAAGCTAGGAAAATTCTGAATCTGAAACCTACTTTTCTAGGAGAGTTGTTAAAAGATTTATCTGAAATTGAAGTGACAGTAGAACAGTCAGAGAATAATAACAGATTATGAAACTTATTAATGCAATAAACAATTAGGATAAATCCTGATAAATCCTTATAAATCCTGATAAATCATTAGGAATATATGCAATTCATCCACTAATGAACTGAGGGATGAAATGGCAGTAACTGTAAGGGGCTTGTAACTTTGTAACTTTCCTTTCAAAGTCTTTTTGTGTAACTAAAAATTGAAAGATGGTATGAAGGACACAAATACAAGAGTTTCAAGGGAGACTTGGAGACCTACATAACTTAAGGCCTCACCATCCCTGCCAGACTAAAAAGTAAAAGTTATCTTTAAAAGATAGGCCTTTAAGATGGTCTCTTCCTGATGATTTGTAAGAAATTATGCAGCTATAGTACAAAAGGGAAGGACGTTGTTCTTATTCTAGTCCTATTTTTATATATTTGTATCTATTTACAACTAACTACTATTGGTGGTCCTGGGCTACATGTGGAAATGGCTTGTGTCCTTATTTTTATGTGTTTTTCTGCCACTACTTTTTTTGTTAAATTCATCATGTTTCTTAACTTCCTTGAGCCCACCCTGCTAAGTTGCACAGCACATATAAATGAGTTATTGTTTCTGTTGATGTGAAAAGAGCAACAAGTATTTAAGTGAGGTGAACATATACTATTTGTGCCATATTAAGCTTTCCTCCCACACTATCCCAACTTAAATTTACAAATCTGAACATGGCTGCCTGAAGAATATTACTTGCAAAACCTTTTTTCTATTTCAGAAATGTAAATAACTTCTTACTAAAACTGGAGGTGTTACAGGGAGGCTTAAAAATCTTAGGCTATTCATGGGGAAATTCTTCTGAAAAGTTTTGCAATTATGTGATTTTCAAGGTAGATACAAACTTCTAAGTTATCTTTATGACTTGTAGATAAGACAGGTTCAGAAAAGGTGAGGTTTGCCCTCCAGTCACTCATTCATATTCATTCAGTGTGCATAATACTGAATGAGCTCCTGAAGACAAGAAAAGAAAATAAATCTCAGTTTCACATGCTAATAGAGAATCAGGTTTTGGTTTAGTATTAGTAAATAAAGTTACATGGGTTTTTTTATTGTTGTAGTTACTTTTATATACTTTAAGGAATGTGCTTTTTCTGTTCACCATAGTTCCTTATTCTTCCATGTTGCACTTTCTAGTATATTTTCCTATCCACAGCAGATGTCTACGTAGTTTTCTATTCTCCACCACACACCATTTTAACCTCCTTTTCTTGCCTCTCTTTCCCACCCATTCAGTCTTCCAGATGGGCCCTACTTCAGCTGCGCTTTCCATGAAGTCTCTGTGTGGAAAGAGCAACCACTGGTTGCCAGGAAAGTTCAGGGATCCCGATCTCAGCTTGAATCATAGAATCATAAAATCAGCCAGGTGGGAAAGGAACTCTGAGATCATCAAATCCAACCCTTGATCTACTACCACTGCAAAGACCTACCTCACCTATTTAGAGGAGCAGCTATTGGCTGTTCCTTCACCCTGATCCCACAACCTTGAGTGTTTCAACATTTCAATACATGCAGAAGGAGAACAAATGACAAAGTAAATTTCAAACCTCAACCCCGAACTAAAATTTCTTTTTCCATTGTAATGAACAAATCTGCTGCTGCAACATCTGGAGGCATTCACAATTATTACTCTGGAGTGGGAAAGAGATCCTAAGAGCCTGGGTGCTCTCAGGTATGAACCTGTGGAGACTATGGATGCTCTGTAAATGATGTTATTAACATGAAAACTCCTCACAGACAGTGATATCCCTCTGGGTACACACTGCCAGGTTTCCGTTGGTAAACATTTAAAAGGTATTAAATCACTCTGCAGCGAGGAAACTTTCCATGATCCTTAAATGAATAATTTAGCACCGATAGTAGATGTACTGTAAACTTTATAGAAATAGAAATTGGAACAAAATTGTAATTTTCCTGAGGTTACTTTTTCTGAAAAGGAAAAAGACTTATAGAAACAGCTGTCAAAACTACAGTACATCCTAATTCACCATACTTATATACATATTTGTTTGTATATTTATTATTTGTATATATTTATACTTATCTGTATATTTAGGCAAATTTATTTGTTCGCACAATAGTATGTATTTACACTATACAATTTTTGTATAGATTAGTATGAAATATACTTTAATTTCTAGACTTAATATGCTATTGAACAGTAATGTCAAGTCAAATGATTTTCCAAGTGCTTTGATATTTCAGCAGAATATCATAATTTAGCTATTCCCTCAGTATTACTCCCTCATATTTTTGGCTCTCACTTCCTATTTCTGCAGTTCACCACTATAGGTTTACTACCTCACATGGGCACAGGTTACCAACAGTTTTCCGTCTTCTTCTTTGCTTGCTTTTCTATGATTCTAAATATACACTGCGTATGTAAAATTGATACATAAAAATTATTTAGCACACATATTTCATATTTATATAGTCCACATATATATAGCATATCCTATAAATAGTATTTATAAAAAATATTAATGATATATAAATATAAAAATACTGAGTTTCTTTTTTTGCTTTTTTTTTGCTTTTTTGCATTCAATATATTAGAGTTCAAGTATGACTTAATACCTAGGGAATTGAATGGAGTTCTTAGTAGACTTCAGTAACAATAGCTCCATCCATTTTTTATTCAATGAATAAAATTTAAAAACCCCTCTAATTGTGAGTCACCATGATCTATGACAACTTCTTATCACTAATATGATATTCGTGAGATCTCTGATTAACTTGGCTTGCCTATGATTTCCATTTTGGGATAATAGCTACTATATACAGAGCCTGACGTTTCCATTTTCAATGCTTTTTAATCCTTTGTTATATGCAGAAATCAAAGATTCTTATATATTTATTAAAATTCTGCTTTACACAGCCTTAGACAACAATATCCTTAATCTCTTCATTTAATTATTTAGATTTCCCATGATAGGCAGGGGATCAGGCAAGGCAAACATATTAAGCTGGCTCTTTGCTAAGACTTTTTCAAAACTGAAGGCAGTCATGACTGTTGCTGAGTATCAGTATTTTGTATTTCATATCTCATGAATTTGAAATATGGTTTGGTCTGCCTTGGCTTTTGCTGTGCACATACTTTTGTTTGAAAATTCCCATTTGTTCTTTAAGGGCTTTTATAAGTCTTTCAGGACTTAAGGACTTTAAAGACTCTTTTTCTCTCTCAAGTTCGTTCACCTAAAACAATTTAGTGTGTTTTCAAAAATCATCCTTTCTGAGAAGATAAAGAAATTTGGCAACTTTGACATTAATTGTAATGTTAATTCTAATAATGACAATAACATTTTTGATCAAAGTTAATAATACTATAAAGAACTGTAAAGAAGGTACTTTGGGCTACTCTTAAATATTATATCCTTTTTAACGCATTCATATACTCTAAATGTGTCATAAATCAGCTCCCTCTGATGGCTACAATTAATATATCTATTAGAGATTCCTCTTCAAAGTCCCACATCAAAACTCTCAATAAAATGAAAATCTTTGTCAGAGATTGTGATAGTGCATTCACAAGCATAGTCCCCATTGCCAACTTAGATGAGTATTATATCCCTGGAAGCTGAGGGAATTTTGTCTCTATCAGCTACAGATTAGATAGAAACCCATGTCCTTTGAATGTCTTATAATTCTACAAAATGCAGTAACTGTGTAATAGTGGTTGAGAAGAAATTTCCCCTTAGCATTTGTCATGTGTTTCAGTGTAAGACAAGATCAGTACATTAAGACAGCATGTCAAAACCTGGTTGCGTAATGTTCCTTACAGTCCAGTCCTAGGCTCCAAAACTGTCAATAAATATTAAGATCACAGTCCTCATTTGCTTTTTCTTCAACTTTTCTTAAATTATCTTTGTAGATTTGTTCTTCTGATTTAATCCAAACAAGTCCAATCTCCCTACCTTATTTCAAAATCAAAAAAAAAATCCCAAAACAAAACCTGATAATTTTATATAGTCACGGCTCCAACAGGAAATAATCAATAACATAAAATTTACAGTATACATTGCTTGTTGCTGGTAGTTAGTAATGCGAAGGTAGATCAGTGATTCTGTATATTCCTTTTGCCATGCCCCTGAGGAAGATAAATAATATTTTCAGACCCTGTATAGGGATTCTGACTTGTGTAAGGCAGTTATACACTTGCTTATCAGGATATTTTAATGCTATCTCTTTTTTGAGCCTTGTTTTGCATGGATTTTAAATATCTGGTATTGGTAGGACTATCAGATCTGGTGCATCTTTTCAAATGCCAGTAAAATTGTACTGTGCAGTCAAAATTAGCTGCATCTACATTATCATTTAATTTCAGAGAACTTCTCCAGGTTTGGCATCCTCAGTTACTGTGCAGTGGCCGTATAGACAGAATGGCTTTGTACCTACTGGTTAGGTTCCTTCTTGAGGAAACTAAATCTTGGCTCCACAGCTAAGGCATACACCAAATGTGATCCTCAAGGGACTACATAAAATGCTGAGCTAGTGCCTAGGCAGAACATACTGCGTGTATGGAGAGAATACTTGGCTTAGAGAACCCAACTAAATCTAATCCGTAGTAAACGCCTGAAACAACATTTGGCTGCTAGTCTTCCAAGCCCAGGTGCTCCAATCTAGTGATCTTCTTCAGTTTTGATAAATTACATGCTAATATGGATGTAAACCAAGTCTTCCAACAGCAATAGGTTGTCCTCCATTTGGTCTTGGCCTACTGAAGAGTGAAAGTATAGAAATAAAGAAAAATATTGCAGAGAGTTTTTGTCTTGAAAGTCCGTAAAATATTCATAGCAGTTATGAGTGATTTCCATATTTCATAAAAATGTAATAATGTTCCCATTACAATAGCATAAAAGTGCTCCTCAATAACTTCAAATATAGATCATCTATACATTTTAAAAAATATTTCCATTCTTGAAATAAAGTGAAAATTGGTGTGTACAAAATAATGTCTGGAAAGAGATGAGTGAGTGATTCTTTGTGTTTCAGTAACCAAGCTTGAAAGCCTCAGGACAAAATCCAGCCTTGTAGCCTTTGCAAAGGAGAGTTGTAAGATGCTATCACTTTATTGTTTCTTTGAATTAGTTTAAGCAGTACTTTGTTCATTATAAAGACCATTCTGATGCCCTGAACCTCTTTAGATATTGCATAACAGATCTATGATATTTAACTCTGCACTGTGGAGATTACTATGGCAAAAGGACATCTTATGTTCCACACTGTACATTGAAGATTTTTCTGGAGGTGTTTTTCAGAAAATTGCAATGCCATTCATGGTGCAGTGTGGCTAACCTTTGTTAGGGAGGCTGGCACCAAAGAGACTACATGAAAGATGAGAAGAATCAGGGGGAAAAATGCAGTGAATGAAGTGAGCAGGAGCACACAGAACCCATGCCATGCACCTCTTGGTTGTCAACACCAAATGTGGAAACAGCAGGGAAAGAAGTATAAATTCTCCACCTATGACCTTACACATAAGAAATTGTGGACTACCTCAGAGTATATTGCATGTCAAAATCATACAGCACTATAACAAGGTGCACAGGAGACTTTTTCAGTAACTGTTCTCTGAAGGTGCTATCAAGTCTGTACTCCATCATGGCTAACAACTTTCAGAGAGGAAAAACCTTGTGGGGACCATTACAACAACACAACTGTAACCTGGCAGATAGATAAAAGTCACTCAGAAAAGGTAAATAATCCCCCTGTTCCAGTTTAGAACTAAATCACAGCAGTATCATGTTGTTTTTTAATATAAAAACACGGTTTTTATTAGGTATAGTATCACGAGACTACTTCAAGAATCCTTACTGGAAATCACAAACTGAATACATGCACATTTTATTCTGGCAGCCACAGTTTTGGCAGAGCTGGGAATGGACTTTATTGATATAGAATTTGTGAATTTTTAGCGCATAGTTCAGAAGACTCTGTATCCCCAGTTTTAATTGTTTTCAGTATGTCTGGGCAAGTGTGACATGTTCTCTCCCTTGTCATTCT
>JAWMRA010000130.1:44466157-44498562 GCA_035584735.1 Pseudotriccus pelzelni
TCCCATACTCCTCCTAATTTTCTAGCACCTTCCACACCCGACCCTATATAAGCTGGTGTGTTACCTTAATAAAGAGGCTAGCACGTCACCCTCTACTGTGCCCAAACCCCTGTGTGCTGTCCTGTTCCTTTCCCCAACCGGACCGTGGCATTTTATGAACTAAATTTGAAGACTGGGGTACTATTGCCCAAAATAGAATTTTTAAAATTTATTTATTGTAGTTCTTTTCTGTGGGGTTTTTTTTTCTTTTCCAAATTCCTTAAACCTCTTTAACCTGATAATAAAATAAAGGAATAATTGCTTCGTGCAAGCAATGATAGATTTTCAAAGCGGAATGTATCAAAACAGAAATGCTGATAAAAACAAAACAAAAAAACCCCAAGAAGTAGGAGAATGTTTACACAAATTAGGGATGCTTAACTTCAGAAGGCCTGATGGATTAATTTGATACTACCAAGGAAACTAGTTACAACTGTTCAGCTGTGCTTAAGACGTTTTACTCTTAGAAGTACAGGAAGAAAGGGAAGGGGGCAGGTAAATACAACAGCTCTTCTCTAAAGACCAGTAAGGGTGAGAGGAGGATGTTCTGGGCAAATCTGTTCCAGCCAGCCCATTTTCGTTTTTGGAAGATATAAGGTCACAGACCAACCCATTGGTAAGTATATAAAAAATTGTGAAACAATGTTAAGAAGTTGATGTGGATCTGTCAAGAACAAATCATGTGAAAATACTCTAATTTCTTTTTTTGACAAGGCAACTGACCTAGTAGATAAAAGGGACACTGAAATTGTTATACCTTGACATCAATAAGGCTTTTGACACTGTTCCACATGACATGTTCATAAGATTAGTGTTAACCACCTGGATCACAGAATGGATAGTACACTTATAAAATTTAATTATGAGATCAAGCTAGGGATATTTGCAAGCTCTTTGAAGGACAGAATGAGAAATCAAAATTATCTTGACAAAGTGAACAAGTTGTGTAAATGGCAAAGATCAGAGTCACTATGAAGAAAAACAATTCTTTCAGTTGATTCTGGTTTTAATAGGAAAGAGAATTCTAAGAAAGAACGTGGGGTATAAGATTTGCATTATGTAAAATTACTCCAATGATGTCCAATATTGTAAAATGATGTTTTTCTTGCTCCTAAGTGGTGATTAAAAGCAGGGGGAAAAAAGCTTATTTTAAAGTAAGGATAAATAATTATTTAGATTATCAAGGAAAGGTTTCCAACTGCAACAGTCTCTTCTTCTTCTGATGTGAGATTCCATTCAGTGGTTCTTTTAAGAAGTATAGTAGATAAATATCCAGTGGGGATTATGTACGTACATTTTTTCATGCACCAAAGAATGAATAGGGACTGGATATTCTTGAGATCTCCTTCCTGATTTTTTTATCATTTGTACTGTAAAATATGCATCAAGTATATTGCTAGGTGAGAGAATTGCTAAAATGAGCATGAATGGAAAACAAGAAAATGGAAACAAAACATTTAGTATGTCACATTTTGTTCTATTTAAGGTAGAAACAGCATGACAGCATCTCTGCTTTTTTTTTTCTAATTGCACTTCAGACCACAACCTGTGAATGCAGAAAAGAACAGTTTTAAACATGGGGGTTTTAGATATGTCCTTGAATGTTTTCTTTTGAATGAAACTTGCATAGTTTCCTCTTCTGTTTCAGTTTCAGGTTATTGGCTTTTTATCAGCCATACTTCTTCATAATGATAACAACTTCTCATTTAAGTAGGTTCTCTTATGTCCTCACTAATATCAGTATTAGAGATTATTTCACTGAAAAACTAAGACTTCAAGATTTGTGTCTGGGAATGCATCCAGGTACTTTGGGGACAAGTTTCCAGCACATTATTAAGCTGTCTATATATTTCTGTTCTACTCTTCCTTATTTTTGTTATGAACAGGAATGTGAGAGATGGGAAGAATTAGGGTAGAATTTGGAACAAAATGTGTTTAACAAAATTTTCTTGTGGTCACTTGAGTCATAGAAATATAGAACAAACACAATTAGAAAAGCACAGGAAAGTAAATTCCTCAGGGGATTTTTGAATGAGCAGACTTCTTTCCGATTTCTTCCCAGCTGTTCTGTAAAACCAAGCAACTCCTCCAAACAGGAAATCTAGGATTAAAACTAGTAAGAGCAACATAATTTTCTAAAGAAAAAAATGCTAGGATTTGTCAGGGGCAAAATCTATATGTTACTTCAACAAGAAACACTTCAGTTAAACATAACAAAAATATGTATATAAATGATACATGGAAATTAGCATTTCTATTATAGTTATTAGAATAACAGTTTCCAATAATTCTGCAGCTGAAGTACGTTTTAATTTATTTAAAAAAAAAAAGAAGAGCATTTTAAAAAACTCTAAAGGAAATCGTGAATTTTCAAAAATACCAGCATGAAAATCCACTTTCAAAAGTCAGTAATATTCATAAATAGCATTAATAACTTACTTGTCACTGAGAAACAAGGCCTTTGCCTAATGTAAACCTCTGGTTATGCTGCAAAATGAAGCCAAGTCTCCCACAGCTTATACCAACCATGTCACTACTAGATGCTTAGCTCTTGTTTAAGGCCCTGTGCTAATGCAGTCATTATGATTTTCAAATCTAGGGTAGTGCTTTATTCATTGCACAACTCACATACAGGACTTTGCTTACATATGAGCTTTATCAGCACTAGTCCATTATTCTCTGTACCTGACTGCCCTGGGTGATTTAGATATGCCCTTAATAAAAGATAATGGGAAACTAGTGATTGTCATATAATACAGCTGGAAAGTGGAGAAGCTATTTTGGGCCTTGCTACAAATGAGAAAAAATTCAGAGATGAGAGTTACCTGGTCTCAAATGGGAACCTGTTTGTCTGTGATTAAATACAGTAGACGTAACTGATTCAGGTTGTTTTTTAAGAAATCATTAAAAAATATTGGAAAAACTCTGAAGTGAATGCAGTACTTTATGACAGCTTTGCTAGCTCTTGTAAGGATGAGAATTTGTACCAACAAAGAGGTTTAGCTCCAGAGACTGATATTGTAAAGTCTGTTCAACATTATAGTGTTTGCACAAGTATATCTACGTGCTGAAGCAGATAGATACATCACACACAGCTGTGCATGTGTGGGTTTGTGAAAAGAAAACTAAATAAAGGCTTAAATTATTGTTTCTTAAAAAATTTAAAGTTTTTCTTCTAATGTCTTTGCACTAGGACAAAGTCTTCCTAACTCTTGTTTATTTAGAGGGATCCTATTTGTATATAGTCGTATTTTAAAATAGAAAATGTTATCTTCTATGCAAGTGTCTACTCCCAGAAGCTCTAATTGGCTTCAGATGTAGTGGCTTAACTGTTAAAGGAAAACTTGAATCACATGACTGATTCAATATTGAAATAATCAAAAGATACAGGCACAGTATTTAGCATTCCTCATTTGTCATTTCTCTTAGATGAGGGAAACCTGTAAGAATTTTTTAATTGAGAAAACTTATTATGTTTCTGTAATAATTTTTTTTAAAGCAGATAATTAAATATTTACTTTCAACAATAGCATGGACTTATCTTACTTGGAAGTTCTTACATTTTAGATAGATGATATTGCTGTCATAGTAATACTTCTCTCAGATCCACCTATCTCCCATGCACACTTTGTGTGATTAATATTTGAATATAACCATGCCCATTGCTGTGAATCTCTTTATTGCCAAGCTCATAAATTTCAATTGACTTCCTGGAGGTTGTGACCTCCAGTAATTTGAAAAATTAGTTCATGTATTTACAATGATCATTGTTTTAAAAGGCAATATTTGTGAAAAAGTAGTGTCTGCAATATTGAGGATTTTTTTTTCTTGTAGAAAAAAAAAACAAACCCAAGATAATATTTGAATAATCAACATCTGACTGTAATGTGATGCTTTATGTCAAAATATTTCCTAGATTTTGAAAACTTAAATTAATTACTATGCCTTTTATATTATTTCACATAGTGTTTTCAAAGGAGGAAACTGCCTTGGAGAGTTTCAGTGCCCTAAATCATAGAAAAATAGCTACATTGCCGTTCAAAGGGGAAAAAACCCCCTTGATTAAACTATATTACAGAAAAGCTGCATACCATGAAGCTTCACAGGTACGGAAAGGCAAGCTCATTAATAGAGCTCATGGGACTTTGAATTATTTTAATTAGTTGAAGAGCACCAAAATATTTTGATACTTCTCAGTCTTAAAGGTGAGCTGTAATGCTGGGAAATGGTAGGATCCGAAATTATTTGAAGATCGGGAGAAAACTTTTAAATTTTGCTTGTTTTAAAGGTGTAGCTACCTTCTTCCATTTTTATGACCACCCAGGTGCAGTGGTCTGCCCAGGAACTTTTGTCTTATACTCCAGACTTGTTGACTATTACCAAATTAAAAAAGATAGTAGAAAAAAAATAAAAAAGGAATTATTAAATAGTTCTTAGCAAATAAGCAGAAGAGTAACATTAAAAATATTGCATACTAAATCATCTTAATTGCTTACACAAACCTCACTCTAATTTTTTCGTATTTTAGATTTTTTAGGTCATTTGAGCCATCTTAAAGTATCCATGTAAGAAAGCCTGGTGACTTATCAGGAGAGGACAGAGATCACATTCCTTTTCCTTTGCGCTTATGTGTTGCTTTTACTGTGTTGTGTTAAAATCTGGCGATATTTTAAATGGGAGTATGAAAATCAGGGCAAATTGAGTGAAGCAGATTGCAATTGCTGTGGCATACATCTCCTATCTGAGATCAGGTAAACCTCCCCCATCTCCAAAAGCATTGTCTGAAGAGGTCAGACTGGTACTGATCAGATATTATCAGACATCACTGATAATGTAAGCACAAATATTCAGCAAAACTGCAGGGACCAAAAAGTCTTTAAGCCCCGATAAAATAGTTTCATTCTAAAAGAAAAAAGCTAAAACAACTTTTCTTTCAAAACAGGAATTCTGATTGTTCACATGCACAACCTGAGTTGCCAGTTTTTACAAGATGCAGTCTGTAATGCCCAGAGCTGATAGTCATTCACACTAGCCAAACTGGAGAGCCACAACCACAAGTATCTTTCAGCACCTTCCTTTGATCCATTTTTTAGTTTAATTCTGGGTTAAATTAAATTATTTAGATTAAAAGTAGCAACTAGTTTTAATTCTGCTTGCAAACCTGGCACTTGCTCCATTCTTGCAACTCCCTGTTGTGAAGAATGATAAGGGATACAATTGTGGTTTAAATAATAATGGTTTTGAAGAATTAAAATGGGAATAAAGATGTGGGTATGAATATGCACTGGGGAAGCTTCATATTCAGAGTTAATCACTGCAGGGAGTGACAACAGGCACTAAATACACTGCACTTTGCTAGCTAAGCAGTGGCATTCAAACCCTGATATAACATCATCACTTTATGTGGAGGGCAAACAGCAAGTCTCCTAAAGAAATCAATTACAATTTTGCAATCAGAGTCTGCTTAAGCATTTTTTTTTCACTCATCAGGTAGACCCAAATCATGCTCTTGCATAACTGACTGTTATTATATGCTATCTTTTGACTCAGTCTATCCCTGAGTCCCTTGCCTAGTAGGCTAAAGTTGAATCATGGATGAGGACAAGAAGTAGTGAAGATTGAAAGCCACTTTTTGATCAGACACAGAGACATTCTTTCCAGAATAGGCTCGAAAATATGCTTCTGCACAACCGTGGGGAATATCATCTCTTGTCCATGACAGCAGCCGTTAGCTGATAAGCCTAACTGGGCAGTCAGCATCATGTATGAGGGCAAATTTCAACCCTTCGATGACAAAGTTGCTATATCTCAGCCACTAAAAAAAGAAGTTTTGGCTAACTCTCGATCATGGATTTACCAAATGTATATATTTTGACATGGGTTGTCTAACAATAGAACTGAATGGTCAGTTTATTTACTGAATACTGAACAATTTACTGAATCATCACTATATGTCATCAGTGTATGATAATGCCATGAAAAATCTTTTTTTTAATAGTAACTCAAATGTTCTATATTCTATATATAGTGCTCACTATGTTCTATATTCTGCACAAGAACATTTGCTCATACCTTAGAGCAATTTTTTCAAAAGTACTTATATACAGATTGCTTTGAGAGATAGATGTAAAGTAGTTTGTTTATCTTAGTGCTGTTTTGGAAAAATAAGCAGTATTTATGTTTGCATCTGATCGACATTATCAATTGCAAATCGGGAAATATTATTTTGAACTTACAAGCCTTTTTGAGGGGAGATAACAGTTATCAGAGATGACAGCTCTTCTGATAATACAGCAACATTAAACTGTTAAAGAAGCGCAATTTTGTCACCTAAAACCAAGGGAAGCCGCCATTTCTTGTATGGAGAAACTGTAAAGGTTATAAGATTCAGAACCTAAAATTAAAACAATAAGCATGTAAAATTGCCTCTGAACACACTGCTTGCTTAATTCTTCACATTGTGCGCTCCAGATCTTTTTGTCCATACACTGAAGTCGGCTAATTTCCCCATAATTTAGAGTTGGCTGCCACCTGCTGGGGGTCTGGCCTTGCTGCTTCTTTAAGGTGGCCTGGAAGAGCTAGAGGAAGTTGGGTTTGTGTTGAAACTTCATAAGATGGTAATATAAACTGCGAGTGCCTAAATGTATGAATTTAGGCACAAATGATTTGACAACAAAAAGTTCATGTCCCTGCCTGGTGAAATGCGTCTGAAAGGAAGCAAAAGGCATCCTCTCTACTGCCTGTCAGTGTCTCGGACTACTATTCCCCAAATCAGCAAAAAAATAACAATAGTAAAAAAAAGTTGAATCTATCGTATAATGTCCCCCTAAGGCATTGCAAAACAACCCAAAACTCCTTTCCTTTTACCAGCATGAATAAACTATATATAAAATCATCCATTATTCAGTACAATGTAACATTTACCAAAGCTCTGCATTATAACGACACTGCAAGAATTTTACCCAAGAGAATCTGACAACAGTTAATGAAGACAGGCTACACTATGTTTTATAAAGACATACTGCTTTTTGGACAGTGGTATCTGAAATATCAGGGAAACTGTCACATGCAGAATCATGACCACAGTCACTATGAAGAAATTATTTTTTTTCTTCTTTGTTTGAAACCATTTGTCAAATATCCCTGCAGTATGCAATAGCAGTGTGAGATCCAAAATATCCTACTACTATGGAACTCCTTTTCCACTCTGCTGTACTATAGGATGAGCATTGAGCTTAAACCATTTCCAAACCTGTGTAATGTTAAGCCCAGTTATCGCAGCCAACCAACTCTATTCCACCACTGACTGCTTCCAGTCTTCAGTATAGACATACTGCCAGAAAAGCTACACTTTGTGTATTACAGTTAGTT
Source organism: Pseudotriccus pelzelni (assembly GCA_035584735.1). NCBI lineage: Eukaryota > Metazoa > Chordata > Aves > Passeriformes > Tyrannidae > Pseudotriccus > Pseudotriccus pelzelni. The sequence continues at coordinate 44,473,568 of JAWMRA010000130.1, forward strand.
GCAGTCAAATGTTTTACTCAACCTGTTTGGGTAACCCTTCACAGGATGACACAACACCATCCTCGACAGAGGTGAAAATCTTAAACTGTAGGCTTGGATTAACCCCAGGGCACACTGAATGCTCTTAGTATGTGAAAATAGCCCCCAAAACTTAAATAAAGCTCAGATATAGTAATTAATTATCTGCTCAATTTGAAAGGCGGAATTTAAGAACTTTCTGTCGATTAATCAAAACTCATCCACATCAAAAAGTTTGAAAGTGCTTTAAACTCTCAGAGAGAAGTAAAAATCTGTTCTCCAAGTGCCTAGATTATCTAAACTAAACTTTCAAGTGTAGGACTTCAGTGGCAGCCTGGCTACTGTTCTCTCTGTAGGAGTCTCATCTACTCCTTTTTTTGACTGTGTGGTGGGTTGACTTTGGCTGAACGTCAGGTGCCCACCAAGCCACTCCAGCAGTCCCCTCCTCAGCACCCTCCCCTCAGGATATGGGAAGAAAAAAAATGATGAGAGGCTTGTGGATCAATGTAAGGACACGGAGATCATTCAGCAATTACCATCACAGGCAAAACGGGCCCTAGTTGGAGAAATTGATTTAATTTATTACCAGTAAAATCAGAGTAGGCTAACGAGAAAATATAAACAAAATGTTAAAACACCTCCCCTCTCCCTACTTTCCAGAATCAACTTTAGTTTTGAATTTCTTTACCTTCCACCACTCCCCACTCCACACGCAGCAGCACAGGTGGACAAGGAATGGGGGTTGTGGTCAGTTGTATCTACACGTTGTATCTACAGGTCCTTCCTCCTCAGCGTAGGACTTCACACACTCTCCTCCTGCTCCAGAGTGGGTCCCTCAGTCCTCAGTGAACATCTCCAGGATGAGTCCTTTCCACATGCTGTAGGACAATCTCTGCTCCGGCACCTGGAGCACCTCTTCTTGCTCCTTCTGCGCTGCCCTTGGTACCTGCAGTTGTTTCTCTCACATATGCTCATTTCCTCTCTTCTCTGACTCCTGTTGTGTAGTAGTTTTTCCCCCACCTTCTTAAATCCCATTATCCCATAGGTGCTACCATTGTCGCTCATACCACAACCTTGGCCAGTGGCAGGTCCGTCTTGGAGCTCCCTGGCATTGGCTCTGGCAGATATGGGGGAAGCTTTTGGCAGCTTCTCACAGAAATCAATCCTGTAGCCTCCCTGCTACCAGAATTGTGCCATGCAAGCCCAACATATACAATCTGCCTGGGCACCCCAATACATCCAAAAGCTACATAAGATATGTTTGGCTACCTAGAGGAACTCTTGATATTAGAACTGCTTTGTATGAGTTTTACTATACACAAAAGTTCTTCTAAAGTAATGCTCATAGTTAAACTGCAACTAGCATATTACAGAGTAATTAGTGTGCAACTATTATGTACCTGCCTTATTAAGTTTACACAAAGAGTGAGAAGAGATTTTCCCAGTTCTTTAGAAGCAGGAGTTATCTAAGTGTGTTTGCCTTAAAATACAGATGAGACTTGATGCTGTCAAGCATTGTTTTGACTTATGGCTGACAAGGTTCAGTAAAATTCTGATGACTTGTATTTCCAGGAACATTGAAACTGCTTGGTAGAATCATGAACAGATATTCTGTATTTGTGCCAGTAAAATTTAGGCAATGATTTTATTTAATGATTTTGGTTTTAAGCTTCATATCTCCAGTACAGTCCACCACTGTAGAATGTTTCCTGAGTATGAAGACAAATGTTATGAATCTGTTTAAATAGGTTAGTTGAGTTAGTCTTACTGATGTTACTGGCATTAAAATTAATAATAATAATAAAAAAAATTCATTGCACTACTATATTAAACTATAACAGTTCAGTTCAGAATTAAGGACAGTGAACATCATACAGCTCATGTTGAAGCAAAATCTAGAGCTGGACATACTAATTGCCCGTCCTACTGTTCGGTTCAAATCCAACAAGCCTCAAGCTGTTAGTACATATTTTGTGAACAGATGAATGCATCAGTCTGTGTTCTACTCCATGAGCCAACAGAGTGTATTATCATAGATAACTGAGGAGGTATGTTGAGAATGTCACTGGCACATCTTGCAGCTGACATCGCAGGCAGCAGCAAAGCAGACATCTCCTCACTGGCATTGCACGGCCGTGGTCTGGACAGAAAGCAGGATAGTTGTCTTGTTAAGGTGTAGGCTCTGAAACAAAGTTGTCCTGCAAACAAACAAACAAACAAACAAAAACATATTCGTGCTCTGCACAGTGCAGATATGCCAGGTGAAAGACACGAGGCTCAAGCTGTGAGCTCCTCGAAGGGGTTTTACTTTAGAAATATACAAGTCTCCAAAAATCTGCCCACTGGATTTATTAACAGAGCCTTCAGTTGTTTTTTTACCTTGACACTACATACATTTCTCAGGAGGTCAAATAACAAACTTTCACTGGCAAACTTTAGAAAATGAGGGAACTTGGCAAAAGTTTAAAGGGCAACATTCAACCAAAATAAAGCATTGACTTAGCACATGCTAACCCACACAGCTTAGCAAAATCCAACCCATCCAGCTTTAAGTTACCCAAATATCAAGAAAGGAGATTAGCAGAAGAATTAAAGAAGGAGAGAGAAAAAGAGAGAATAAGAGCTACTGTCTTCAGTCCCATGCAATTCCAGCTTCTACCTGTCCAGACAGTGGTCACAACACTGGTCACAACAATGTGGAGATCTCACGGTGTGGGTTTTATTTGCTCTGGTCCCCTGTGACCATCCCTCCCACCCCACCCCACCCCAGATGGGACTTCTGGCCCACTGAACATTCTGGGTGTGGGCTGGGGCTCTGGGACTCCTGGTGTGCCAGCTGTTCTGGGGCTGGGTTAGGGGCTCCAGGCACTGTGGTGTGGGGCAGTGCTCCTGGTGTGCCAGTGACTAAAATGTGCTCTGGGCTGGTCAAGGAGGCCCCAGGGGCTGGGATATGAAGCAGGGCACCATTCTACCTTTGCAAAATTTGACCTGTCCCTTCCCCCCCCACAACAAACACACTTGAGTTGGCCTGAGACAATAATCAGTAGAATAATTCAGTGTCTCACATCAGGTTACTGAGAACCTATTCCTTCCCTAGCTTGCTAAAGGAAGTAGGCTCTTCTAAGTATACTTTTTCTACTCTTACAGTAGTTTCAGTTCTTCCTGTCCTTCTTTTCACTTTTGCCCTCTTCCTCCATCTATCTTCTTTCCCAAAGTTCACTTCAGACACAGTAGTCCTGGGACCAAAGTGAATATTCATGACTTCAGTCATCAGTCTTTGCAGCGCATAAATAAGGCTCCCTGTCCAAGGGCATTATAAGACCATATCATTTCCCTTCAACAGCCTTCCCTTACCATCTTTATCATGTATCCTGAGATATGTTTTTATCTGCTAGACAAAGATGGCATACATTAACTACATCTCCCTAGAGCAATGTCGCATAACAGTGCTATGTTATCAAAAAAAGAAAGAAGGGAGAGAGAAAAAGCAAAAAAAAAAAGGTAACAATAAGGGTAGTCAGCTTAGTTAGTAGTTGTTATAACTTTTTTTGAACTCAGAAGGTATAGATGTAGCTTTAGCCCAGAAAGAGATAATTTATCACCGCATTTCATCTTATCATTGAATTTACAATTGCAGCAGTGTTTAAGCAAATGTCCTCTATTGCATCTTGTTTTTTCTGTTTTGCTTTTGTTAAATACAGCTGTATTAAAAGTTGTAAGAGAACCTTTCTCCTCTATAAAACTTTCTGACCTTTTAAAAACAGATTGGTTACAGGGAAATATTTATATGTAAAATAGCATCAACAGTGTTATTAGAACTGCCATTAATTAGCTATGTGCTTCACTTAGTGGGTAATTTTTGTGTAAAATTTATATTAGAAAGACTTTTTTTTTTTCAACATTTTTTGCAGATAGTGTTTTCCATACTAAAGGCATATCCACACTGCAGTTTGGAGCAGAAATTCCCACTAGTTTCTGACAGCCTAGCAGAAGTATCAGAAGAGTAACTCCTAAAAGAGTCTACCTTTCAGGCTATTGTTAAAATAGCCTCATACACTAATTATTTTTAAAACACTGCTACAGAGAGACATGTCTTCTGAGTTGTGAAAGTAGTCACATTCAGGGAGACAGAGGTGTTTGCTACAGATTAAAGCAGACAACAATCTAGGAGTATAAACAAGCTTTATTTCAATGAATTTTTTTACTTTATGAGACCTTTTTTTGTAGTTTAGGAAACATTATCTGAAATTATCATAGACCTTCTTTTGTGGCTGTTCTCTGCTTGCCTATTGTGAGCACAGCAAAATCTCTTGTAGTCAGTCAGCAAACCCGTCTGAGAAATGAGGATATTTTTAGTAGAAGGAGGCAGAAGGTAATTGATTATTTTCACCTCTGCAGTCTTTGATTAAAGACATTGTGCTTAGGGGGGAAAGTCAACAATCATTCCTAAACATATACAAGCATTTAATTGTAGTAATTAATTTATCTATACAACTCTGTGTACTTTTAAAAAGCTTCTTGACTGAGAATGAATGCCTCATCAGTCTTAAATATAACAGCCTGAAAGAACAAGTGAAGTCAGTAGAATAACAAACAGTACTGCAGAAACCTCAGGCATTTGGAGGAAACAAAAAGACATTTCCAACTCTGTGTAGAGCAAAATTATGAAGAATTTGAGAAATAAAGGCTGCAGTAGGAACATCAGTTGATAGAACCACAAAAATGAAGTACATCATTGTATACATTGCCATGTAAAAGTAATGAAAACGCAGAGAAGCCTTTAGATGTAATTACAGAAACAATTCTGTAGGAGAGTTTGAAGAATTCAGTAGTTATGGATCCCATTTTTATAAATGTCATGTTCCCCATCAGTTTATCTGTTCACTACAAACAAGCATGGCTGTCAGAATGTGAGTCAAAGGCAGCAGCTAATGGAAAACAAACATCCAGAGAAAGGCAGTAAAGACAGATGAGCAGCAAAGACAGATAAACAGCCTCAGAAGAATCAATGTAAAAATGGCTGGGCCATTAGTTGGGAAGGGTAGGTTAGCCTTTGATCTCTCCAGGTTTGTAAGGGTCAGTCTTCCCAAAGATGACAGTCTAAATACTGAGGGGAAGCAAACTTAAAATACACTAGTCTCAGAAAAGGGGAAGAGTGATCAGGTTATAAATTATCACCAGGTGACCCCAAACTGAAAATGTCACATAGAGAAAGCACTTTGCCAAAGGTTTATTTTTTACAAGTCAATGTGGAAAGAAAATGAGGTATTGAAGAGGCAGAACTCTTTGAAGGACTCTTTCGGAGAGACTGAGGGAATAGAAAGGTCTGTCTTGAGTGGAAACAGATTTGTGCCCATCTAAAAGAAGTCTCTTCTGAGTGGTTTTTAATCAACAGCCAGATCACAGCTAGCTACCTTAACACAGATGGCAGATACACATATGAATGTGGATCACCACAGAAAGAGGCTACATTTCTGACATCTCACATTGACTCATTGAACTACAGAGCTTTACCTAGAAACCAATGTTACTAGCTATGAAGTACACTCAAGAGAAATCAAAAGGGTCTACGACATAGCTCAGTAATAAAGGTGCTCTCTCAAAAAAACCTTCATTTCAGCAGGGCTTACTGCATAGCTTACATCTCTTCTTTTTACTCACAGTAAGAAGAGAGAATTATGGAGAACAAAAAAAAACAGTGAAAATGAGCTAAAAAATACAAAATCAGTGCTTTATTACCCAGTTACATGCTTCCTCTAGCTCCTCAATGCCACCAGACTCCTTGATATCCACTTTTAGACAAGTGTGACAGGTCATGGCTGTGACGTTAATCAGATAACTGTATCAATTTCCTGACATAATCAGAAATGCAATAATATAGTGCCAATATATTAGAGAGCACAACTTAGATGTCAATCACTTATGTAGTGTGGTCATTTTTGTCTTTTACAGGTATATGAAGTTGTTTGCATTTCTGAGAGAGACAATAGTGTCAGAGACTGAAACGATTATTGACTTACACATTCTAAGATCACCAAAAGAGTTTTGCAAACTGAAAAGAACCGGCTTCTCACCCAGCAAAGCCCACCCCTCCCTGAATACTGCCAAAGGGCCTTCAGGTAGGGTGCCATTGTTCAACTACCCAGGGTGCAGATGCATACCTGAAGCTACAAACTGGATCTCCAGATAAGGGAAGAGGCTAAGGAGAGGCAAATCCTGCAAGGTGGAAGAATCCCTTTTCATTCCAATGTCCTCCCTTTACATGATAACCCTGCACATCTAGGCTGGGCTATGCATCTCAAATGTTGGGCCATGATGCACCATGATTGATGCTGGCACATTAGGCAGCCACAACTATCTTAGAGAATGTCAGAGGCTTGTGGCATGTCCCGTAACATTATCCATTGTAAAACTTCTCGCCCCAGAGAGGTACAAGGAATGCCACCCGAGTTGGAAGTGTGTAACTCGTAATACCTTTGAGTTTGGTGAGCTTCCCTCCCCAGCAGATCAAGACCATCACTTCAGTCAACAGATGTTGAAGCTGCAACTACCAAGTTTCATTGCTGGATCCAGTGGGCAGTGAGTGGGTATATATCTTTCCACCCTTATCCTTTCTTTCCCTTTTTCTTGCTTATGCATTTCCTTACATGTTATCTTTATGCTTTAATAGTGCTATATGGCTATACTTTATTAATGCTTTATTGCTATAGGTGCTTTAATATTGCTACGCTTTAATGTTGCTATATTGTTATAGGTGCTTTAATTTGCTGTAATGCTGTAGTTGATAACATCCCAAACAGAAACATACCTGTTTATCTTTGAAACAAAATTGTTCTAAAATAAGCCCTACAAATATATGTTTACAAGCACCAATTATTCAGTGTTGTTTCACTCTAACTCACCCAAGGGATTTATTAATAAGAGCCTCAGTTACCCTCCCCTTCTGGGATGGGTTGTAACAAATGGCATTCAAGTTCGTCTAGAAAATAATTCCAGGATCCTTAATTTTTTTTTTCAAAAATTAAATTTAAAATCATAGAATCATAGAGTCATTAAGGTTGCAAAAGACCTCCAAGATTAACCACCCTTTGACCAAACACCACGTCAACTAAACCACAGGACTAAGTGCTACGTCCAGTCATTTCTTGAGCATTTCCAGGGATGGTGACTCCACCACTTCCCTGGGCAGCCTCTATCAATGCCTGACAACTTTTTCAGAGAGGAAATTCTTCTTGACATCTAACCTGAACCTCCCCTGGTGCAGCTTGAGGTCATTTCTTCTTGTCCTGTCACTAGTTGCCTGGAAGAAGAGGTTGACTCCCACCTTATTAGAACCTCCTTTTGCATAGTTTTAGAGAGCGATAAGGTCCCCCCTGAGCCTCCTTTTCTCCAGGCTAAACAACAGATAAATAAAACCTCTCAAATTTGTTTTATTTGCTTTTTTTTTTTCTTTTCCTCCTTTCATAAATAAGTGAATTGCAAGATATTTCCTTAATTTTTTTTTCTAAGAAAGAGAATACTTGAAAGATTTTAGTTTGCAGTACTGTAGATAATCATGTGTATTTGTAGTCCTCTTTTTCTTTCTGTTGATATAGGAGTTGTTAATATTTATAACATCTGTTGTAAATATCCAAGAAAATTCTTAGGATTCTCTGAGGAGAAAGACAGAAAAATTTTCCCACAAGAGGCAGAACTACTGCTGCAGACAGCTGGCTGACATTATTCCCAGCCTTCTGAAGAACAGCAAGTCCCAAGATGAATCCTATCACCTGATCCAAATGACATAGTTCCAGGTTGAGTGGATTACTTCAGATTTCCATAAAAAATGCAGAAATTCAGAATTCCCAAGTGTATAGTCTAGACTTCATTGATAATTCTATGAATAACTCAATAACTCAAGTCTTCTTTTTTTTTTTTTTTTGTCCTGTAGTCTTTCCCAGTAAAGTGAAAAGATTAATATGTTGAATTTTTCGTTCTTTTAAGTCATCAAAGCTTAAGTATAGACCTAATGGTCCCTCTCATTGCAGGCTACATTTGCTGAAACAGTATGCCAGAAGGTAATAAATGTGCTTGACAAGAACAAGGAAGGTCTCCCTACTGCACAAATTCACTTTCACATGAAGCTGGAAAGCTAACACAGCTGCTAGTGGAGCTCAGGATAATACTGATGATGTGTTAGAGCTCTAAATGTACCTTGAAGAGAATTGAGAATTAGTAGGCTTATATAAATCAGATCAGGTGCAGCAGAAGCTTTATCTGGTTTTGTTATACACAACAGAGGCAAAGACACTGCAGTTAGGCCAAAAAAAAAAAAAAAAAGAGTCAATGCAAGAAGTAGCAGTTTTATTTGTTATGTTTCAGGCAGGCTGCTGAATGATGATAAATGACAGAACAGATGTTTTCAGTTATTTTACTATGCCTACAGGCAGGTGTCTAGGGCTTTCATTTTAATTGTTCTATGGGAATCCATAGGCTGTATATAAACCACTATACTAAAGCTGATACTGAGGCAATTAATCATTAATGAAATCATTAACCAAAGCTAAAAAAAAAAAGAAATAATGCTATAAAGCCACACAATTTAGACTGGTTTGGTACCAAAACTTCATATTAGTATTGTATTAATAATGGAGTACTGAAAATTCGGAAATGAATAGAGAAAATATACAAAAGTGAGCAAAACAGAATAGCCATTCTCTTTCTTATAACAAAAAAGATGCAGATACAGCACTTATTATATTGCCAATGAGAAAACCAACCACTGAACAGAGGTTTTTCTTTTGTTGTGAGTGAGCATAGATGTTTGATGTAATGGGCTGAGAACTAGAAAATAGCAACAGACACGAGCAAAAGTGAGTGAGAGAAGAGTATGATTCTGCTCAAATTTTTAAAAGGTCAAAACAAAATATCTATATCTATTTATTTATATATTTATATAAAATTCTGCAGTATAAAACAGGTTGGAAAGAAGTTGTTACCCAGTAGCCAGAGCAAAGCAAAACAAATATTAACACAGGGACACATTTCATGGAAATAACCTGCAATTGGTAATTTTATGGTATCTTTAAAAATGCCACGTTATTCTCTGGAAAATTTCCATAGTTTGAAATGCTTTTCACATACATTACTTAAATATTATTTAATAAAACTTTTTTATTCTTTATTTATTTTGATTTTAAATTGGGCTTGAATTTCTGGAACAAAATGTTATAGATTACAAATTATTTTTTTTTCAACCCAGTTAATATTACAACATTGGGAACTTCGCCCTTCCATTCCCTCCTCCTTCCCCCTCCCCCTCCCTTATATTCTGCAAAATAGTTGGTCCTTAAAACTTTCTGGTTTAAGATTCAGTATTTATGCTGTGAACATGATGCAAATGTATTTTCTGCACAAAAATTTTCATCTATCCAGGCTGAAAGCAACACAAGAGAATTTGCTATACAGCTTTGGGAAAGGAGAATACAAACATCACTGACCTTGGAAGAGTTAACCAGACCACAAAACAAACAATTAGTGAGGTCCTTGGACATTCAGAGCTGCCAGGTCCAATTAAAGATGGGTCCCAACCATGAGTAGTTACTAATAAAGGGATTTGGGAGTAAGCAAAGCTGTGTCCTCTTAGAAGATAGGAATGTTGAGAAAAGATGATTGTGATTGTTATTTATTTATCTCTATTGTTGCTATTAAGAGTAACATTACAGTAGGTTGTAGGAATGGCAATAGTGTTTGTCCTAGCCATAAGGTTGTGTAGAGAAGCATTTCTTAGCACAGGTACTGCCTGGATGCAGTTCAGAGAAACTCCAAGGCTCACAGAGGGATGGGATGCACTTTGCCTGAGAGAGCACATCTGAGTTTGAACACAAATATGGATTTTCCCTGTATTAAGTACTGGTGAAACAGTGAACCCAAGCTATGATCTCATGCCTTCAGAGAAGCTTGCTTGTTTAAATACATTTCCCATACTTTAAGCAATAAGACTTGAAGTTCTAATCTGCAGATGCTTTCTTTCATGGCACTCCTTTGTTATACTTCTGAGCAACGCTAAGACAAGATCAAACTGCAGCTGAACTGTTACGTTTATGGGTAAGGCAGCATCTATCTGATTCCACTGCCTGCCAAATATTAGAGAATGCCCATTTTTATTCCTGAAAACTAGTAAAGTTATCAATGAGTGAGGAATTCAAGAGACTGTAAATACCTGATTTGGTGAGAGTGGGGGGAGAGATACTAATACAAATTTCCTTCTCTTTCACTCTCCAACTGCCACTCATCTAGGTAGTAAACAGTAAGTACTTGGCTAAAGCAGCACCCAGTTTTTGGCAGTGGTGAAGAAGTTGAAGCCAGAAGAGAAGAGGTGAGAAGCAGCAGCTGATAATACACATTTGTGTCATGATATTGGAATATGAGTAATCCGAGTAGACAGAATCTACTCCTGGTGGAAAGCTTTAATCCTAGAAAGAAGGAAACAATTCACCAAAAACATGTGACAAGTGTCTGAAAGACTCGAAATAAGCTCATGTTTCACAATGCTTGTATTCCACAGTCTGTTTGCACTTTTAACCTAGTAAAAGGATTAATAAGACAAGAAAGCTAACTACTTATTGGAGATGTTTGGGATTTTAGGGGGGTTTTTTTAATTATTTTCAAGATCACTCTTCCTAGGTTTTGAGCACAGCATATTGCTCTTTATGTAGATGAATAAAATTTAAAATAATATTGTTGTTCTATAACAGAAGTAAATTAAGGTAGTCCATGTGTGAAATGCACTTGTTTATTAAAAAGTAGTTTTGTTTATCAAAATTGAATCTCAGTGTCTGTAGTTTGGGACTGAATTCTCCTTGAGCTTTAGATTTTGCCATACTAAAAAACTGCCACAGTCCTGAACAATACCTAGTTCCTTTCTACCTTTCTATACTATTTCTGACTGTTGTAAGAAATAAGTGAAGTTAATTGATAAATGCTGTTATAAAAACAGGTATCATTATCTTTTAAGTATTTCAGCTGCTATCTGACTGTGAGAGGTTATCCCTTCACGAAGGTGAGATATTGGATGTGCTTCTATCAGCTTTTTATTAATGACTGGTCACAGTCCGTGTTCTGGTGTTGTATTGTTGACAGTTGTCCAAAAGTGACGTTGGCTTGTTTAAAGTGAAAAAAACCCCTGAGTTTAGAAGAAAAGTCATGGGAAATCTGTAATGGGCTGGAAGGTCAAACGTAATTCTGCTTGCTTCCAGCTGGCTTCCCACTGTGTAGGCTGCTCTGAGGAAAGTTCCAAGAAGGATGGATTTGGGACAAAATAGAACACAAGTCTTGTCACATGTATTCAGTGCTTCAGATTGGAATACAGATAGGAAACAGCTAGCCCATATGGCACGACTAGCATTTGGTATCTGCTTTGCAAAATCTAATGGACCAAAAAGGTCGCTGTAAAATTATTGTTCTATTCTGTGCACAAACAATGTGATGCTGATTTCTTAAGAGCAAAATACTCAAATTTTTGGGCAGGTATATATTTGTGATGTGACTTTTAGGCACTGAAACCCCTGAGAAGAAACAAAAAAAATAAATAAAATGGTTTAGTTCTAGGAACTGTTACCTTGAAGCTTTAATCTTGTTATTTGAAAAGGGTTCTATAAGAAAGGTTAATAAGGATCTTCAATGTTATTTTCTTTTCTTTTTGTTTGAAAATATAATTTGCTGAATGTACAAAAGGCTGCTCAAACTTCTTGCATATGAAGCATGTCTGGCTCATTTTTGGTACTAACTTGCTAGAATCAGTAGTTTCTCTTCATATTTTATAAGAAATACTCTGCTAAACAATCCATTTAACCACTGTTTTGAAAATACTATCACTAACACAAGCATCTAATGTCCCCTTTCAAGTAGACAATTATTTGAAATCCAAAGTATTTATGTAAAAACTGTATTATTTCTGTAAAAGATAACTCTGGAGTTGAGATGCAGTAAATATTCCATAAACAAGTTCACTTTATCATTAAGTTGTTTAAATACACTTTATCCTCAGAGACTATACTGATTTCTAACAAGAGTATTATTCTTTCTCTGTGTGGTATCTGATTTGGCAGCTTCTGGAACAGCAAGATGATATGACATGAGAAAATGAAGTACAGGCAGTTTTTCATGAATTAGTTTAGTATTTTCTTCTGCAAGTGTCTTGGACTGCAGAAACCTTGGAGAAGCAGGATGGAGTGGTATTGTTTTCTTTGTCTATCTTCTAATTGATTTGACAAAATAATTAGGAAATTAAATTAAGCTTGTGCTTGTCTTAGACTTAGCAGTCCTTATTGCTCAGCAGCAAGCTAAGGGAAGGAAGTACAAACTAGCACTTCCATAGAAATTTGTAAGGATGTGAGAAACAGGTGATTATGCAATAAATAGTTTTTTGATTCTTAGGAGAAAATAACACTATAAAGAAGAAATAACTGCATTTTATATACATATACACAGAGTATAGCTGGTTGGAACACATTAATATTCAATTAGTTCCATGTTTTAAAGTCTCTAAAGGAAATTGTTTGTCTTTTGTATTGTGATAAATGGCAAAGGCATAGCATCCCATAATGCAACCAATGAAATAAGCTTTCTACCGTGAAGCCAAAGACACGTCATGTGTCTCTCCTAATGTCACATTCCCATTAATCTGTTTCAACTTTCCCTTTCCCCCCCATCCAAGTTGCTGTTCAGAAAGGTTTGGGGTTTTTTTCAAGCCTGTTTTTTGCTCTTTCCTTAATATGTCTTGTGTACATGTCCTTCAAACTGAGTTTTAGAATTTGCTGCAAATATGTGTGGTGATACTGGGGAGAGAATATATTTCTTGCTAGCAAACATGGTTTTCTCAGCTCTCAAAATCCAGCTGAGCATATGCTGTGAACTGCCCAGAAAATACCTAGCCCAGGGCCTGTGAACTTAATGAATAACACCCTTTCGTCTCCTGTGCTGTCAAATATTAGAAGTCCCCTATGTGTTGTGATTCTTTGGGCACAGTATGATGCTGCAATCCTAGAAAATATAAGCCATTTTTCTTCTGTCACTAACTACCCACGTGGGTATTATTTGTATATTATGATGACCTGGGAGATTTCAAGCCATAAATACGGCTCTTACCACACTGGATACGTATCTGACAGAAGACTAGAAGCAGTTAACTTTCCAAGAAAACAAACTAACTAACTAACTAAAAATATTAAAGCTGTATCTAATTTTATAGGCAAATCTGTTGAAAGAACAGATCAATCTCTGTAAAATAGAGCTGTGTGTGCATGTGTTTTAAGATCAAGCTTCATCATCATGGCTAGGCTTCGCGAACGAAGATTTGGGAAGGGCACTACCCACGCTTGCTACAAGCGCGCTGGTGGCTAAAAAGGCCAATGCGAGACAGACAAGTCCGGTCGCAAAAGGCACAGCAGAAGGACTCCCCAGGTGATATCGACAAGACGCGATTCTTTCTGCTCTGTCTCTTCTCCTCTTCGCTGTCTCTTCAGCAGTGCTAAACATCATTCACAAAATTATGAATTCTATTAATACTGATGTAAGGGTCAGTCAAAGGTAACTCTTTTCCAGGATTGAAAATGGGAGACACTTAAATAGAATAACTAAAATATCTTCAACTTATTGGTAGCTTTCTAAGAAAGAAGGAGAATTTGATAGAGTGGCTTACATGTACTTTCTTACCACTGCACTTGACTTTTCTGCAACTTCAGAGATGTTATGATGAGTTAAGAATTGCTTCAAAAACTGTCTGGGTTCTAGTGTTGTTCGACTTAAAGTTGTAGTTTAATTCTGTTCCTAGCGTGAATTGTGGTTATGTGGCTTTTTTCTTTTTTTTCTTCTTTTTTTCCTTCTTCATTTAAGAATACTTTCCAATGAAGCATTGAAAGTTCAAGCAAAAATAAGACAAAAATTCGCCTTTCCACTCTATGTACCCCGATTTAAATATTAAACAGACTTTCGAATTAAAAGTCTCACAGGACTTAAAAAATGCGTTGTGGAGCAAGTCCCTAACAGGGACTCTCTGGAGTGTATTGATGGAATTTTGCCACTCGGTGGCACTGTTTGTTCTGCTGTTTGTTCGAGGCTCAACGCTACCGTCAACTCATCTCCTGAAATGCCTCCATGCCAGCAACACGGCACAAGTCACTTTGAAGTGGTCTGCAAACTGTAAGAAAGGTGGGGAGGGGAGATGTGTTCGGGAGGGGAGGAAAGGGGTTTTTTTTTCGCTCTGCCCCCTGTCCCCCCCTTTGTGAAGAGTCAGGAGTTGCTACTGACTCATCCTGTGATACGCAACTATTCTGCCCCTGCTCCCAGCCAAAGCAAAAGTATAGGTCTCCCTACGTAAAGTGAAAAGTTTTGTTTTCTTTTTGTTTGTGACTGATTGATTGCTGACAGCCAGAGAAAGTGAGACTGGCAGATGATCTGCTATTCCTTGGGTTATAGATACTAGTGTAAATGACTTTCCATCAGACTACTGTTACAGCAAATGCTTAAGCATTAAAACAAACATGAAGGAGGATCTCAAGCGTTTCTACTTCCAAAGAAGTTTGAGCATCTATTTCTTAAATAACAGTGCTTGTAAACAAATATGCACTTAGACTTTCTTTGGCCTATTTAATTAACCTAATCGCATCTGGAAGGGAGGAGGCAACTGTGGAACCAGATGGGACTAATAAGTCCCAGCTGATTTTTTTTTAATTTCATTTTATTTTATTCTTTCACACTTCAGTGCTATATTTAGTAATTCAATGCAAGCCTTGAAACTTTACTAAGAAATCCTAACCTAGAGCTTTATAATTGTTTTCTTATAGCTGATAGTAATTCTGTTTTCTGGTCACCTCTGGTTTTTATGAATTCCTGTAGTCTTGTCAGTCAAGAAATATTGACTCCTCTGACGTTTTTCATTTTCCTTGGTCTTAGTGGAATAAAATGTACGTAATGCCACTGATTCAGAATAATGTCTAATATAAGTTGGTGTGTCTTGCCGAACTTAATTGAGTTATGTTATTTTGCTTATCAAGTTTTTTTTAAGTTAGTGATCAAAATGCCGTTTTGGAAAAGAAAAAAAAAAAAAAAAAAGGTTTTTGTGGTCCTGGTGCAACAAGTATCAACTGCAAGTTCAATGAACACCAGTGTGCAGGAACGTCTTGGAAGTATTTGTTTCCTCCTAATAAGGTCTAGTTATATGTTTGTATTTGCTGAAAGTGATACTGAAACAGACATCATTAGAAATAAGCCTGTTTATTGATCTTTTGGACTATATGTATTTATACCAGGTACCTTGTTCTAGGCATTTAGTTATGTGTGAAATTTCCTAACGGTAAGGTTTGTAGTAATAAATGCGGACTTCTCTTATTTGTAAAAAAAAAAAAAATATACCTACGTGCCTGCTAGATATTCTAAAAGCTATAAGTTGAAATAATCACTGACATAAAGAACTCTACACAGGTACACATATTAACACAGCTTAGTAAGTGACTACCAGCACTGCGCTCCTGCCGAATAGTCGTAACTTGCTCTGGATGTTCGTAGACCACCCAGCTGCAAAATGTGATACATCAGGTCAGTGTCCTGCTGCTGTATTTAACAGTAGGAGGTGGAAAAGAGCACGCACGTAGTAGTTACTGGAGCTTAGAAAGTTACCTCTTCATTATCACAGTATGTGCAGCTTGAACTGAAAGGCATTCAGTTGTGCACTCATATTTGAATCACAGAGAATTCTGCATCTTTTGATGGTTAAATGCAAGCCTTGAGACTTTTGATAACTTTAAAACCTGGTTTATTTGGCCAAATAAAAATTATGAAGTCTGAAATTTAACTTCAGGGCAAGAGAGCAAGAAGAATGGTGATTTCTCATCTTGTCATCATGCTAAGATGACAATGATGACAGATGATTTCCAGACATCTTCTGGTACAACTTCACAAGAATACCTTTTCAATACTACTATCTCTTTTAACTAGAGCTGGGGGAATACGTGTACAAACATTACTTAAAATTCAGCTGAACGTTTACTGATAGAGCTGCTCTGGAAAAACTGGTGTGGCACCATCCATGCTTTGCCATTTTGACAGACAAATGTTGTGCTAGAATTCTTTGTGGAAGAAAGAATACCTGCATTTTGTAGACCATTTAACAGCACTCATCCTCAACTTTTTGGAGTTAATCTCAGAAGGATTTTAAGAATGTAAGATTTTAGTAATCAGGTAGTACTGGGAGAAACAGTCATAAGCACTGTTGCTCACAGGCTATTGAGCTCAGGATAGAAATCCTGGTTCTCAGAGCAATGGAAGCTTCACATAAACATGAGACCACTAATTTTCCTTGGGATATATAATTTTTGCTCAAACTGCTTTCTTCCTTTCTTTTCTTGATCTAGAGTATGTGCTTTACAATTAACTGGTTAGACAAAAATATTTCATGGGGGGTTTTTTTCTGGTGGTGATGGTTGTGGTTTTGTTGAATGGGAATACCTCAGGCTTCCACTGTGTAATGGATAGTGTACAATTAAGTGTATAATAAAATAAGTGTACAATGAAAGTGCTCTGACACTTATAGGGAGTGAGTCTAGAAAGATTTTGGAAGATGATAATTAGCCTTTTAACCACAACAGATCAGAAAAAAATACTGCAGTTTAGTTATAACTCATTTCCAGCATGTCTTCTGAAAGAGTAGGAATAAAATGCAATAAAAACTAGGTTTCCATCTATTTGTCCATCTAAGTAGCTACAAAATGAGCAGAGCTCTAGGAGAGGAGAAATGCAGTTTCCATTTAAGATTAATATATCCTAAATTATGAAGCTGTGTTGCCATAACAGCCAACTTGCTTTTACTTGAAGGAACTAATCTTTACTTGTTGATATAGCAGGGAGATTTGTCACCTCTGTATTATGAAAGAATTCATCAGTACCTGAGTAGTGTCTTGTATCATGAAAACATTAGGGCTAACCAAACTGTAAGTTAGTACTGGTAACTTATGAGCGGTTTTGTATGTTACATGATGTCTTTAAAAAGAAAAAGTGTGTTGAGATCAACAGGAAAATCACGGCTTCAAGCAGTAAACAATCATGATTTTGTTACACCCTTTGGCAGCTGAGACAAAGTGATATCGTCAGTTCTGCCTTTCTTGCCCTGAGTCACATGTTGTTTGTGACTCATTTCGTTTTTACAACTGCCTGTATTGTTCTGCAGAAAACAACAGTATGAAGGGATGTCAATTGAAAGGCAAGAAACAAATATTGCATTGATAGAGGGAAAAAATCAATTTCTGAGTAATTCATGACTTTGTCTTTTATCATCTCTCTCTAAAGACTATGAAACTGTTCTTGGTAAGAGCTACTTCTCTTGTTTGTAGTGAAGACAGAAAACAGAAACCTAAAGTTTTGATTTTAGTTATAACTACTGTCATTTTGACTTGTTCTTCAGTTAGTGGCAACTGCAGGTAGAGCAGCTGTAAAGGGAAGGGAGATGAACTATGATCACATCTGTACGATTAGCAGCTTCTGTCTTCCCATGAAAGCACTACTAATGCGGTGAAATAATCAAGTGACTATATGAAAGAGGAGTTTGTTGCCTAGTACTTGTGATACTGGAAAGGAAGAATCACATTTCTACTTTGATTTCAGTGTTGACCAGGAACAAGAAGCAGAGGTGAGGCAGAAGAAGCCGAGGAGAATTTGGTTTAGGTATTCCTTCAGAATTTTTAAAAGATATAAATTTCTAAAGAATTTGCCACAGCAGTAGCAATTGCTCGCTTACCTGTTATTTATCACTTGCAGAAGTGCTGATTTTCTTAAATGTAAATGGTGGTAGTTGACTGCAAAAGGATGGTTAGGTTGGTGTTCAAATAGCAAATCTACCTACTCAATATCAAAAGAGCAGTATCAGAACAAGTTGTGCATTGTTAATGTTAGTGTATGAGATGCTAAGCTGTCATAGCTTTTGCAATGGTGTTGTTTTTGCCATAGCTGTAGATAAATGCTTTAAAAAGGGAAGTTGTAAAAATGACCCCTGAGTGATTAAAAGTAACACTACTCATACAAGAGTTACAACAGTCAGGATCTATTTCTGGGAGCTGGAGTGTCAAGTACTGTCTAATATTTACTCCAGTTATTGTTAGCTGTCAGGTGTCAGTAGGTGTCTTGGAAATGCTGTCTGTGTCATTTTTGCTTTCCATTACACACAGGACAAGAGGATTTAAGCTGTTCCGTGGAAATGCAGATAAGGAGACACAGTAGGCGTGGGTATAAGGCTAAATCATCTTGGTTTTGTTCTTAAACCTTGTCTTAACATTCTAAGAAGGCATTTTACTATATCAGCATATTTATTTTCCCCATGATGTCCCAGCAGGTTTGATGCTTTTTATTATTGCTTGTATCAACTACAAGCAATATTTTTAAATCCAGTTTCCTTGAGGTATTTTCCAAGGTGTTTAATAACTTCATATTAAAGTGGTCAGTGCTTTTACTGCCTTCTCATAACTTACTGGTAGATGTGTATTTAAACTTCTGCTGGAAAATAGTGCCATCCAACTGGAATTTAACAAATATAACAGGCTGTTTCTTGTACCTTGCATGGTTGACACTTGAGAAGGAAGCTGATGAAATGAAAGAAGTGCTAACATAAGGATGAAGTATAAAAACATTTTATGTTGGAATATTCTGTTTTACTAAGACCTGAAGATCTGGGCCCTATTAAATTGTACTCCAATATGCATGTATTCATATCCAGTATAACTCTAAGTTTATATCCTTGAATTGCTACATGAAAGTGGTGTAAGATAGATATTTGGTGGGATGTGTAAAATAAGGTTTAAGACTAAGAAAAACCAAACAAATATGAACAGCTGAATCTTCTCAGAAATTATTACTGAAGAAGCTTTTTGCACTCCTCTTCTGAAGAACATCCTACTTCAGGGTTATATTTTTGCTGTAGTTCTAAGAACTCAGAATAGCTATCTTAAGAACTATCTGCCTTAAATCTTGCTGGCAAGGAATCTCAAGTCTAAGAGTGTTAAAAGCATTAATTAGCATTCTTCTAATATTTGTTGAATTTTTTAAGGCTTTAGAAATTATATGCTCTTTCATGCTATGTGGCAAGGTGTTTAGTCTCAAAGGAAACATCATATGTTTTATGACCTCTTTAGTCTTGGAATCACAGAGGGTATATCCTGATTAGATTGCAAGATCTTTTCTAGCAAGAACAGATAGACTATAGTTGCCTGGAATAAAACACTAGAGAGTTCTCTGCACTCCAGCATGTAATCATACTGTATTTTTCATATTTGAAAACTGTGTAGTAACTTCGTATTTCCCCTTCGACTTCAGAATTCTGTCACGCAAACATAAGTGTGTATTGATATGTTTCTACTTTGTTTCTGACACTTGAATATACTTGTGGAAAAATTACTGAAAAGCTAGGCATGAGGTATACACGTAAATACTTTCTGGTAGGAAAAATTCCCTTGAGAATGGAAGTGTTCTACAGAGTTATATGGAAATAAATTTGAAATAAAAAGCAGAGCAAGTAACAATACAGCTGAATGGACAAAGTCCAGATGCTCATTTGCAACAAAAATCTCTGAGTAAATTGTAATTAGAATATGCAGGCCAAATACATGATGAATAAAACTTATTACACTCCTTGTCACTAAATAAAAATATTTCCTTTCTACACATCCACTTATGTTCTTTATCTTGCTTGCTTTGTCTATTTTCTTGGTCCTGTAAGCTCTGAAGTTACAAGATGTTATGTTACCATGGAGTTCAACATAGGGCACCTGAAGTTGTACCTTTTAAAAGCTAAATAGATAAAAATACTGTGCACTGTTGTGAAGTCATTGAATTCTCAGCTCAATAAAAAAAATCAGGGAGGAGAGAGAGAGAAGAAAAGGAAGAGGATGCCATACCTGCTGTTCCTAGCTCCCAGCCTGGTTTCTTAGCATATGAAAGCAACCTAAACTTTCCTCTGATTTTCTTCCTCTTGGTTTCTCTTTCTTTCACTGTGGATAGCTTAGTGAAAACCAATTTTGCAAAAACACTAGGACAGATTTTGAAAATAAGATGAAAGTTATGGAGACAGGCCTCCTTCATGTAGGCTACATACCTAGGAACGGTGTTTATTGGTACAGCCACAGTATTTAGCTTGCACTTTGTAGCTAATCAAGTGGTCAATCTGACACCTTTTTTTTTTTTTTTTGTGCATCTTCTATGGTTATATTAGCAACCTGGGGGCGAAATTTGTCCACTTCAACAAAACCCTAAGCATCCTCTGTGATAGGGTGGTGAAGCAGTTCTGAAGTATGTTTTTGGAATCTTAGGAAAAGTTAGGTTGGAAGTGACTTCTAGAGATATCAGCTACAAGCTCTTTTTCAAAGAAAGGCTAATTTTAAAGATAGATCATGTTTTTTCACTTGTCTTGCAGATCTTCAGATATGGAGAATCCAAGCTTCTCCGTATCCTTGCTTTCATGCTTAACTGTTTTCATTATTTAAATGGTATCCAGCGTAATTTCTCTTGGTACTCATCACTGTCACCTTGACCTTTAGCTCTGCTTGTCTGAGCAGTCTGTCAGTTTTCTCTAGTTCTCTCCTCTTAAAGTGCAACCAGTTTCTCCTTAGCCATCTCTTTTCTATTCTAAACAAGCTCACCCTCCTCAGCCACTCCTCACCAGTGCCGGGTAAAGGGGAATAACCCATTCCCTTGGTCCACTGGCAATTCTCTTTCATTGCAGCCCAGTAAGCACACAGACATCATTGGAGCAAAGGCTCACTACTGATTCTTATTCAGCTTATTTTCCATCCTGCTGTTGGGTTTGCCTTGGATACTGTATCGGTCTGTGCCCGGACTTGACTTTGCAATGCGTGAGCTTGCTCCCTGTCAGGGGCCAGGCTGCTCATTTGCCTTTGAATCTCATGCCACTGCTGAATCTGTGTGCTTATTGTTGGGCAGCAACTCTGCTGTCCTCCAGTGTATCAGCTGCCCCACACGGAACTTGATGAGGCTGCATCTTTCACCTTGTCTGATTTTATGACAGAAATGCTTCTAAGCCAGTATGATCTGCAGTGAGTGCCACTTGTAAGCAGCTACTAATCCAAACTGCTGACTGCTCATGCAAGTAATTCGGGCTATTTCTAAGAGAGAGATAAACTGTAAAAGTGAGTTTCTTTCTGCAGGATGTCATGCCAGCAAGTCATACGTACTTCTGTCTGCTTTAACTACAGTTGTACTGCAGAGACCAGTTGAGTTACTCTGTGATCCGTTGGTCTGTTTTTGCTGTGTACTTGTTTACATAGTGCCTCTTAAATGAAGTCTACAGTGTGTGTTTTCTTAAAACAAACAAACAAACCAACCAACCTAAAAAAAATCAAACAAACAAAAAACAAAACACAACATCATCTGTTACAGATTTTTCAATCTTTGCACATTGTATGAATTTTTGTATGTTTTCTTACTGCTATTTGGAAGATTGTTAGAGCATATTGGAAAATTACTGGTTTACTATTTAAAATTAGTTTTAATGCATAATTTACAAAGAACATTAAATCCTTAGGATTAGTTATCGTTGTATGGCTTAATTTAGTTGGTTCCCCCAGGCTGTAGAATAACTGTAAAATGAATGTGTTTAAAAGACTACATGTATTTTAAGAAATGCACTCAAAACAAAATTTACCACAATAACAGCTGGAGGGATGACAACTTAAAGCAAGTAAACTAAACTAGGTCATAATAGTTTACAAATATTTGAAGAGCTTTATACTATGATGCTAAAACCCAGACATGTAATTGAAGCAAAAAAAGTGCTTTAGAATATGAACAAAAGAAGAAATATAATTTGAAATAGGTATGGGAAGAAAAGAAAAAAAATAATTAAAAAAAAAATAACCCAGTTCTAAATATTGGTCTTAATTCTAGTTTTGGCTACATTCATTTTCACAGAAACTAGGAGAGAAAAAAATTCCTCTTCTCAAAGGTCACTAAGAGAGATTTGAGATGGAAGTCATGGGAAACAGGAAACTGAGGGAATGTTTTAATATTTTGATATCAGCCTGTGAATATCAAAGTGAAAGTATTTATAATCTGTTCAGTTATTCATGAGAAATGCAATAACTTCTGCAGTATCAAGAGTTATGAGGAATACTTTCCAGTATTTTGAAGCAAGATAGCTGAAGTGTAGTCCATTCTTATTTCTGCCATGTTGCCATGGGTTTAGATTTATTCCGTGAGATAATGATTCAATTTACTTGTGTCTGAAGGTTGTTTTATTTGTTGGTGTTGGTTGGTTGGTTGTTTTGTTGAAATTTTTTTTGGGGGGTGCAGGTGGATGGGTTTTGATTGGGGTTTTTTTAGTTTCTCTAAGAACAAGTACTCTGAAACACAGCTTGATGGCCGAAAACCTGTACCTGTTCAAAGCAGGCATAGAGCCCTCAATATAACGGAGTAATGATTTTGTCCAATAATTAGAGGTCTTTGGCCTTACTTATACTGCCTATAAGCATATGAAAACTGGAGCTCAATTTCAGGAAGGAAGGTGGGCTCTCCTGAGTTTAATCTCAATCTGTCAATCTCTCTGTAAAACGTCAGAACTCTCTTCCTACTCCTGCCTGAGATTTCACCTCAGCAGATGACCTGGACTTCATTCTGCATGCTGCAACATGTTGTATGTCCAAAAACTTTGCTACTCTATGTAGCTGTCCAGTAATGGTCAACAATCACTATTGTGATTGAATGTGCTGCTTGGAATTGAGATTTTTGTCCAGCAGAGTCTTGAAAACTTCAAGGACGGAGACTGCAGTGTTCTTGGGTAATTTGCTCCAGTGTTTCATCACCCCCCTGAAGGAACAAGATGTTTTTACATTCCAAGTTGAACCTCCCAAATTTTTGGCTATGGCAAATCATTCTTACTACATTTGATTTCTTTTACCTGTAAAATTTTCTTAATGCCTATGCTAATCAACAGTGAGGAGGGAAAAACAGGAAGCTTAGGTTCTGACACCTGTCCAAACTAGATTTTTATGAACTGGCGTCTCCACTTCTAAATATTTTAATATCCAGAATTATAAACATTCTGAAATAAGTTTTTTCTTTCTAGTAACATTCTATTTTGTATTAAATAATTACATAATAATTCAATATGTAGAAATTATTTCTTGTTATCTGAGTGTGGCAGTTTTCAGTTGAGTTCTAGTTCATGTCTGAATAAATAAATAACTTGAAAATAAACAAACAAAAAGTTTGCCAATACAAGGTTTGGAATTCCCCTATGTTTTTTTTCTTTCCTATCTTGTTTGCCAGCATGTGCTGTGCAGCGTAAGGTGGTGAGAATACTTTCCTCACTTAGTTAGTTCAGCAGCATTTTGAGTATGATGATTGTCCTCCATAGTGCCATGAGACTTCAACATTTCATGTTGAAATGTTAAGTTATATAATTAAAGTAAAAACATCTGGTATAACTAAATGTGACCTTTGTGCAAATAATATAGATAACAACCAGAAAAATTGAGAGTTATGAATAAATAAGTGAAGATATTTTCACTCCTGAGTATTCTATCTAATTCATTCTTGCCTAGTGGTACTTAAGATATAGCAGTGTTTTCCTAATTTCTCTACCAATATGAACCTACCATGCCTTCCCCTGGTTTGGTAAGAAAGGAAAATTTCCTAGGCAAATGATGCTTAAAAGAAGAAAAGCTGTGCTCTTCATTTTAGTAACTGTTAAACCATATTTCACCTTTTGATTAAACTCAGAGAAAGCTGGTTTTAATTTCCTGTAATAATATAGGAGGTTAAACTCTTGTATAAAGAAGTCTCACTAAAGTACATTGTGTTGCTTCCATTTCAGTGCCTGGTTTTCAGAAGATATGAGATATAACTATTTTTGCTTGCAGCATAAATAGGATGGTAGCACAATGTCCTTGGTGCTGGTAAGAACTGACGCTGCCATTGAAATATCAGATATGATCCAACGAGAGGAAGCACTGCCCACGCATAAGGGGCAAGGGAGGTTAGGCGTAACTATTTAGTCAATGAACAAAACAGGGGATCCTCAGAAAAAATGTATGAGAATTGCTTCATCCCCGAGCTGTAAACAAGCTTATCCTAGCAACAGGAATGCATTAAGAATTGTATCAACATAAACAGTATAATACTTGCGCTTAAAATCTGTGTGCTTAGTGAAAGTTTGGAAAGCGGTTTGTTCAGTGTGGTAAGCAGTATGTTAGTGCATGATGCATCTCCAGAAAAACTGTAGGAAGAAAAGCATGTCTTTTCCTTGAAGTTTCTAAGAACCTTAGACTGGCATTAACTAATAATCACACACCAAGTCAGTTGTGTAAGTCGGTCGGAAAATGCATAAGTTTTTGCTAGTCTTCTCTGCAGCAGCTTATAAAATATTTTCTCACTGCAGTCTTCTATTTTGTATACAGCAGCAGAAAAGTATAGTTAAAAAAAAGTATTCAAAAGACTGCAACCCTTAATGGAGCAAATATACACAGGGGTGTTTATTAACTGTTTCACAGTCTAATACTCTTTGACATATTCCAGTCTATTTGTAGAGTATAGGTCCACCTTGGGGTTTTTTTTTTCATTATCTTCTTCACTACAATTATATGACTTTCTGAAATTAGTGTTTTTATGGGAAGTATATTTATGGTCAATGTGTTGACTTAGCCTCTCCAGATATAATTACTTAGGCTGTATGGCCAAACCTCTGCAAAGCAAATATTTTTTCAAGGTATTTATATTATGGCACAGGATGGAATTTTTTTAATAGTCTTTCTCAAAAATACCTGTAAGTACAGTTCTGCAATGTGTTTAGTTAGATACAAGGTGACTCTACAGAGGGCTGCCTCAGGTACTCTTTTGACAGCCCTTGTTACAAAGAAATCTGAAGTCATGGCTAGGCTTCGCGAACGAAGATTTGGGAAGGGCTCTACCCACGCTTGCTACAAGCACGCTGATGGCTAAAA
>JAWMRA010000130.1:44498662-44592567 GCA_035584735.1 Pseudotriccus pelzelni
CGCAGCTGTGCTCTCAGCAGCACGGCCTCAACACTCGGGAGTGCTGCCTGTTCAAGGACAGACGTGTTGGTCACATATTCCGTCCAGTGGATGTTTAGGATTGTACGGAGGTAGCGTTGATGGAAGCGTTCTAAGAGACGCAGGTGGTGGCAGTAAATGACCCATGATTCAGACCCTCCTGATGAATAATAGTGGTGGTACTTTTCACCCTGGAGAGGTAACAAGAGCTCTGCTGTTTTTGTGATGATCAGAAAAACTGACTACACACAGAAGCCTATATATCCCAGAGCAAAAAGTGATATACACCACATATTATCAATATTTTACTGAAATACAGAATCCTTGTGAGCTCAATGCGAGTTGTCCACATGATCTGCACATCAACATGGAAAAATAAGGAAAACTATCAGAGATTTTGTGTTTTCTAGAGATGCAGATTGAGCTCCTCTGACTGGAGGGGGAAAACACTTATATGAGAAGATTTATGTCTTATTTGTGTTAAATGCCACTGAACCATGATTCTGCTCAGATTTGCTTCTGACATTTGGAGTCTCTGTTTACAGCTTTCAGATGAAATGCACTTTCCAGTATCTGAAGTGTTTTGTGTTTTTCCCTGAAACATTAATCAGTTTGATGATGTGCAGGTATTGCTAAACAACAGTCACAGTTCTCCAACACAATATCAATAAATCAAATCACTGTTTGCAGAAAGATGACATTTTAAGGAATTTAATTCCTTTGTGAAAGGACACTGTCTACTTACAAAACATTACAATTTAAGTGATTAAAGAACAGATGTATAGAGGAATTTTATCTGCTACTGACTAGTATAGCTATCAAATAGATGTGTAACTGCAGGTCTGGGGACCTAACAGTAGCTAAGGGGACTGCATGTAATTTATTTAATTAAAAGACAATACCTTTGTTGTCTGGCATCACTTTTCCATGAAGTAATCTTTAAAGTACATGAAAACGAGTTAAACAGTAATTTAATACAAGCAATGCACAAACCAAAAGGTGAAGCAGCCTTTCAACTGTATATTAGATCAATAAAAGAAGGTCTTAGGTAAAATCAGTCTGTTAGGTCAGAATAATTAAGTTCTAAGATCTACCAGGGTGCAATTACTTTATACAAAGAGCGGAAACATAGTACTTGGAGAAGTCTAGTACACGTGACACATAGGTTTTGTTCTTTCTGCTATGAAAAGCAGTTCTAAATGCTCCTAATTTTGTTAGGGAATGGAGAAAAGAACAAATGTCTTTTAGATAAATAGCTTGTATTCTTTTAGTTTTTCTACAATGAAGGTAAAAGCTTTTCAATTAATGAATCAAGCCTATATTTAAAATTGAAGTGATAAATTAATGTCCATATTACTTTTAAGCTTCTTATTAGCATGATGGCATTCATACTTCTATTGACATAAATAATTCCTATCAAAATAATTATTTTGAATATTTTTACAAAATAAAAAGTTGTATACTTTGGACAAAATTAGTTCTGATAGCAACATGCTTCATTTCTGCCTGTTCAATATGTGGAACTCAAACAGAAAAACTTGTGTAGACATGTACAGATCACCTCACTCAGCCAGCGCAAAAACTGACTCTCCTCACATTATTGATGATACTTTTTTAACTTGTTCTTAAAGGCTCTCAGGCAAATTGGAAAACCAAGGAGTCTCCCTCTTTATTGGTAGATCCATGCTTGGCATTGAAAAACCTTTTTTCCTGCAACTTAATCTTGTTACTTGTTAAGCTAAAGATGGAAAACATCTCTGCTCTTGCTTTTGACATAGTTAAATATTATCATTCTCTTCCCTCACTGTTCTTCCTTTGCCCTCTGATTTTGAGTTAAGCAATTGTAAATTCTTTTCATTTCTCTTGAAATAAAATCCTTAGGATTCTACTTTAGATAAGGTTGTTACCTGCTATTCAGGTAATGCTCTCGTTTGAACATTCTGGGATGATATTTACTCTTTTGGTTTGTCTTTTAAGTAACACAGATTCCTGAGTGTGGTATCCCTGTTGGGACAGTCTTAAAAGAAGGTGTGGTAAGCACTCAGACCACATGACTTGCAGGTTAGGGCACTTGCATAGAGTTGGGAAATGCAGGTTGTATTTGAAGGGAAGCGAGTTGAATTTGTCTTTCACACCCTGAATGAATGCTGGAATTTATACAGAAGAAAAGTATGATTGTTTGTACCTGTTGTGAGTTAGCTAACAAGAAGGCTACAAAAGTGACAGACAAATGGAGCCACTGGAAGGATTTCTAAAGCATGATTTACTAAAGGTAAATCTTGCTTGAGCAGCCTGTTTGCCTTCTATGATGAAACAACTACCTGGATGGATGAGGGGAGAGCAGTGGATATTGTCTCCCTTGACATCAACAAGGCCTTCAACACTGTCTCTTGCAACATCCTCGTTAACAAATGCATCTAGTGTGGACTGGATGAGTGGACAGTGAGGCGGATTGAGAACTGGCTGATCAGCAGACCCCAGAGAGTTGTTATCAGTGACACAGGTTCTATTTGCAGGCCTGTCACTAGTGGTGTCCCCCAAGGTTTAATACTGGGCCCAGTATTGTTTTAACTTAGTGAGCTGATCAGAAGGCACTTTAGTGCTTCATCCAAGTTTGTTGATGACACAAGGCTGGAAGGAGTGGTCAATACCCCAGAGGGCAGTGCAGCCCTCCAAAAGGACCTCGACAGGTAGGAGAAATGGGCAAAGAACTGTCTGAAATTCAGCAAAGGCAAGTGCAGGGTCCTGCACCTGGGGAAGGATAACCCTGTGCACCAGTACAGGCTGGGAGCTGACCTGTTGGAAAACAGCTCTGTGGAGAAGGACCTGGGGGTCCTGGTGGACAGTAAGCTGTCCATGAGCCAGCAGTGGCCCTGGTGGCCAAGAAGGCCAAGGGGTATCCTGGGGGGTATGAGAAAGGGTCAGCAGGTCAAAGGAGTTGTTTCTGCCCCTCTACTCAGCCCTGGTGAGGCCACATCTGGAGTGTTGCGTCCAGTTCTGGGCTTCTCAGGACAAGAGAGTTGTGGAGATCCCAAAGATCCAGTGGAGGGCAACAAGAGCAACTCTCTTATGAGGAGAGACTGCCTGTTCAGCTTCCAGAAGAGATGGCTGACAGGGGACCTCATCAGTGAATAGAAGTATCTGAAGGGAGGGTGCCAAGAGGATGGACCCAGGCTCTTCTTGATGGTACCAAGCAATAGGACACAAGGCAATGGGCAGAAACTGATGCACGGGAAATTCCACCTGAACACGAGGAAGAACTTCTTTCCTGTGCAGGTCATCGTGCACTGGAACAGATTGCCCAGAGAATATCACTCACTGGAGATATCCAAGAACTGTCTGGACACAATCCTGTGCAATGTGCTCTAGGATGACCCAGCTTGAGCAGGGAGGTTGGACCAGATGACCTACTGTGGTGCCTTCCAACCTTATCCATTCTGTGATTTAAGAAAAGGAACATCCACTTTTGGCCCCCCCAATATTTTAAAATATTTGGCATCAAAATTCTCAACCTTACCATCAATTGAACACCCATGAATATGTACAGAAGCAAATCTAGAGGTATGTAGGGAATTTTATTTTTATTTGTTCTGTTGATTCCTTTAGAGGTTTCACAAGTTTAGATATTAGCTAAGTCTTGGGAGAGGTGCTTTTAATTTGGGCCCTGTTTTTAACTTGCTAGCTTTGCATTGGTTTTAGATCTAGACATAAATTTTGCTTTATTCTGCTTTTTATCTGTAAATGAGATAAGGGAAGTGCTGAATGATTTAATAATGGATGATATGCTCACTTAGTCCAGTAATTGGGTCATATGACCATTCTTCTAACAGCTCTACTGAAGTGGCTGGTTGATTACTAGGACACTTCACCCTTTGTCATATTCACTGCCATAACCTTGCCAGATATATCTCTTTCATCCAAAGTATCAATTTGCTCTCATGTTTGTAGTCTACAATTTCAAGTGACCACACATACACTCCAAGGTTCTTTTGCTCATACATCTTAATAATAATCACTGTAAATATCACTGCTCTTTGTTGGAGAGCTTGCAGGAAGCTATTTTTTTATGTTATTTGGTTAACATATTACAGAGCTTCTTCATTAGATCTGTGCTGCCACTCTACAGGGGAAATTATAGATAGCCAGTGGGGTGCATGTGTATCTGCTTTTTATGCAGCTTATCATTTAGGATTAAGATACTAATAAAATGTTATTTTTAAGAAAAGGTTGGCATGACTGACTTCTGACTGAGTTGCTGCTTCTCCGATAAAATGGTTAGAATTGCTACTAGACCCAGACGTGCTATTTTGCCACACCCCTATACACTAAATAGGTAATTTTTTCATGCTTACCTTTTGTGATTCTCCATTTTGATATATATAAAATGTATCTACATACACATGTAAACATACACTTTCCCTGTAAAACATACTGCATTTTTCAGCCTGTCAAAGCTGTAGCATATAGGAAATATTTGAGACTGGGTCACTGTATGAATATACATGTACTTACTCCCTGCGTCTTAACCTAATCATCCAAGAGCTTGTGACAGTAGTGTAGAGTGGCTTCCTTGTCTGCAGCAGCATTCTCTGAGAGAAGATTCCCTGGTGAATTCATTATTACACAGAAGTCCCACCCCCATGAAACTGCTGTAGACATGTAACAGGATTACTGCTCAAGAGTTTACTAGGATGCAAGTAAAATTGCTCCAGTCAGTCAGAAGCAAGCATCTTTGACTAAGGTAGGAGAATGCTTTCTTTTATGCACCTCATGAAAAAATAAGGAATAATTTCTATTTATTTGCTTTAAATAAAATTCCTTCCAATATTACAGCACCAGCTCAATTTATATTAAATTAAAAAAAAAAAAAAAAAGTTTTTTTTTTTAAGTCCTCTGAGTCTGGTTCTGTAAAAATACCTTGTCAGGGTTAGTGCATTTCGATTCAGCCAAGCAGCAGATGTGAAGATTGCCTTAGTGTTTGGAGAGGAAATATAGTTCAAATATATTGTAATACAACTAGAGAGAGCTTTTGTACTTAAGAGATTAAATTTCTAATGATTTTGAGAGTTAGTATTTAGGACTTTTTTGTAGCTTAACATCATTTCCTTGTTTCTTGTAGCTTCACAGCAGAAAGGAAATAGCAATTTTAGTTTCAGTGTATTAGTTGTTGCATATTACATCTTGAAAAAGGATACTTATTTTGTCTCCAAAACAGTGTTTTGATAATGGTAGTTCTCAATAGTTACAAAAAGGCTTTGGTATGAGTTTTCTAACTTCATTAGCTAATGAATGTGTCAAATGTATTCACGTAATTCTAGGGAAAGAAATTAGCTGGATCTAATAACCTAATGGCATAGAAGTGCTCTCAAAATGTAGAGCTGCCTAATCGATGTGGTGACAAATTAAATGATATGTGGCCTTGAAGGTTAGGAGTTAATTGAATGAAGAGACAGTATTGACAGTTTGGTGTTTTTTTTTAACAGCTGCTCATATATTCCTAATGGAAAACTTGGTTT
Source organism: Pseudotriccus pelzelni (assembly GCA_035584735.1). Classification (NCBI taxonomy): domain Eukaryota; kingdom Metazoa; phylum Chordata; class Aves; order Passeriformes; family Tyrannidae; genus Pseudotriccus; species Pseudotriccus pelzelni. Next base: position 44,504,197 of record JAWMRA010000130.1, read on the forward strand.
TATTCTTCCTTAAAGTAATTGCACATTCATTCTTAATTGAAATTCCCTGGTTTTACCAAGCAAGATGCTTTTAGGCAGGTCAAAGATCTTCAACTTTTATATTTTGGAGATTTAAGTTGCCAAAGTGCTGTATAGAGCACCTATTTGTAACTGTAAGTGACTAAAATCATTTTAACCTGCACTGAAAATTTTCCTATACTTTCAGATTTTAAAAGCTTATGTGAGTGCTGGGAAATACCTCAATTTATGATATAGATTCTGTGTTTCAGATACTATTTGCTTCCTAAATTACTGTATGAGGAAATATAACACATTTTAATTTTGTTGAAGTAGATTTTTATTTTTCTGCATAGCCAGCAAGAGCATTATTTAATGAGATCTAGACCCTTACTTGAGTCCTAGTCCAAATCCTAGTAAGTTTTCTTACTAGGATTCAGATATCACAAATGTAATAACAATTAATATTTAAGTGCTTATCCAGGTCTCAAAAAAAAAATTAGGAAAGCCAGCTGCTTTTCCTGCATTTCCTACAACTGCTCCATCTTTGGGGAACACGGTGATCAGAATTAACTATTTTTCTGACTGCTAACTCTGCACACCCATTTTTAGTCAGTGAAAGCCCACATCTGTCAGTTGGTTCTCCCTCTGAGAACCCAATCTGGTTGAAGATGTCCATGCTCATTGCAGGTGACTTGGGCTAGACAATTTTTTGATGTCTTTTCCAAACTATCCTATGATTCTATGTCTGCTCATTGCTCATCCAACTTCAGCTATCCTGAATGTCTCAATTTTAAGGCCACCTAATACTGAGAAAAAGAAGGAAACAAAGTTTCAGAAAAAATGCAGTTCAGCTGCAGAAGCTAAATGGAGTAATTAACTCATGTTTAAATCAAGATACAGTGAAATATAAAATTAAAACAGTGAGAGATAACAAGGAGCTGCCTAGTGCCAGTGGTCCATCTACCTGTCTATGTTATGACAAGCTGGATAGGAGTTTGGCACGAGGTACCAGCATCACCCTGTCTTTGTCCTCAGGGGTGGCTGATGAACTGAAGACTTAGATGATGTCATGACAGGTATGAAGATGTGTCCAAATCCTGGGATACAATTTTAATGTGGAGATATCAGAATGACTCTTCAAAATTAGAGAGAGAGGGGTTGTCTCAATGAGAACCACGCACCACAAAAATTACAGGCACGTGACACCTTGGCAGCCCTCGTTTCACTCTTCAGACCTAGGACCTCTTCTGGATTGACCTAAACACATACGTTTTGGGGGTGAATGAATTTTAGACTAACAATTTCATTCTACTATTGCAGGGTCTGCCTCATACCTCCCAGGCTCTTTAGCAGGGACTTACTAAATTTCAACTACTTGCTTTCAGGAAGGTACTATGCAATGCAGCACAACAAACCGTGTTCTCCGCTGGTACCTGGTGCTAGCAGAGCTGTCCTGAGCAAGTGGTTGTTTTGTTTCTTGTTTTATATAGAATTTGAACATATTCAACACTAATAAGACTGCCTGCTAGCCTTGTTCTATAATTATGCTTATGATTCATGTTTTTGTAGTTAGTGAACTACAAAGAGAAGAGATTCCTACATCATTGTGTAACCTTCACTCTGACCTAAGTACAATCTTACTGTGTAGTGGGAAGATAAGTTTCTTAGAAACTTATGGGGTATGCAAAATACAAACATACTGTGTAGAGAGAGAGAGAGAGTAGTAAAGTACTGTCAAAAGAGTTCTAACAGTTTTAGCAATCAGTTTTACAGAAGTGGTCTGGATAATTTATTTAGGTGTTAATTCTATTTAGACTCCACTAATGCTACTGAAAGTTCCACAGCTTTATTTGATCTTATATTCACTTAATTGAGCACTCTATTGAATCAGCAAAAGTCACACAAGTATAATTATGTATCTTTCTAGAAATCTGTATAACACAAGGTAATATTTTTTCAGACACCTCCCTGATACTCTGAGTTTGTGCCTTGACTTTATACCAGTGAAGTACCAAGGGTATCCTGCCTGACTGGAAGGGACGAAAGTAATTTTCTTGAGAGTTTGAGAGACCTTTTGGCATCCAGAAGAGTAGGAGAAGCCTAGGTGTAGGTAACTGAATCTAGAACTCCTTTATCTGGAGTTTTCTGTAAATTAACACACTTGCCAGCACAGCTGCTTTGTTCATAAATTTAGTCTGAGGTGGCTTTATGCCTCAAACTGACTTTTCTATTTTAATTTGAGCTTTTAAAAGGGAAGCCTACACAAGTACCAGTAATGCAAATATGGTATACACAGTCTCCATTCCCTCTGTAATAGCTGTTGACAACAGAACAGACTGGAATGCTGTGGAGAATATAGCTATGTATGAGGGTTGGTGGTCTGAAGATATTCAGCATGATGCTGTAATTTTCTGGATTTCATATTGTATTTCAGTTGACAGTCATGTTATTTGAGTTCTGTCAAATATACAATTAATGAATTCTAACTCTGATAGAACTGTAGCACAGTGTGGGCTTACTCCTAGCAGTACCCTGTGTTGACATGCCATTACTTATATTTTCCCTCAGAGTTTTCTACTGGCTCACCTTGGTCCTGGACTTTGAGCAGGCTAAGTAGGTGAGCCTTTGGACAGGTTGCCACCAAAAGTGAAGAAGGTATTTCCCACCTGAAATTAGGAAATGCTCTGGCTGGGCTATTAGCTCTTACCACTCCTATCTTCCCCCTCTCTCTGTCACTTGCTGTCTGGAATTTGACTGCTCTACTCAGGTTACCCCTCACAGGCCAGAGAGACACACAAAATGATAGGTATTTGTAAATTAGACTGTTGAACAGCACAGACCTTCACTTCTGTAGTTCATGGGGCTGAGTAAGGCTTATGACTATCAACTTTTTGTAAAAATAAATTCCTAAACCCCAAAAAATACACAAGTCATAAGCTGATTCCATGCTTTGTGAGCATTCTCAAATTAGGTTATCTAGAGCATGTGCAGACATTGATCAAGATGCTGTATGGCAAAATAGTTGGGCAGAACTTCTATGGTTATTTTCTTCAGCTATCTTACTCTAACAATCTGAGTGGTCTTTGTCAAGGATGGGAGAAGGATTTTAAGAAGAGTAAGAAGACCTATTTTAATTCTTGAAATAAATGAGGAAGAAAAAATAATATACCATTAAGGTACTATGAGCATCTCTTTTTTGTAGCATGGTTTTTGTTGTTGTTCTTGTTTGTTTGTTTCTTTTCTTTTTTTCTTGATGTCAAGACACACAAGGTCTGTTCCTTTGACACAAAAGAGAAGCATTTTCCTCCTTTCTTATTCCAAGAGTCATCAAGTAAATCTCTGTCAGGTGATTCTAATGTTTGCAGAAAAGCAGTTCCTGTAAGAAGAATCCAATTAGCCTACTTATGTCACTTAGTACTCTGTGCTTTAGTGTTCTCTGACTATAGATTAGTTTCTGTGCTCCAATCCCTGTCATTAATATTCACCCACCATAAGCTTGTTTTGCTGTGCATTATTTATCAAGTGTAAAAAGTGTTATAGCAAGTTTTAACTAGGTAATAGGCAAAAACTGTTGTCCAAAAAGTGTTTTTAACCTCAATAGTTCACATGCGGAAGAAGAAATGTGAAAAATGCTATTTAAAATGAGGCAAGTTTACAGATACTAGGGACATGCTGCTTGCTTGCTTTTTATTTCCTGTCTGTTTAGCCAGCTGTTTCTTTAAATGTTAAGAATTAAACTAAATTTCTAGACTCTTGATTCGAAAAGTTGGAAAAAAACCCTCTAAGTACGTGAAAGAGAATCTTTCCTACCAGAAGGATACTCAAAGCTAAGGGGGCTTTACTTCCACAGTCAGTTGGGCAGAAGGGGCTTTTATAGATGGTTCTATCCGAAGTATTGTTCACTAGGTAGAAAACTGGGTGGATCACCAGGCCCAGGGAGTGGTGGTGAATGGAGTTACATCCAGCTGGCAGTTGGTCACAAGTAGTGTTCCCCAGGGCTCAGTGTGGTGCCAGTCTTGTTTAATATCTTTGTAAACAATCTGGACGAGGGGGTCAAGTGCGCTCTTGGTCAGTTTGCAGATGACACCAATTTGGGTGGGAGTGTTACTCTGCTGGAAGGCAAGAAAGCTCTCCAGAGGGACCTTGACAGCCTTCATCAATGGGCCAAAGCCAGTGGTAAGAGGTTCAACAAGGCCAAGAGCAGGGTCCTGAACTTGGGTCACAACAACCCCATGCAGCACTACAGGCTGAGGGAAGAGTGGCTGGAAAGCTGCCCAGATTGACAGTCAGCTGAACATGAGCCAGCAGTGTGCCCAGGTGACCAAGAAGGTCTGTTGTGTCAGCAATAGTGTGGCCAGCAGGACCGGGGCAGTGATTATTCCCCAGCACTGGTGAGGCTGCAACTGTGTCTGGTTCTGGGCCCTTCACTTCAAGAAAAGCACTGAGGTGCTGGAGCAAGTCCAGAGAAGAGCAACAGAGCTGGTGAAGGGTCTGGAGCACAAGTCCCGTGAGGAGCAGCTGAGGGAATGAGAGTCATTTACTCTGGAGAAAAGGAGGCTGAGGGGTGACCTTATCTATCTGTACAATTATCTGAAAGGAAGCTGTAGAGGGATCACGATCACTCTCTTCTCCCTGGTAACAAGCAATAGGACAAGAGGAAATGGCCTCAAGGTGTGCCAGAAGAGGTTTAGATTGCTCATTGGAAAATTTCTTTACAGAGAGCGCGTTCAAGCATTGAAACAGGCTGCCCAAAGAAGTGGTGAAGTCACCATTTCTGAATATATTTCAAAGCCATGTAGATGTGGCTCTTAGGGACATGATTTGGTGGTGGACTTGGCAGTGCTGGGCTGATGGTTGGTCTCAATCTTAAGTATTTTTTCCAACCTAAATGATTCTGTGATGCTCTAACCCATGAATGTAAGTCACTAAAACAAATCTTTTTGTTACTCAATGCTATTATTTGCTAAAAGCATTCATAGTTTTGATAATATACATTAAATTATTTCCATAACAAAAAGAAATTTGAAACCTTTGATTTTTAAGAAGGATATTTGGATTGGGTAAAGGAACAGAGGTATGCAACACACTTTGAGGGAATACAAGCTTTTATAAGGGAATTGGTTGAGGCTTTCTCCCTGGAGTGAATCCCTGAAAACTGTGTTGAGAGTATTTTGGTGCATGAAAAGAAGGAAACAAGCATGGGATTTATGCTTCTATGAGTATAATGCAACTCTGCTGTGGAAAGGGGTACAGCTGCCTTCTGTGAACACAGTGGAAGCCTGGAAACAGTCTATTAAGGGACAGTTTAAGATAAATACATTGCTGTCTTCAGGAATGTGATTTAAAAGTTACCTATTTGAGTATTCAAATAAAAGTGAGCATGATTACCACTAGAGTTGTTGCATTAGGTATCCACAACATATCAAGAGAAATGCAAGCTATCTGTGTGAATGTGTGAAAGCAGTTATTTAGAAGAATAATTTGACTAAATATTTATTCATATTTAGATGAGCGATATGACTGTACATATGAATATATATGTATGCAAGTAGAGACACAAAAATATGTAACCTGCAGGTATTAATTACCTAGAGAAAGGAATATTTAAGCACTTGGGAAAGACATTCATTCAGGAGGTGCTGCCAAAGATGTGTTTAAGGTATATCTGGTGATTGTATAGTTGTCTTTCTTGTAAAATAGTCTAGTAATTAGAGCAGTGAAGTAAAAAATTGGATATTTGCATTATGTTCCCTTTCAGGCAGAAGAATATTAAATATTTACAGCAGTTACAGATTTTAATACGCCTCAGTACTTACATTTTTTCATAAGGTACATGGCTGGTCATTCCGTTGATCAGAGACACTACTGAAGGTTTAACCTCAACCCATATAACCTAAAAGTTCAAATTTCTGTCACAAAGGAAGGAGTCTGAGCTGAAGGTACTATGGGAAGATGGACCCACAGTAGCTGTCCTTTTAATATATTTGTTTTGACTGGAGAAAAAATCGTAATTCAAAATATCTGACATTTGGGATTTGAGGAAAAATATGCAATCTGGAGAAAGTGAATAAAGTTTTCTGTCATTAGTTAAACTCTAAACGCATATAGGAATATCTTGGAGCTGATGTAATGCATGAGCTGAGGGAAATTATAAATTGCTGGAAGATATTGTCATAGACTTACCCACACTTGTGGTTTAGAAATACATCTAATGTTGACTTTGTAAAGCCCATTGGTTTTTATGAGTCACTTGTAAGGTACTTCATGTTCATATGACAGTGAGTTTGATTTTTATTGATTTCTCTCTTTTCTTTAGCAAATAAGTTATTTATTATGGATTATATAGTATATAGCCCCAAAACATCAGTTAGAAATTATAAAATTAGAAAGGTTGAATTTCTATGTATTTTATAGTAAATACCCTCCAAATGAAGCAATGCTGATATACAGTCACACCATTAAAGCAAGTTAACAAATTAAAAGGTTTGTGTTATTTCATCCATGAAGATGCAAGTATGTTTTGTGCAAAAAGGTTCTTTATTTCTGCCATGAAACATCTTCTTTAAAGGCACGTTTATGCTTCAGCTGATCAAAATCCAAAGCTTTTAAAGACTTAGGTATATAATCATGGAGCACAAATGAAAGCAAACCTGTGATGCCTGGAAATTAAAGAGTTTATACTTCCACTGTGACCTGCAGTGCACCCTGTGAATCATTCATTTTCCAAGCATTAACCTAAGATTATTTTTTAATAATAAAATATATCCTCTTGTTATATTTTTATTTATTTTAAACTAAAACAGCAAAAATGCACTTTATTTTCTCTGTGACACTGCCATAACTAATGCTAATACCAGAACTAAACTGGGAGGAGGGTCTCTGTACCTTGACTGAATCTATTTTATTTTTGAGGAATCTCTATAATTCTTGTCACAACCCCCAAACCTATCTCAGTAGGTGCCTGTAATATATATGGCAGTGTAAGGGACTAAATTCTGCTTTTTCTTGTCAACTCCATAAGACTCATACAGCAGGATGATTCTCTCTGTGTTCATAACTGTCAGCCTTGAAATTCTGAAATTCTAAACTTGTTTTCTTCATGGGACATCTAGATAACTCTGCAGCCCCAGTGATGTGGAGGGCTTGTCTAGTTCAGCACTGGGAAGAATCCTTTGCTTTTCAGAGGATTACATCCTCATGTGCAAGATTCAATGCTAGTCTGGATGCAAAAGGGTTAAGCAGCACGGGGAGATGATAAGTGTTGGTTTCAATGCTGTTTCCAATTAGGTTTGATAAAGAATTGTATATAAAAGCAACAGTCAAGGGCAATGGGGAGCTGCTTTAGAAGAAAGAACAGATGCTGAAGATAGATTTATGCTCCAGGTGATTGGTATAATAAGCTTGAGGAAGTAGTGCAGGAGACAGCAAAATATTTTAAACAATGCTCTGTGCATAATTTTGCTGTGCTTTTTATGCGTAGGCTGCATTATTCTGTGGAACATCTGACATGGTGCAGTTATGAATGTACCTGCACCTGTCCTGGGAGAGCAGCTGTGGCTGAACCAGGACACTTAAGTGTTAGCACATGTTATATACTGAAATAAGGAATGCATGTCTTAACCTATTCGTGCTTTTCTATTTGAATGGAACTTAGAGTCCAACTTGAAAATCCAAGGAAATATTTTTTGAAGATATTTTGCATCTTCTGTTAATAATTTCTCTCCTCCTAAGTTCCCCTAAAAAGCATGGAACGCATCATACCAGAAGTATTTTAAATTTATTTCCCAAGCAGACAAGAACTATTTGTTGAGGGCCTACTTCTCCCTGCCATTGGTAATGAGGATTTCTATCCTCTGTTCCTGGTGTGCTGAAAGGTATTCCTACAATCTACCTCTGCTGGGCTAAAAGTCATCCAATAGAGCAGAACCGGATGGTGGGGTGTGATCTAACTGGCAATGTTAGGCTGTTCATTTGACATTGTCTACATAGTTATGTCTTTTTACTATGTATTTACAATTGTGTGCTCAAAACATGTCCTCCATATTAGGTATGCAGTATCTGCTGAGCAATCTGGTGTTTCTTTATCCTGTTGCAGTACTAGGGCCCTGGTATTCCTGCACTTTCGGCTACAGAATAAAAAGTTGTCAGACCTGACAGCAACCTACAGCCTCTGCAGTCACTCTGAAACTTCCGTGGTTCCTCTCTTACCATCCCATTAATCATCTCTTCTGTGAAAGCCTTCACACCATTTTCAGTGGGATAAAGAAATAATTTGAACTTGGTGACTGTAAATACACTCCATGAGAAGGTGTATTTGACTGCTTACTACTCTCTGGCATCGGGTCTGTGAACTAAAGCCCTGGGAATTTCGCGGCAGTTTTATCGTTATTGTGGGCAATTAATCCACCATTGGAGAAGAAACTGATGATATAGACACTTGCTTTGGAAGGACTTTCCTTCCAAGCTTTAGAGTCCTTTTTTCTAAGCCCATTAGACAAACACATGGGTAGGAAGTTGCCATACCACATTGCTGAGGTGACCAGCAGCAAAAATTCAGGATAAGAAAATGTTCTCTGGTAGAGATCTGCAGAGAGCTCACCTCAGAATTGCAGAGCAACATGAAATCTTCCCAAGCACTTCAGAAGCACGCATCCCTCAGTGTATGAAGGGTTACTCAATTTCATGGCAGAATGTCAAAACTTTTAGTGCAGACATTGCTTGAGGCAGTAGATATGTGACTTAATTTTAAGATAGTAGTGCCATCACATTACTCATCAGTTTCTCAATCCAGTTTTAGTAACCTGGGCTACTTTTAACCAAGGAAAAAACAATATATTAATGAATAGTAATGTGAGTTCCTCCTTGTTTGGGATAGCAGCAGGCAACAAAACTAAAGAAAAATAAGGAATTTATTCATTACTTCCCATCAGCAGGCAGATGTTTATCCACTTCCTGTAAAGCAGGGCTTCTTCGGAAGACACGTGCCATAACCATGAATGTCCTCGCTTCTTCCTTCTTTAGTTTATTTCTGAGCATGATGTTATATGGTATGGAATATCCCTGTGACCACTGTAAGTCAGTTGTCCCTTCCCACAACCTCCAGCCCTGCTTGCTGGGGAAGGTAGAGTGGGGATGGAAGAAAACACCAGTGCTGTGCAAGCACTGCTCAGACACTGCCAAAATATTGGTGTGTTATCCACACAGTTTGGGGGGAGGAGGGGTGTCCCACTCTGGGAATACATGAAGTTGTGATAACATGAAGTAATACTGTTGATACAGTTTAGTGTAATCATCAAACCTGCTGAGGATGCACTCAATCCCACTGTCCATGAGTGAGGAACTGAGCTTTTTTAATTGCCTTAAAACATTGCTACTGGAGTGAGCCGTGCAACCCTCCTGCCAGGGGATTGAAGATGATGCTGACAGGAGGGGGCCGTAGCCCCCAAATTGCTAAATTTGTGGAGGCCCTAGGGGCAAAGTCTTGGGTGTGTGATGCTTCTTTAGGTATGCAATGCCTATCTAAAGGAAACCAGTGAAACTCTCTGGGTGTATAATGTTTATCGCCTGTGTGCCAGGCCATGTCAATGGAGGCCCCTCTCTGCTCACAACTACCACATATCCCACACATAAACATCTGAGGGAGGCACCAGGAAGGTTTCTGAGGGTACATAAACCCATCAAACTTGTTTCACAGGCTTCTCTCCCCCACCACTCCCTGATGGACCAAGACACAAATGACAACAATCAAGTTCACCACAGACCTTTAAGTAGTAACTATAAAACTTTTGTTCTTTTCTTTCTTTCTTTCTTTCTTTCTTTCTTTGAGTAGATGAAGCAAAAAGATAAAAGTGATCTGCTTGATGATAAAGACAAACGGTTGGGTAGGATGTACCATGTGGTAGTAAACTTTTACTGTGAAGTTGGTCAGTTTAAGAAAGTAAGAGAAGCAGAGAGTTGCTGTAGAAGGAATGACAGGAAAGCAGGTAAGAACAGATAAGAGCACTTTTTGAAGCTATTGCTTAGTTTCAGGCAAAGAAGTTCCTAGAGTGCAGAAGGAGAAAATGATTCTGTATAAATCCTGCAACACAGCTGCTTTTTTTACCACTTTTACCATGTGGAATCTGCTGTGGTAATTTTCAGAGTATAATCTGGAAAAATAAATGAAAGGTATTAACTTAGCATTAGACCAGTTACTTATAATAAAGTCTATTATATCAAAACATAAATAGCTACCAATTGACACATCTGGGGAAGTGGGTAGTTGTGTCCACTTTGGTCTCCATGGTACAGCTTCTTACATAGCAAGGAAGTCTTGGCTCTGAGTCAATATTTCTTTTTCAGAGTCAGCAGAAGCTTCATCTTTTCTTCCTTTGCCTAAATTGGTCATATCTGCCCAAACATCAACCTGCAGTGTGTCTCTCAGCAAAATCTTCTTAAGATGGGTGGATTGTGTGAATGTTTTTATGGCTAGGTTCTCATTTGTGTTCAAATCAATGCTTTTGATTTGGCAATAAATTATGTCCTGGTTATGACCCCATCATTTTAGCAGCTCTCTCGAATCTATTCTGGTTGTTCTGCGTCATTTCAGGAGCTTACTGAATCTGAATGTTCTTAGACTTTGTGGAAATTTATCTGCTGTTAAAGTTACAAACTCCAGTGACAGAGTAATCCAAAATCTAATGTTTGCTTTTAGAGCAGGTACCCCTCATAGTTTAGTCTTGGATGCAGACTAAAGAGTCCAATGTAGACTGTAAAGCGTCCAATTATGACTCCCAAAGAGAAAAGACTACACTGGTACATAGCTTCTGTAGAGAGTAAGAACTCCTACATGACCCTGGAGGACATACAAACATTAGAACCTACCAGTTTCATATGCTGTGGTCTTCCTCCACCTTCAGACACAGAACAGAGCTGTTAATCAATATTAGTACATGTGATATCTGAACTGAGAGTAATCTGGGTTGCATAGAGCTGACTGGTCATGTCCTTATGTAAATTTAAAATAACCAAAATATGTTTACACTGGTTTTCCTGTGGGATGTAGTGGCAGAGCTGCACAGTACCAATGGGGAATCAGTTTAAATTTTCTGTTGATCTCAAGATAGCTCAGCTCCAAATGCCAGCTGCATCGTTACAACACAGTTGAGTGGGGCATGTCATACAGGTAGGCTGAACCATCTTCAGGATTGTTCTTTATTATTCATTGTTTTGAGGTTTTAAAACTATGTATTGTAGATGCTTCCCCTGTATTCTGTCTTTCTTGAGTTCTTCATCCTCCTTAACAAATTATGATGCCTTATGGATCATAGAATCATAGAATAGTTTGGGTTGGAAGGGACCTTAAATATCATCTAATTCCAGAGCTCTCTCCATAGACAGGGATACCTTCCACTAGACCAGATTAATCAATGTCCTACTCCACATGGCCTTGAATGCTGACAGGGATGGGGTATCCACAACTTCTCTGGGCAACCTGTTCCAGTGCCTCACCACCCTCACAGGTAACATCTTCTCTCATCTTGCGTTCCTGTTTGACTATACTACATCTCTTTATATTTGTAGTCAGCAGAGAGAACAGATTCCCACGTGTAACACAATTAAAGTTTTACAAATCACTTTGCAAGAGAATGGAACTGAAGGTTATTTTACCCTACAGTTTGATGGAAATAGAGATTTATTGTTTTTCTAATCACCTAAATGCCTTCTTGTTGAGGCTGCACTACAATTAAATCGATTGTCCCCTTATGGTATGCTTTCTTAAGTTTTTGTAGCTAATATTTTTAGAACTCTACATTATTCATATCTTTTTCAGATAGCAAAGATACTTGCTTATTTATATACTTCTCCTACATTTCCAGTCTCATTTGCAACTTTTGCCTTTTTTTCTCTGAATTGCCTTCAGCTTGCTAACAATCTTGCGACAACAATGCACCAAAGTAGTTCCTCGCTCCACTATTTTGGCTGTATAACTTTGACAGGAAGAGTTATCAAAAGTAAGCTATGCATGAACATGCTTAAAATCCAGTGGGGTGGGGTGTTTTTTAGTGGTTTCCTCTTTTTCCATACCAACCACATGGGACTGTGACTGGTCAGTCTGAAGTCTGTTTAAAGCAGTTAGAAAGTGCCTGTATCTTAGTCATACTGACTGGCCACCCGCAAATCCCCAAAAAGTTCTTTAACTCCATCCACCGTTTTTATTGTCTTGAGTCCAACAAATGGAATGATCTGGATATTAGTCACAGATGTATGTGCTACTTCATAGTGAGTGTGGGCATTGCCTAGATGTTGCATGTACATGAGCTTTTTGGACTTCATACTCTAAAGGAGGAGGGGGAGAAGACACACAGATACACATGTACATATAAAAGTTCGCTTGTGAGTGAGCTCATCATCCAGTATTTTTTGATGATGGGCTTTGGAATGATTTAGTGAGGCAGTTATATTTAGGTATATTTAACTTTTTGTGGGCATGCAGACAAATATTTGCTATAGCTCTATTTCACCTTTCACATACTATAGTATATTAAACCACAAAACCACACTGGCGTAGTTAAAGGGTGGATATTTAACATTATGCTCCTCTTGGAATAAATGTGTTTGAGGAGGGATGGGACAGGGGGTGGTTCTGTGTGTGGTTTTTTTGTTTTGTATGTTTTGGGTTTTTTTCTTACAACTGTGCATGTCTAGTAGCAACTACTTTTCCACACTAAATCTTGTCACTGGTCACACTGCAACTCAGCTGTTCAATCACAGTGGACAAATTTACAAAATGGCATCTTAATTTTATTGTGGCTTTCAAGATGGCAATACATCAAGACATTCAGCATAGAAACTTAATCCAAAAAATATTAAAAGACACTGTTCTGTGTCTATTCGCAAAAATATTTTGTGTGAATATTGTTCATATTGAATTTTTATGAACAGTCTGAAAAAAAATGGCAGAATTCAGTGCCAGTAACCTACACTAATTAGTTAATATTAATTGGTACCAATTTTAATCTGTATATGGAGTTGCCCCAGAGGTTGCTTCATTGAGGAAACAATCATGGAACAAAGTAATTTGTATCTTTGGCTTCTGTTTCTTAAGTGTCATGGTTTAACAGGAATATCCAAGAGAGAAGAGAGACCTTATTAGCCAGCAATCTTTTCTGAAAAACTCTTGCTTTAATCTCAGGAACAAACATTGCTAGCAACAGTTCACTCAATTTTACTTTTACATCTTGTGGCAGCTTCTTATGTTATTTCTACTTCTGTCTTCTGGCATGCTCACTCTCATCAAATAATTTCTTTGTCAGACTCTCATGCCCCTCAAAATAAGGCAGTATGTGTTGATACTGTCCAAGTGTTCTCCTAGAATCAGAGTCACAGACTCCTGCTGTCACAGATCTTATCAAAACTTATTTTCTTTGCCAGGAAACTTATCAAACAAAAAACTCAAACTCAGGAGACAGAGATACAGAAATTTATTGTGTACATTGTGCCCATTTGCTATATATATTGTTTTTCTGTAATAAAAAACTTGACTCACGGAGGTAAATTTATAAAGACACATAAATCTAAAATTAATTTGACTGTGCATGTCCTTTTATAGTTCCATTAATAACTGTTTTAAATCCCTGAGTGGCACAGAAACACAGTGACCATTGACATTTTCAATTAAATAATGAAAATACATGAAACTTCCGTAGTATATCTTCAATGTTGTAAAAGTTAATAATAGAGAAAAGTTTCCTTTGAAATGACTTCATTTAAACTGAATCATTGCTAGTAACATAGGACGCTACAGGCTTAGTGTACTTCCCTCTCTAAAAGCTCCAGTAATACAATAAACTATAAAGGCAGACATGATACTGAATATTGTGCTATCACAGAACTCTCTAGATCTTTTTATCTTCCAAACTTCTAATAGTACCTTACTCTCTGAACTAAATTGTATTCCTAACCTTGTATTCTGAACAATATTGAAGGCTCTGTGCAAATGTCTTGGAAGTACACTTAATAGATGACGCATAACTATGTGTTAAAGTGCATAAAATGCATTACACTCCCCTTGTTGCTTTGTACTCTTTTGACTAAACACCTTTTGAAATTTTTGTAGTTTCATTCATATTGATGTTACCCAGTCACATCAGCTTTGCTGCATAATGTGCTGAACTGACAAAAGATAACCAGAAAAATGCATAACCTCACTGCCAATCTATGATTTATATCACTGAATCACTCTAAATTAGAGCATCTTTAGCCATGAGCAAGAGACCTTCTAAGAAGGATACCTATGAATCAAGAGTGCGAAGTAATTAGTTTTTTTCCCCTATAATAGCAGGTAGTAGGTGCTATGTGTTAGCCTGTGGTGTGTATGCTTCTCTTTAGAAACCTCATGATCATCTGTACAGCTCCTACTTATGTATATTTTTGTACCTTAACAGTAATTTCTTCAGTAAAACTAAGCTAGCTGTACTATACCAAACTAGCCCTTGAATCATAGAATTGTTCATAGCATGGGAATCTAAATTTGTAATTGGGTATAATCTGACATAGCTCAACATAGTCTATGGGCATATGTGGAGTTTGTTGGGTGTTTGCAGTGCCCAGTCTTCAGGATGTGTAATATTGCACACTGGGTATCAATACGCATTTTGGAACTTGGAATAAATCAGTAATTCAAAAGCATGGCTGTATTGGATTTGTAGAAAGTTATGGTCAGGTGAAGTAGGTCTAGTATTTGCTGCCAATTATAATTTTACATATTTAGTCTTTGCTTCTCTTTTCCTCAGCTAAGTTTGAGGTATAAAGTAAATGGTAGAAAATAGTGACTAGAAGAAACTATAATTTCAGGCTTATCAGGTGATTGATCCCATGCCCTATGTTCTACAGTGTATTTCATAAATCTTTTGAGAGGCTGCAAAAAGCAAAGCTTCTCTCCCTGCCCCTTCATTGTTAATTAATCCTGAAGATTGGAGAAGCTTCCTTACGGTTCCCACAGTTCTCTTGTTCTGTTTAATCTTTACACTGACTCAGCTTCTGGCTTTTAGTCAGGTTGCAAAAGTCAAGTCACTGATGGAGAACGAAGATCTTCTAAATTCACATGGCCTAGGTATGTAGGTTGGACAGCAAGTAGATAACCTACACAAGCTCCTTTACCAATCTGCCATGACCTTTCTGATAGGTAGGAGAGTTCAAGGGTTTCTTTGAACTTGATAAAGGAAGCAAATTGTGAAATATTTAACTAATAAATTAATTATGTGAAGAAGTAGAGACTAAAACTTCTGAATTGTGAATGGGGTACCTGCAACCTACCAAAAAGTTAAAAAAAAAAAAAAAAAAAAAGAGATATTAAGGTGGGAAAGAAACTTTCAAGATTGAACGTCTCCCCACAGAAACTGACATATTTCAAAAGATAGTATTGGGACTTCATTTAGTTTATTGTATCTGTCAGGATTAATCTCCAAATCTTGCAGAAGTTTCCCATTATGAATAGGCTTTATATGTGCTCATTCCACTTTGAAATCTGTTGGAATGGGAAAATTTTACTGCAATGTGAGTAAAATCTCATGAACTGAGAAACTGGGCTTAAACACTGAGCTTGTAACTAATAAGTTGTTCTCAAGATTTTTCATCCTGCAGACCAGCTCATTTTTCTAGTTCTTTCAGACCACATGTGATATATGATTGCTTCCATCTGTTTATGAGGTTAAATTTCTGAACCGTAAGTGTGGAAGGACAACTTCAGTTATGCATGCTGCTAGCTGAGTAGGTCTGCTCAACAGAGAAAAATGTTTTGGTAACTTTTATTTTTCTCAAGTCATAGTCACTGTAAATCACTGCATTAATTTTTAACTGTGGCATAAAAAAATTTCAGTTTAAAGGTGCATTCCTCTTTCTATGTTTTAAAAATATCTGTCATATCCTCAGAAATGACAATAGAATTACACCGGTCTGAGCATAGTCATCCAGGCATCAGACTCCTTGATGACAGCTGCTAAGATGACTCTTAGGAGGGTTTCTCTCTTACTGAGGAATGTAGCTTAAAGTCCTAAGATTCACAAATGTTAAGATTTGTATTATTCAGGATGCTTACTTCTCAAAAAAAGAAGTGTTAAAGATTTGTCCATTTTCTCTGACTCAACATAAAAGTATAAACACTCCCCCCCCCCCATTTATTACAATGATTTAAGGAGATGAGCTTTTGATTACAAAATTGGAGTCAGCAACAAAAATAAATGGAAAACATTACCTATTTTGTATTTAACTATAAGGCTCTCACTGAGATGCTGGAATATTTCAAATGGTACAGTTCTACTTTGGTTGGAGTAGACCTAATTTTAGATTACTACACTTCCTTTTCAGAAGAAACTTGTTGTCCTATGCTGTTCTTAAGTACTTTTTCTAGCTGCTCTCCATTAGGAACCCTGTTTCAGTAACAGAACTCTGTGTCAGACGTGGCTATAATGACTTGCAGATCTTCCCTTCAGTCCTTGGGAATTAGGATTTTTTCCCTTGTTCCTTGAAGTTCATCTAGGAAGCATGGGAACACAGAAAGTATACCCAAGAAGGTAGTAATGACTAAAGTGAACAGTTCTTTTCCTTACTTTTTCAATTTGATAAAAGTGCATAGTTTACTGAAACTGCTTTAATCACAAGAGGCACTATGTACCAGGAACACCTTCTGTCCAAAAGGCGAGGTTTTGTCGGAAGGCTAGTAATAACTGGATGTTCTTTCTAACTGCAAAACAGGAAAAAGATTTTTAAAATCGCTTTACAAAGTGGACTTTGTGGGTTATCTAGATATGGAGAACAGCATACTTCAGTGTTTCCATTTGTACTCTGCCTTGAATGCCCCTTAAATTAGCGTAATAACGTGCTAGCCCTGTTAAATTCTTCAGTTTGTCTTCTAGGTAATTATGGCAGACAGTACTGAATCAGTACTTACTATCTTGAATGGTAATGAAGGAAAAGAAATAGCATGAGTCCTTAACACAGAAAGGAAACTGAGTTACTAGGATTTATTGTAATACCTTAATTAAAACGAAGCTGATACATGGTAAAAAGTGTGAGTTCACTGAATACAGGATGCCTACAAGCCTAGCCAAGGCAATTGAATGACTGATCTTGGTTAGAAAGGCAGGAGTTCATGTCTAGTATACAAACATGTCCTTTTCTAATGTAAAGTTTGATATATTAAAGACAACAGCAACTACCAAAAAAAAGCATTGTGGAAATCAGTGCGTATAAAAGTGTTTGATATACCTTATCTTGATACATATTTGTATGTCTGTGTGACTAAACACATGAATAGAGGAAACAACTTGAAATGAAAGTTATATACAAAAGAGTACAATACATGTCCTTGCCATATTTGTTGCTTTGAGAAAGTAAAAGTTTTGTTTGAAAAATTTCTGTGATGTCTGGAAAACATTTCAGATTCCTGCCTCCCTCTCAGAAAAGCTGGTTTTAATCTCTCCTTTACCTAGTTTGCAAACTAATATTGCAGATATAGTATGGTGTAAAGGACATGGAAATTGGGCTCTTATCAAATATGGGTAATCTTGCATGGTTCTTCTTTAACTACTCAGCTGACAAAAAACCTGTTATCCAAAATTCTTCTTTTTTTAACTTTGAGCTCTTGGTAATGTATATCTCATTTATCATGTGTTACCTGCGGTGGGAAGCAGAGCAAAACAGGTCCTTTTCTCTACTCTGAATATGTCATCTGCTGAATCTTCAGTTCTGATTCAAACCAGTGTTAGGTGAGTACAGCTGCTGGAGTCCACAGATCTTAACGCAGCATATACTCCTTTTTCACTTCCATTTGTTTTTACCAATTTCTGTTTTCTTTTTAAAAATATATAGCATGTATCTTTTTCCCTTGTATGTTACCACTCTTTGATCTACCCCAGATATTTGCTGTGTATAGTTCCTCACTCTTTGTTAAGTATCTTATCATTATTGTCCTCTCTCATGTCACTTGATAAAATATCCTCTTTCCATTTTTTCCCCACTTTCATACCACGATGCAGTTTCTTTGTTCCTTTGAATGTTTATAGAAATCTAATTAGTAAATCACAGAATCACAGAATATGCTGAGTTGGAAGGCACCCACAAGGATCATCGAATACCAACCCTTAGCCCTGCACAGGACTGCCCCAAGAGTCATACCATATACCTGAGAGTATCATCAAACACTTCTTGAACTCTGTCAGGCTTGCTGCTGTGACCACTTCCCTGGGGAGCCTGTTCTAGTGCCCAGCCACTCTGGGGGTGAAGAACCTCTTTCTAATATCCAACCTAAACCTCCCCTGTCACAACTTTAGGCCATTCCTTTGGGTCCTGTTACTGGTCACCACAGAGAAGTGATCAGTATTTGCCCCTCCTCTTCCCCTCACAAGGCTGAACAGACCAAGTGACCCTAGCTGCTCCTCACACAGCTTCCCCTCAAGGCCCTTCTCCATCTTCGTTGCCCTCCTTTGGACACTCTAAGAGCTTAATATCATTATTATATTGAGGTGCCCCAAACTGCACACAGTGTTCAAGGTGAGGCCACCCCAGTGCAGAGCAGAGCGGGACAATCCCCTCCCTCGACCGGCTGGTGATGCTTTGCCTGATGCCCCCAAGACACGTTTGGCCCTTCTGGCTGCCAGGGCACTGCTGACTCATATTTAACATGCCAGGGACCAGGACCCCCAGGTCCCTTTCCATGGCACTGCTTTCCAGCGTCTCATTCCCCAGTTTGTACTGGGCAATGTCCTGGGTTGCCCCATCCCAGGTGCAGAATCCATCAGGTTCCCTTGTTGAAATTCACATGGTTGGTGATTGCCCAGTCCTCTGATTTATCGAGGTCTCTCTGCAGGGCGTCCCTGTCTTTGAGGGAGTCAACAGCTCCTACAGTTTTGCATCATCTGCAGACTTGCTTAGTATCCCTTCCAGTCCTGCATCCAAGTCACTTATGAAGATGTTGAAGAGCAGAGGGCACAAGATGCAGCCCTGTGGAACCCCACTAGTGACAGATCAACAGTCTGATATTACCCCGTTCACTATTACCCTCTGTGCTCAACCCATGAGCCAATTGCTCACCCAGCACATGATGTGTTTATCCAGCTGTATGCTGGACATTTTGTCCAGAAGGATCCTGTGAGAGACAGTGTCAAAAACTTTACAGAAATCCAAAAAGATTACATCAACTGGCTTCCCTTGAAATCCGATAATTATTTTAAAAAAGTGAATTTACAATCAATGCTGAGTTGCCCTGTGTGCAACTGTGTGTTCATTTTGTACTGAACCTGGGTTGTTTTATCAGCATAAACTTTTGTTCCAAAGACCAATTTCCACAATTATCTAATTAGTTTAGTGGGGATGTTCCTTGCAGCTTTAAAGTTTTTTTATACAGAAACTCTAATTGGAGTTGGTTTTATAAATTATGGAGTATGGGAATAAAAATGCATTTATTTGTGTTTACCTTAAGTTTTACTGCCTTTAGTCTAACGCATTCTGAGAAACAAACTACACACAATGCTATTATTTACTCTGGTGTGTTTTACTTCTTTTGTCCCTTGTTATTTGAGATCACTTCTTTCTCAGAAAAAATCATTGTTTCTCAAATATCACACACAGTCAAAGTCTTCTGCTGTACTTATCATGGTTTTGTTCAAGTTAAACATATGGTCTTGAAAAAAGCTGTGAAAAAAGTCTTTATCATTGTCAGTTTTGCTAATTCTAGAAGAACTAGCAGCTGGAAAGCTCTGAACAATCATGGTAGTCAGACCAAGAAAAGTAGGAAATGTGAGAGAGAGGGAAAAAATGTCTTACTAAGCTAAAGCTGGAGAAACGCACTCTATTTCAAAATACCATGCAAGAACCAAATATTGCCAATGAAAATATCAAGAATGGAAAGAGGAAGAAAGCATCAGCAAAGGATGAATAGAATATTTATTCTGCAAAAAGGGAAGCAGAAACCCTTCAAGATGAAACCTGTATATGATCTTTTTCTACTCAAAATCAGCAATGCCTTTTTAGTGAAAAAATATCATAGTGGTAATTATAATGAATTCAATAAATTGCATCTTTAAAGGCTGATTAGCAAACCATCCCAGTGTCTAATCAAGATCACTAAATGCTAAGTCCACCTGCCCCTGACAAAAGAAACAAAACCAACAGGAACTTCTTCTGAGACAGACTGTTTCAGAAACTCCTGTACTGAGGTTTCTTCTTTTTCCCGACTCCCAATACATCTACATTACTAGGTTAGTTCAAATCCAGAGCCTATTTTGAGGCAAACCTCCTAGTCATCCCAAGTAACTATCTTTTGCATTGCATTACAGAGCAAACTCAAGGAGCATGTGGATGAAACTAAACTGCATGACATGGAGCACACCTAATACATCCAGCCTGGGGCACACAACCAGCTCAAAGAAACAATGGCTCTGAAATGTGTATAATTTCAATCTCACTTCCCTAGCTGTTTTCTTCTGCAGGTTTACTTTCCTTGCTTAACACTGCTTACCAATGTAGATATAAGCCATGTGGTCTAAGAGCAGACTAAGTAAACCACAAGGTGATGTAGACACTGGTACAGTAAATGCTGCATAAAAGGCTCTGTGAATAGCTGATAGTCTTGGCTCACTGGCATTTTTGAAAAAATGGAAAAAGACTTGTCAGGACATAAAATTTTATATGAACAGAATCAAAGCATGCCTCCCTAGTTTTTCATGGTAATAGCTGTTAAAGACAAGTTTTAAAAATAAAGCTATTTGAGTGAAACAACTTGAATTTCCATTTTAGAAAAGTGAGGATGAAAAGTGTGGGGTTTTTCAGTTCTTT
Organism: Pseudotriccus pelzelni; assembly: GCA_035584735.1. NCBI lineage: Eukaryota > Metazoa > Chordata > Aves > Passeriformes > Tyrannidae > Pseudotriccus > Pseudotriccus pelzelni. Next base: position 44,525,011 of record JAWMRA010000130.1, read on the forward strand.
TCAGTTCTTTTTTCTGTTTTTTGTTTGTGTTTTTTTTTTCCTAACACTCTTTGCATTTGGGTTGCTTAATCTTCTTTGTTTTTCAAAACAAAAGGCCCAGCTCTTTCTTCGAACTCCATTCTTTTCAAGGGATCAGTTTCTCAGATTGGTGAGATATACTCAGAGTTGCATACATCTGTCTTGTCTTTAACTTTTGAACCTATTGGCTTGTTGCTACCAGTTTAGGAATACTGGTCATGGAGAGTTGAAGGAGGGTGAAAGCTACTGAGAGTGAGTATTCTGTGAAAGCTCAAATCCTTTTAGGCATGTAGAAACTAAGTGTAAGAGACAATACCATAAGAATTCAGATTTATTTATCCCTGCTGTTCATGGAGTGTGAAAATAGTGAATTAGCTAAATGCTATGCAGAAATGATAAATTTAACTCTTAGTCATCAGCAGTTGCATATGAGATATTTCATCTCATGGAGAGACATTACTTGCATTTTATTTTCCTTATGTGTTCTGGGGGGAAATTAATATGGAAACCACCAAATCCTCTGGTTTTAATTTAAATGTTGAGGGGTTTGAGTTTTGTCGGGTTTTATTAGATTTTAAAAAAATTTAAGAAATACATAGCTCAGCATAAGCTGAGATGTATACAGTGTGGTTGCACTGGTACATAATGTATGGGTTTAATCTCCCAACCCAGTTGCTGTTCATGTTGCAGATATGTCTTTGCCCTCATTTATAAAAGAAATGAGCATATGCTCTGATTCCCTGACAAAATTAAGTTATTGCACTGTCCCCATAGAGTCCTATCCAATTCCTGGATGGAAACCACCTTTGAAAAACCTGCTGCAGCTGTGGATGGCCTCCTTATTTTCATCACAGCATCCTTCTAATTACCATTGGAATTGTAATACTTGCTGGCATTAGGGGAAAAAGAGGGAGAAGGAAAAAAAGCCTGGTATTTTTCTCCCAGCATCATCTAGCTCTGTGTTCTGTGAATCAGATGCTGCCCTTCACACAGGAGAAGACACTGGAGGAAGTCTTCCTCTGGAAAGTCTAATGAATTCCCTGGAGGGGATGAATAATTTTATTCACCCTACAGGAAGAAGCAGGAGGGGTTACCTTCATCATGCATCTGCAGAGAGTCAAAACATCTCATTTGGGACAGAGCAACAGGCAGACTTTTCAACACCAGCCCAGACGCTGGAGTGACCAAACACATTCCTGCCACTGCAACCTCATCCACAGCTCACTACACAGTGTACACATTTGCCTGATAAAATAAGGAAGCTCATCTCTTCTAGTTCCAGCAGATCCAAGCCTTATTGTATTCAAGTTTTCAGAAGATTCAATTAGGTAAACAAAGTTGTTCATAAAAATGATAACCATCCCCAATTTTTAGTAAGGTTGTCTGTAAACAACACAGGTACTCACCTAAAGTAATAACAAGTATTGTAAGTTTCAGCTTTTACTTCGCTCTCCTCAAGAGGGAAATAAAGAGGTATAAGGTTGTCAAAAATGTTGGGCTTTCTTGAATTTGTAGTTGGATACTCTGTATAAGGAGAGTAATAAGAAAATGTGACATAAGAATGAAGGTACTGTACAGCAAGACAAGGTCAGACCCAATATTCTGTGTCTCACAGTGGCCAGGAGCAGTTTCCTAGTAGTGTCAAGTTGTAAAAGATTATAAGAACAGGAGAATTTCCCTTGTAGTTCTCCTCAGTCCTCCACTTTCCTCAAAAGTCTTCAGTTTAGTTCAGAAATTCAAGCCAGCGTTTGTATCTTTGTTTAATAGCCCTTTATACATCTAACTACAAATGGAAGAAAGGTTGTCCTCAGTGTGCTACCTAAGATAATATGAACCATGAATTGGGACCTTCCTGAATTCATCAGAATTCTGAATAAAATACAGAAAGATTGAAGAGCAACATGCAATTTTATATTTACTTTTTGTATGAACATTTAAATTATGTTTAAATGCCTATCTTTGCACCCTGGAGGGTTTTAACGTCTGTAATCTTAATAAAATATTATTAATATTTTAGTATATTAATAAAATATATTAGTAACATGATACTTAGATTAATAATAGTAAAAAATTATGAATATTGTATTTGTAAACTTAGTAAAGTGTTATGCTGTGGGGTTGTCTCCCAGAGTCTCATTTATCTTTATGGTTACTATCTGCACCCATAGAATTTCTAATAAAAATGATGCCCAAATCCTGGAAGTGTTCAAGGCTGGTTGGATGGGGCCCTGACCTATCTGATCTAGTGAACAGCATCCCTGCCCATGGCAGGGGGAGTAGAACTGGATAGTCTTGAATGTCCCTTCCTAAATCGTTCTATGATTCTGTGATCTACACCACACTTCGTTTTTCAGTATTTCTCATCAGACATATCCCAGACTCCATTTCTTATCTGAATTTAACCAATATCTTGAAGCATGTCAATATAATTGTTCTGAAAATCCATCTACTTTGTACTGTTCTTTTCAATGGAAAAAAAATGATAGCTTAGACTTTCTTACTTTTTCTAATTAGAATTTATCAATTGCCACTTATAAATTTAGTGTTTGGTACATGCTTCAGTTCCAAGTATATCTAAATATATCTGGCTGCTACAAATATCTGATTATCCTATAGGAAATGTAGTTTATAGTTCTTTTTGTACCAATATTAGTTGTATTCTGAAATTACAAGCCTGATTTTATTTTATATTTCCTACCTAAATGTCTCCAGTGCCTTTTTTTTTTGTTAAAATATTCCTTTTGCCAAAAGATTCCTGCAATGTATAAATGCATATTTATAAAAGTATTTTTCTCTGACAAAAAAATGTATTTCTTTTTTTCCCCTGGTCTTTCTCTATAATATACAGAAATCTCCACGTTTGAGGCAGCAACTCAAAAATTTGATTCCATAAGAACAGCATTAAAAGCTATAAATATATTTGGCTCAAATTAAATGTATTTCTGGAATGTAAGTTTATCCTCTCAGAAGCCTGGATCTCTCACTGAATGCATCTATACAATTCTCTCTATATTCAAAATTTACAATTTTGACCATGTGGGTCTTGCATTTTGTACAGATTGTTCAGTCAACATATATAATGACTTACATTGTCACGTAAATGCCCACTTGCAAAATAATGCATTTCTTCTACAACCTTCTTCAAGTCAGTGCAGCTAAGGCTAAAGGCTCTAAAAAAAATGACACCAGGAAAGAATCTGTCTGAAGAAAGCCAGTAATTCCCTATTGTTTGGCAAGGCTGAATTTATTTTGAGTAATTGGTGGTTTCTACAAGAATACAGTGATAATTATATTTTCTCAGGAAACAGACAAACAGCCTTTCTTGGTTTGTTTTAAGAACAAACACATCACCACTATAAGTATTTTCTTACTGAGTCTCAGGATGAAACAGGTTCTAATGGAATGAAATGTGATACTGATATTGAAAGGGTAAATTTTTAGGGCATTTTGCAAAAGAGAAAATTAAAGGCAGAGTTGGCACAAACTTTATAGAATCTGTAGACATGTTAAACAGTGTGTGCATATCCAAACAGAAAAATTGGGCTAGTTATTTTATGCCGACAGTAGCACCCCAGATTCAGCTAGGAGTGCATATTAAAACTGTGAGCTTCAGTGGATTGAGCACTAATCTGGAAAGTAGATTAACATTATTGAAGCCACAGGTAAATTAGTACAACACGGTTTGGGGTTTTTGGGGGTTTTTTTTGGGATATTTGGCACAACTTTCATGAGTGTAAAGTACTGCCATGATATTCAAGTGCAATGTACATTTCCCCAGACATATATAGGGCTGAATAATGTTCTCCATTACAGCAGTACTGAGGATGGCTCCTTATAAGCAGGGAACTTCACAGATATAATTTAATCCCATTGTTTATCACTTTTTTAATTTTCTGATTTTAAGCTCTGACGCAAAATTGCTTGTGGGCTATAATGACTAGTTTACCATAGTTGCTTGCTAATAGTGATCACAAAATATTTGCTTCATTGTTAAATGTGTATTTAATATTCATGTAAATATTCTATAGAAGTTTACAAATAATTTTCTCATAAATAAGCATGTAATGACTGAGTATTCTAGAAATAGCCTTTGTTATACATTACAATCATAACCTTGTGTCTCAGTCTTTGATATTTCATTCACTGTCACTTTTGAAGATAGAAACATCTAGAAAAATGTTCACATTTTCAGCAATGACTCATTGACAAGGATGAAGTTAACAGATACAGTTATGTATAAAGATGATGATCCATAAATTCCTAATTCTTTCTGGAAATAGTTGTGTGGTTTTAACCACCTTATTATGCATATAGAAAACTTTACATAAGATATGGCTAACATCATCAGAAGACAATAATATAAACAATAGAAGCATAAGAATTCAATGGTTTTTAGACTGAGTAAGAAAAACAAAACCAGCAACAATTGAATATGCAGTAGTTTTACTTTTGTGTTGATAATCCATTCTTCTGCAAATAGTCTACAGGCTGATGGAAAGTTGTTTACTTATTCATTCCCTTTGGACATAGCCATCATGATAATTTTACTAACGCAGATTTTTCTCTCCTGGAACTGAATAGCACTGTTGAAATATACCTCTCCGAATCAGATTTGACCAAATGCTCTCCACTGAGCATTTCCTGTAATTGTCAAATTCTTTTGGTACTCAGGTAAATTTTTTGATTCATTTCTGGGAAGAAGTCCCCTGCCATAGCTTCTTACTGCAAGCACTCCCAGAAGTTGAACAGAGGACTGTGTTTCTCCCTTCACCAACTGCAAACATATTTTGCATACAAGTTAATGTTAATGTTATTACAATGAAAAAGGGTGATAAGCTCATGGATGCTCTTATGCATCCAACCACACAAAGGAGGTTTAGGAAGTGGATCAACAGCTTTTATATTCTTAGATTCCATTTTAGTTAGGTGAACAAATATAAAATAATTAACAGTAAATATTAAATACAGAAAGAGACAAAACAAAACCAGTATCAGTAGAGGGAGAGAAGAAATGGCCTCAAGTTGTTCCAGGAGAGGTTTGGATTAGGGAAAATTTCTTCACCTTTCTTCACAAAGGGTTGTCAAGCACTGGAACTGTCTACTCAGGAAAGTTGTGGTGTCACCATCCCTGGAAGTGTTCAAAAGGCACAAGGATGTGGCACGTGGGGATATGATTTAGTAGTGAACATGGGGGTGCTGGGTTAATTAGTAGGAATTGATGATATTAGAGGTCTTTTCCAACCTTAATGATTTTAAGATTCTAGGTCTTAAAGGTCTCATGTAGGTTATGCTGAGGAGACACAGCCATTGACAGACTGACATTCTGTAGGTCTGAAAGCAATTAGGAAGGATGAATCCAAATAGATTGCACAAGTCTGGAGCAAATGGACTACATCCTCAACTGCTTTAAATTGAAGTATCTCCCCTGAGTTTAGTGCAGCTGCTTTGATGCTATCACAAGAACAATAACAGCAACAAAACATGACTTTTCACATAAATGTACTTCAATGTCCTTCCAAGAACATTCATGTAAATGCGATTTAAGGAAAGAGTTGTCTTCACTCAGAGCTCAAGACTGTTGAAGAACCTTACTGCATGTTGTCTGCTCATACTCAATATTTAATGGCACTATCCTCAATATGTACCATACGTAAGCATGTATTCTGCTTTATCAGCGCCTGTCAACTATGGAAATAAAATGTACCACCTGCCCCCATGAGATCATTTGTAATTAATCTTGTAACCACAATATTTTGTAGAGTACTTGAAAACAGAGGGCAGTTACTTGCATCTTCATGCTTTTGCTTAAAATTTGTGGTCTTTAAAAGAAAATTGTCTTCACGGGCTTGATTTAAAAATTAATAATTGATTGAAAGACATCCTCAAAATAGAAGATACAGTCTTCACAACAGGAAATGTAAAATATAGTTCAGCAATACATAGCTTTCCGAGTTTCTTGCCAAGTTATGACAGATATACTGATTGATTACTAAAAGGTATAAGCAAGGCCAAAATCTGGATAGCATATTCCTGTAAGACTAGAACTACTTCCTCTTTGATTAGCTCTTGAATCCGCACTTTAGCTTTAGTTTACATCATTGTGTAACACTGTCAACCAAATAGGTTTGCAATGTCTCCCTGAACTTTAGTGTTAGTTATCTAGAAACATGAAGTTGTAGATTGTGACAGGTTTTATTTCCATGGGGACTACAGCAATTGTACTCTTACAGGTTTTGTCATTAATTTGCCAGTACAAGAAAAGGTGTGTTCATCAACGAGCATGTCCACTAACAGGTACTTTTGAGACCTAATTTGAGGAAAGTTTCATTGCCCTTAGAACATTTAATTGTTTCCATCTTTGGTATTTATAAAATGCTTCCCCCTAGTAAAATGGAGTAGCCTGAAAGGATTTCATATGAATATTAATAAAGAAAAGGGTTTTTTAAATACCAACACAGAAATTTCTACCAGTATTTGAAACTTGCAAAGAAGCAAGATTTGTTTGGAGGAATGGCTAACAACTCGTGTCAGGGAAAATATAAGCAACTCTGACAAACACACTTAAAATAGCCTAATATATTATAAACAAAATCCTCCTTTTGATCATTCAAACCTGAATGTGAATGATTAAAAGGCCCTAAACAGGAAATAGAACAAACAGTTCTAAAAATAGATAATCTGCCTGAGTATTTTCATTTATTCATTTTTGAAGTCATTTAATTCTTTTAATCAATGTTAATCCTCATTTGGTGTGTTATTTTGGTGCTTGTGTCTGCCTCAGCAGCAACTTCAGATTCGAGGGTTGATCTTCTGTAGAAAAACTAGAATATCTGAATAAAAAAACAGAACGGCCTTAACTTTCTTTTTACCTTTTGATGCCTTCCTCATAATCATCACTAACACATCACTGAGAGCAGGAAGGTATATAAACACATGCAAGACTAAGAGTGTTTAAACAACGATCTAAATGTTTCTATCTAAATTATTGAGAAGTTAAAGTTCTTTGACAATTACAATTCAATATTCCAAATTGCAGAAATGTTATTAGCAAATTTCAAATGAACTGTTTATTTAGAAGTGGTTTTATTTGTTATGTTTTTTTAAAAAACTGACATTTCTCATAGTGACACACCTAAATATTATTGTTCCTCCTAGTGATTTTGGTGAGGCTGTTTCTCAAGCAGCTCCATCCTGTTCCTAAAGTCTTGGCAGTGAAGAATTTTGCATATAGATGTAGGGTTAATATTCTCAAACAAATTTAATTTTGCTGAAATGACCATTTGTAAATTTATTTGAACCAGAAAACTGTAAAGAGTCTTTTTCAGACTTCTTCATGCAAAACATTTATCCTGCAATCCAGGGCACTGGGACCTAGCAATGCCCCCGAACAGAACTAATACATGAACTCTCATGCCTGGCCCACAGCCACTCTGTTGTGCCAGCCTGTGTGTGCTTGATGAATGTTTCTCTTTCCCTTTCTTTCAATTGCTCCTCCTTGTGTTTTATCCATAATGATTTCGTCAAATCCAAAACTTCATCATAAACTGTCTTGGTATGAACAAAACAATGTATTTGACACTTATGAAATATGAAAATATGGAACACTTCATAAAATCAGCTAATTCCACTGCAGGAAAAAAAAAAAGCAAATATTGCAACTTTGAAATTATTGTTTTTTAAATGGAGCTGTTCGCCTCTGTCTTGAGTACTTTTAGCAGTTCCAAGTGTATTTAAACAAAATAAGGGTTTGTTTTCCTACTTTTCAGCCATTAGGAGAAATATATCAGGTTTAAATATACCCTTCAGGAAAAAAAAAAAATAATGTGAGCAAAATTGCTCACATTGCATTGCTTAAGACAAATAAGATGTGATCTTCTGTTATTTTTTTATCTCATTGCTTTCCCAGCAGGATTACTTTTTAGCATGCAAAGAGATTAGGTCAGTCCAAAAACCCTGATGATACTGTTTCACGGAAGTTTGTATTTTTCACGCAGTAAACCATATCTATATTGTGTTAATAATTTCCTGTAAACCAACTATGTGATTCTCATTGATTTATGTAGGGATTTGATTGAGCAAGAACTAAGCTAGGAAGAGCCTACCACCATGTGTAGTTCTAGGTCTAGAAAAGACTGTCACATCTTCAGGCAAATAAAGAGCGACTGAAAATATCCACATCTGCATTATACTAATGTCTGTTTACTGTTACAACAGAAATTGGCTGATTACTCTGAATTCTTCTTAGATTTTTAATTGTTTTGATAGTTCTTTTTATGTAGGATCATGTAAGTAGGATATTATTAGTTTCTCTTTCCATAACATGGAAAAAGACCAGCTTCTACTAGGATGAAAAAATATTTAATGTTTTTTGATAAATAATATTTTTTATATATGAATTTTTCTACACTGCTCTAATTTTATAATTATTTTAGAAAAAAACGTAATCATTATAAGAATAGAATGTTATAATTCTTCAATTAATGCCACCTAAACAAAAATTAGAGTTGTTTGAATACTTGATTTATACAGCCTAGCTTTGAGACATATGATTTTCTGAGTTACAGAGGTACCAAGAAAAAAATACCATCTTTGTGTTTGATTTAAGCTTAGAAATAGCAAGGAGATAAATTCTGACATTTTGGTGTAGTCAGTCTGATGGCAATGGAAGTTCATTTTATCACCATGTACAGAGTCCAGCAGTGCTATTAACTGGTCTCATTAGTGAATTGCCTTGTTTCTCATCACTATTCTATTCCTCTATTTAATTTTTTTTGTACTATTTATTGTTCAAGACCAAACAGAATTATCAATATTTTCAGATTTACGTGTTCTGATTCCACTTGTTCTTTTTATTCTATCATTATAAAGTTTTATTGAAGCAGCTTAGAATGAGTATTCAAGTTCTGATTATTCCCCTGTTTCTGCAGATATGATAGCATGAAAAGATATATAGGAGACAGACTGTCCTCAGTTTTGTTAGACAGGAAATGGACGTTGTCTGCAATGCTCTATTCTCTTTTTCAGCTATTCATCAAGTGCTAGAATATTTGAAAGTAAGTTGTCTTTGTGAAACTGTTTCACAGAGCAGACCATGTTCTAATAATATCTTTTAAATATATCCCCACTTATAAACTTTTTAATCTCTTTTATTCCTGGGACTTGCTTCTACAAAAAAAACCCACCTTATTTTATTAAAATCAAAGCTCCTTGATGAAATATTAAGTGAAGTTTAGCTAATTAAAAATAATTATTTTAAAAAAATTAATTAAAATTTTGCCTTGAAATATTTGTTTCATTTTTTGGAACTGTGTGTATCTATTTTTCATCACTTACTTTTGGTATTATAAAACCAAAGAGTTTTAGCAAATTTTACCTGTAGAGAAACTAAAGGCTTTTTGTTTTATTTTGATTCCCATGAACATAAATTTTAAAATTTTGCAATTTGTACAATTGCATAATTGCAAATAAAATGTGTTCCTTCACAGATTGTAATTTACACACTGAATTCCTAACTGAAATCTTTCAGGGAAATAGTAAATGTAGAGTAAGTTACAGATTCAGTGCTGAGAGCAGCCAAATGCAGTTAAAAATAATTTTGAAAAGTTATTTACCTCTGAGGCTGTTGTACTTCTGGCTGTTCACAGTTTACCAGCACATGTGCTGTTTCCTTTTATGGGCTTCAAAGGCCTCTGTCTTTGAAGATGCAGAGGTTAGGCTGGTAAGTCACTCCACTTAAGGTTGTCTACCTCCACTATCCATGCACATGAAAGCTGCTGGGAAAAATTTCAAACCCACTTCCATTTGAGCCTGCATAATTTTGTAACTAACTTTTTAAGTTAATACTGTAATTTTAAGGCTGAAAAGTGCATATATAAAATTACACGTATGACAATGAAGACCACATTTGGCAAATCTAGCAAATTTTAGCACAAAGTTCCACATGCTGAGGAACTAAAGCTTGACAAATTAGCTCCAGATATGGCCATATTAGTGGGAGCTGGAGACAGCCCTACAGGGCTGGCTTTTCTTTGACTTAAGAAATGCCCTCGAGAAGACTCAGTTGAGCTAATGAAGGCATTTTATAAACAGTTAAAAGCTGTTGTTGGGGGCTGGTAGAAACTCGTGTTTCAGCAGTTAGTAATTATGAGCCTTTCCTATCAGCTTTCAGAATACATGTCCTGTCCCAGTCGTGGCAGACCTGCTGAACAGAGAATTTCTGGTCACTAAATGTCCACACACTATTTTGTGTGTAATAACATCTGCAGTGTCTTACCTCTGCATCTCTATAGCTCCCTGTGAAAATCAGTCAAAGGCCAAAGTTTCCAATCAGTAGCCTGATCAGTAACTGTAAAAGCATTTGCTCAGACCAATAATTAATAAACAGGGTTTACACCAGCCAAAGGGGTCATCAGAGGGTGAAAGATGTATGACTGACCCATCTGGTAAGACAACAGCACTTTTTTCTGTCTTGAAAGAAAGTGTAAAAAAATAATAATTTTTTTTTACATGTTGATTACTAATATGAGTCAAACTGACCTAAAAAAATTAATTCTGAATAAGTTATTTCACCTAAATATGAGACCAGTGGCCAAACATGGGGTTTGCATGTGTTTATTAGTAGATTTTGTTATATGAATAGCTAATATTTATTACTAATAAATACACTAATTAAAGCCATACTAGTCATTTCCATTAGCTTACACTCAAACTTCTTTGGAGCTGTCTGTCTGGTTTTAATCAAAACCAAATGGTAATCCAAGTTCTCAGGCTGGAACAGCTAAGAGGAAGTCATTCAGAGGAGGCAGAAGAAAGCAGAAAAGATAAACAGATGATATTCACTAAATTTGTGTAGAGCAAAGGATGTAGATGCTGTGGGTTACTCTGGAGACATGATTCAGGCACCCTGTCAAACTGGAACGAAGTAGTTACAAGTGTTTTATGTCAGCAAAATACTAATATGATCAAGATGGAGTCTGTCCTTTTGCTTTTGCAGAGCTGGATTTGTGTGACTCCTGAGGATTCTCAGAAGAGGTAAGCAACGTCTGCCACTGCCTGTGATATGACTGTGTTTAAACTGTAGCATTCATTTTCTCTGGTCCAGTTTATTCTCTTGAGTAGCAATAGTTTTAGCGTACGTGTGTAAATGGTATCTCTCTCTGTATGTTTGCTCTACGGAACAGCACTAGATCCTTTGTTCATGTGATGTGTTAATTGACTTTAGACCACGTTGCTTTCTGCTTGTTTCTGACTACCTGGTGCCAAAAGACCAGGTGTTTCTGAAATGTTCCCCTAGATAACTGTTACCTTTGCATGAACATTAGAGATGCGTGAAGTATTTTTTTAAAAGGAGAAACAGACCAGGAGGGAGGGGCTTGAAAACACTTTTACATTATGTAGCTGTAGTACAGATCTTCGTGTTATGCAGAAATAGCTCAGCAGTTTATTAAGCTAAATGTCTCGAAACACTCGGTCCTGTCGTCTTTTTCCTTTCCCCCCATCGCTGTGTGCTCTCTCCTTGGCGCAGGCAGGCAGGCTCGCTGTCTCTCCCTCTCCCTCTCTCTCAAAGGCAGGAAATACTTTTCAGGCAATCTGGGCCTGGTTGTTGAGGCCCCTTTCACAAAACATCAGTCTGAATTTAGTAGACAGAAGTCACTGGGAAAAGCTTGACAGGCTCGTGCTTAGCTAAGGCTCCCTCCAGCTGCAGAGGGAGTTTTTGTTAGAATCACACATTGAGCAAAACTGCTTAGAATAGAGCAATGATCTCAGTAGCGAAATCTGAACTTTTATGCTAGCAGGAGCTAGCTGAGACCGGGCTCTTTTGTTTGTTTGTTTGCTTCTTCATTTTGTTGTTTGGGTGTTGTTTTTTTTTCTCGTTTTATTGACCAAATATTTGAGGGAGGTAATGTCCGAATTCCTGATTCTCTTCATCTAGGTAAGGCTGTCTTGGAATCTTTCTCTACTTTAAACTATAAAAAAAATTTAAAAAATAAGAAGGAAATAAAAGAAAAATCAGAAAAGAAACAAGCAGTATCCAGCAATGGAGTGCTCCGTGTTCGGGATCTCAGCACTAGAACTGGAGGTAAAAAACTTATAATTTTAAAAATATGCATTTAGTTGTAGACTGTGACAATTCTGTTTATTAAAATATGCCAGATCTATAAAAATACTTAATGTACATTTTTCTTGGTCTTTTAAAAATATGTTTGATATGCTGGACTTTATTTGCATTCTTATATAAATAGAGCCGTATAGTCTTATTTGCATATTTTTTTAAATGGACGTTAAATAGGAAAGCTAGAGGTGTGAACGATTTCTTTTTTCACCTCATTTAGCAACACGGAGGGCATTTAGGGCTATGGTTTTTTTTCTCCCCCCACCTTCCTTTCCCTCCCCTCCAGCAGTAATGATGATGAGAAGTGTTTTAGGTCAATATATCAGTTATACCTCTGCTGGGCTTGTTCTCTAGCCTTCTCTCAGCCATACATGAAATTTGTAGTATAAGAAACAACACAGTCTTAAATGTGTACACCCTAAATCTGAAATTCCAGGATTTATTTGTTGGCTTTACCTAAATTAGGTTATTTTTAGTAACCTATGATTAGATACACAGTTTGCTCTGTGCTTTGCTAGCATTTAGAAGAAGAAAAGCAAGACAGTAAATGTCAGCTAAGTCTAATTTTCAGAAGGATGTATGGATTTACTCAGTCTTTTTTCTTAACGTGGTAAACTTTTAAGTAGTAAAAATAACAAGAATCTGCTTTTAAGGAGTTTAGGGAGAAATTCAATGTGTTTGACTGATATGTGAATGGGTGAATATTTTATGTAAAGTTGTGATTTAATTATTAAATTGTTATGGATATCATAAGCATTTCTCATGGCGAACTACATAGCATTTTTAGTCTTTCTGAAAGTCTAAAAGGACAGTTGTTGCTTATAAGTAATCCGAAAGATTCTTTCTTATGGGCATCATTAAGGCTCCATATACTTGCTGGCCAGATTGGTAACTTAAAGAGGAGTTGTATGTTCACGTATTTCAAGAATCTTTTAACTGTGTTTTTACTGAACATTTTTTGAAATGATTGGTGAGTAATGAAATGACTTTGTGTTGTGGAAGGATATGAAGACCAGTACTCCATAATGGAGTCAAGTATCTGCTCTGAGAATTGTACATTTTAGTGCCATTTGGGTAGAATAAAGTTGTTTCTGGTGGTCAGAAGTGGCTCTGGGTTGTGAAGGGCACGCATCTGAAGAGGGCAAGGAACAACCTGTAGGTAGCAAATTGTTCATGATTATATTCTGAGGTGAATTTTAAAATCACAATCGCTCATTTTCTTATGGACCTTACCTTCTCCAGGTAGGTGTCCTGGTCTGGGAGAACTGTGATATGTAGGTAGTGGGGCTAAGAAGTTGAGAGGAATCTGAATGGCTGAGTGTCTTTGTCACTTGCACAAAATTTATGCTGAGACACTGATGTCTCAAAGGATTTAGCCTTAGTGCCTTTTACTGCAGTGTTCCCATACTTACTTCTGCAAGTATTTGTGCACGTATTTAGTATTAGTGAGTGCTCTAGTTAAACAGAAGAAAATATTCCATATCAAGCAGTCATTTTCTGCAGCTCTTCTGGGTTTTAAAGCATGTAATGACCTCATCTGACCTCACTTGCAGATGAAAATACTTGACACCTGAGGCAGTTGAACTACAGGGTGGACAACAGAATAGAACCCAGAAAGCATTTTCTCATTTAACTCTGAAGTTTCTTGTAGACTATAATAAAAAGGAACACAGATAGTTGCCTGCCTTTTAAATTTAGAAGGCAAATCATTGCTCAACTTCTATTTCTACTTAGTCTAACTTCTCCATTATGGTAACCTCATTTGGTTTTTTTTAAGATATGGTTGTTCAAGAAAAAGAATTCACAGAAAACCTACTGTCTCAGAAACCCTCTAAAATTATTTTATAGATACATACAATAAGAATGGAAAATGAGTATCTAGGGTGCTTTGGCCTTGCTCTGTTCCTTCAGAAATGTTAATGTTCTTAGTTTGAAACAAGAAAATAGCCCAAGTAGTTATATCAAATGACTCCTGTAAGGGAAGTTAAGAATTTATTTCTGCAGCCTCAAGAGAAATTAATGCAAGTGCTTATATTAATATAATAGAAATTATTCAAATAGACTTCCTTCACCATAAATTTATGTGCCTGCAAACTCATTTTCTTTTAAACCTTGTACCTGTTGACCTTTGTGTTAAATTCCGTAATTAAAACACTGGAAAAAAACGTTTGTATATTTAGGCCTAATTCCTAAATTTATCCATAACACAAAGCAATCCCTCCTAAAAGAAAATTAAACCCGAAGATACCAGCTTGGGCGGCCAGTTTTCAAACAGGCGAGGTTTATAGTAATTCTGTTCAATTGATGAGCTTAATATCAATTTTTGAAATTATTCTTAAGGTGATGGAACAGTCAAAGGATTAGCTTTACACAAGTCTCAGAAGTTAATTAACTTTTTTTAAATTGTCTGAGGCGTTAAGTTGCATTTTTTATGACAGTTTTCTGTTGTTCTTAACATGAATTTTGTTACTGAAATGTATCCTCTTTGTTATAAAGCATCCCTGAAGAGGGCAGTAGCAGAAGGAGGAAGAGAACTTACAAATGGTTTTCTCTTTTCTCAATAATGAGACATATTTTAGAGTATTCTCCTTTTTTCTTTTAGTCATCTGGTTCCATTTTCTGTTGTTTGTTTGTCTGGAGAAAAAAAAATTAAAATATGGTTTTTTATTTTGGTGTTCTGCTCTTTTCACAAAAGGAAAAGCAAAAAGACAAAAACAGAGTAACAGAGGGGCCAGAGTAATTGAAATAGTATATCCGGAAGGGCCAGTTCTTGATTTCCTCCCTAATAGGAGAGAGCCTCTGGAAGTCTCTGATCCAACATGTCACTCAAAGTGGGGTCAACTGGGGCAAGTTGCTCAGGGCCTTGTCCTCTTGAGTTTTAAATATCTCCAAAGATCATGATCAGCATTAATACATACTAAGGGCTTTAAGACTGGCTGTATACACGTGTTTTTAATACATGTGTGTATATACATGTATATGTACATGTGTACATATTCATATATGTATACGTAAGTTTTACCCCAGATCAAAATTATATCGAATTTTCACATGCAAATCTTATGTATATGTAAATATTATTTTATTGTAATAATTACCAATATTTAATTCCAATATTTTTATCATATTACACCATTAATATTTGTTGATGATTTTAGATACTACTTATTTAATAACAGTCTGTTGGTAGAGGATTTCAAATCCACTATTACCATAATTGCTTGTTTCTCTTTAGTGAAGAAAATCACTTATATTTAAATTAGAAATGCCTGGAGTTTTATCTCTGGTGTATTGTACATCAGTTACTGAACATAAATATAGAGGTTTGCCTTGCGCTGTACATATCTGCACTAAAACCGTTTTTACTCATACAAGGTATTCTTTACTTCTAGACTTCGTTTTCATATAGGCTTTTTTTTTTTCTTATGCTGATTTGTGATATTTCCTGTTAGTTATTCCAAGGTACCTAATCTAATAGATTTAGATGAAATGTCCCTGAATTTTAGGATATTTTGTAAACAATTCTGTAATTTCTGAATCTCTACTGGTGGTACCCCCACCCTCTAGCTCACTCTTTATCAGTGCTAGGGTTTCTGGAGTAAGTAGGTCTTATTGATGAGAGTTTCACACAAGGAATCAACCATGACAAACACTCCTCAGTGATAGAATAAATAAATGTTCCAAATTGAACATCATATTACTTGTGGAAGTTCGCCTTATGATCCAAAATTTCACTTTGAATAAGAGGGAGTCAGTGTTGAGTTTCAAATGGACAACTTAATTAGATTGAGAAGTGAGGAAAATCTGAAGTAATATGGAGGATATTTGCAAAGTGTTGTTCAGCTAAGGGAGCTAAGAGAAAATGGAAGAGTCGAGAGGAACCAGTGAGAAATTTATCCAGCCAAACCAATTGGGGTTTCCTTGTTACAGCTGTACAACTGCACCTTATTAAAGAGCACTCAACAACCTTAATATTGTATTATTAACATCTTTGCTAAGACTGTCACAAAGTATGAACCTCTTTTGATCCCCTTATAATTTTTTCATGCAAGATACAGACAGGTAATGGGCAAGGGAGAGTTGCACTGAATTCACTGGTTGAGTCTAGAGCACTTAACTGTCCACTTCTGAGTAGTCCTCAATGCACTGGAAGTTGTACTTATAAATTCATTACACATTTTTTTTGGTCCAGTAAATGGAGATATCCCTTTTCATTTTTCTTGAATTGTTTATCTTCAGGTAACACTGCTTTATCAGAGAGAGGTGGCAGCTTTTAATATTAATGCACTAAAATGAAAAGATTTTGCTGGAAGGATGATTTCTAAGAGTTTTACCCTCCTCTGCAGAGGCTGGACTTTGAGTATTACAGATTCAGAAACAATTTTACACTTAGTTTCATTGAATACCTACGTGCAGATGTCAGTGGCTCCCTGGCAACTTCCAAATGTTGAGTCACTGTCAGCATAATTGGATATATAGCTAAAGATTTTAAGAAAGCTTTTGCATGTTGTGTGAGAATTGGTAGCTGGTGAAGGAAATAGACTTGAATTGGTTTTAAAATCAAGGGGAAACCTCCACATGAGCTCAAGACTCATCTGTTTTGTTTTTTCTGTACTTATACACTCAAAACCCATAATTTCCAGGGTTGGACATAGCTTTCCAGGCAGGCTACAGATGACAACTAGGAGGGTATCATTATAAAATCAGGAGACCAGTTGATGAGTTTGGAATTGAAGCACTCTGGAAAATACTGTGGAGAAAGTCTATTGACTACGTCATATTCACAATATGCCTGTTAGAGGCAGAGAGAAAGGAGACAAAGAAGTGAGATATACACCTTGTACAAAAGTCCTGTGGAAGATTCAGGCTTCCTGAATTCCAAATAAGAATATTATAATGAAAAATAGTAAATTTCAGGGTTATGTTTGAATAAAGACTTTTCCTCCACCCGGTTTCTGGAAGGAAATTTATTGGGGGATAAATTTATAAATTTTATTGGGGATGAATAAATTTATTGAGGAATAAATTCAATTTTTATACTCCCTTCCATAGACAAAGAGGACTTAATTAGGTTCTCCAGTGCATTTACAACACATTTAAACATTTAAAACGTTCAGAGTGTATTATATGTTATTTCTTTCTCTAGTTTCAAAAGATACCTGGTAAAGAGACATTTTGATTAATTTTTGCTTTTCACATCTTCAGCTACATTCCAGAAATATTTGCTCAGTTTGCTCATGGAACTTTTTCACAGGTGCTGCAAAATGGGATTCCAAATGATACTGTTAGTGGTTCCTTCCCACCAAAAACCGTAGTCATCTCAGTAGTCATTCTCTGTAGACTCTCAGTGATAAAATATTTGTCTTTCTCGATGGGAGAAAATGATTTTCAGCTCTTTATGTACAAAGTATAGGCACAATAATGTCAAAAATATTTTTCAGTCATGTGTGCACCAGGAATGAAAACATGCCCCCTGCTATTCAGTAAGCAGGCTGGTTGCCAAAATCATTGTCCTTAGTGCCACAGATTTCATAGCTCATGGCTATAACGAGCAACAGCAACTTTTCTTTAAATGGAAGCACCATATTAGAACCTTAAATCGAAAAGGCTATGGGAATACATTTGGTTAATTTATATTGTTCTCCAAAGGACCTCATGTAGTTAAAAAATTAGTTTTTCATTAGAGTTAGCTAGCAAATGGAATTTCTTCTATTCTGGGGGAAAGCAGGGAGAGGGGGAAGAGAGAAAGGGTGTTGATCTTCTTACCCTAATTCAGGACCAAAAATAATAGCCACAGTGTCTCATAGGATGGCCTTTTCTCATTTCACGTCTTCTTTTCAAGATACCTAGAGTTTTATTCCTTAAGTAAAAGGAGGTGTAAGGAGTCTGCCAATTATATATCTTTTCTATTCTGTGGGAGTGGGGAGCTGAAATGATTTTGGGGAAGATTTGGAAGGATGATGAACTTTCCATATAGAAGCCCTCCTACTCAAAAAGTGGACCATAAATCTTTACACCTTGGATTACATTTCTTTATTCCAAAGAAATGAGCAATTTATATTCTGAAATCAAAACAGTATATATATATAATTTTCATACTATTAAATTTTGGAGACCAGCAGACTTACAGATCAGAATCACTACATATCATGGCTCTGATTTCCTTGAAAATTCTATGCTAGAAATTACTTCTGGTTTGAAACCGTTTCTCTTTCCAGTGGGCAATTATAAATATTATGGCTGTGTTGTCACTTTGGGATGATGCTGTGGTGAAGGGAATGGATTTGTGCAAGAGCTAATAAGACTTTGATGCTTAGTAATTAATGTATTAATTGTACTAATTAAATGTACTTAATTTAAAGTCACTAATGAAAATATGACAAATGCTATAATTAACTTTCTATATATAAACTCTTGAGAAAAGAGTATTTCACTATTTTATCAAGTATTCAAAATAGGACAAAACAAAAAACTTAGGTATTTTAAATGTGGGGTTTAATTGGTTTTTATTTTATATTTAAATTGGGTGTAAATAACATAGATCTTCAGTAAGCTTGGATAACTATGGATCAGTTTGGATCCAGTCATTTCCCCTTTCTCATCCTTGAGGAAGAGGTTCAGCTAATCTGAGGCTCAGCACTGGAAATGAACCAAATACAAATACAACCAAACTAAAATCCACTGTAATCATATGTTGGCTGCAAGTAAAAGCTCTTCTTTGTATGATGATGGGCACTGGTAATGCAGCTACTTTTTGAAGAATAGAAAATAAAGCAACTCCATGATGTTTTATGTGTTCTATCAGTAAATTTGACAAAGTTTGGCATATTGACAAAGTTTGGCTTGCACCTTAGGAGCCAATATTATTTTCACAGAACAAGCAAGACTCTGGATGTCTCTGAATGAACAAGTTGCCAACTTGACTTTATAGTTTGTGGTATCTAATGTACTGAGATTTTGTAATACTCCTGCACGATACCACAATTTTTGTAACATGTTAACTGTCTCGTAAGGAAAGGATATTAACATCCTTTCTTTACCTTGAACATATTACACATTTTCACTGGCAGTAAACTGTAATGATCATATATGACATAGATCAGAATCTGTAAAGCAGAAAAGAAAATAGTTTGCTAAAGGGATAATGAAACTGATCCTCGAAGAAAAGAGGAAATCCTTATCAAGTCAGAAGAATGATTTCAGGTACATGGCTTGATTAACTGCTTATGTTGTATTTCTTGCATCAGAAATAACAAACTTTTTGCAGTATATAATTTATATTTACTAAACATTATAGCTTCTATTTATGTACATGCTTAAGCAAAAAAAAACTTATTTCTGTTTTAATATTTCTGCTTTCTATTTCTACTTTAGTCTTCTGCAAGTTCCTGTAATATGAGGCACAATGAATAAATGTTCTCTCTCTTCGTGGTACTGCTGATTTTTATGTGATTCTAAATCCTCTCTTTCCCAGACAGGAAACATTCGTGTGTTTCATGGCTCCTCAGATGGAAGCTGTACAATATTTATAATCCTTTTTATTGGGTTTTTTTTTTTTTGCTAGACCTTCTCCTACTTTATTTCTCTTTCTGTGATGAAATTACCAAAATTGTATATAGTTTTCAGTTAATTGCATGAGAGTTTAGAAAATATTATTTTATTATGCTACTGTATGCTCAGTCTCTCTTTTGCCTGTTGTGCTACATTCTTTGTAATTTTCACTGGGTTTGAAATTCTGTTCCAGATTACCAGCCACAGTGACTTAGTTTTGAGTTTGTTTTCCTCATTGATAGCAGATATCATAGAGAGTCGTAATATATATTTATAGTTAGGAGTATTTTTTTAACCACTGAACGCCATTTTATTTAGTAACAGAGTTTCATATGCAGTTTTATCTCCTAGCTCTCCACTGCATTTAGGGTAAATTAACAAATTTCATAATTTCACTACTTTTCTTGTTCTGAGTAATATAAAAAGCACAGGTTCTAACAGCTGCTTTCACAAACCTGTTCATGATCTCCCTCTTTATATTAATAAATAAATAAATAAATTGCATATTCTCACTTCTGACTTCCTGTTTAGTGTCTGGGGTGTTTTAATTTTTTTTTTTCATTCTTAATTAGATTTTTCAGTCAGTTTACTACGTATGGAAATCATAATTGCAAGTACGTAGTTCAGGACCAAGTGCTCTTTTATATGATTTGATTTTAAACCAGCTTTTGGTGCATTCAATCATTGCTTGCAGCACTCCAAGTCTAAGACTGCAGAGCAATTCCCCCTGTTCTTCCCACCTTCTCATTCTGTTGAGGTACCACTCAAGAAGCCTAGTAAGGAGCTGGGGGTTTGTGGGCCAGAAATCCCTCTGCTTCCTCTTCCTTTCAGTGATCAGAGAGAAAAGATTGGAAAAAGGCTATCTTATCCTAGGAAAACTATACTTCCCACACCTGCTCCAGTCCCTGCTCAGGATCCCTGCTGACTCTGTGGCTCTCCCTCAAGTAAAGCTCATCTCTTACTCCAAAGGCGTTTGCCATTAGCTTGGAAGAACATCCCTCTTGCAACTTCCCAGATTTCCCCCTCTTTATGTGTCTCCCCTTTTGTTCCTGTGTTCAGAGGGGTAACTTGGGTACCTTCCAGAGTTACAAGTTCATTAATATCTCATTTGAGTATTGTTTTTCAATTCTAACATTTGGTTTGTGATCACTTTATTTTCTTATCCTGGAATCTCTTCTCATAAATGCTTCAATATGAGTCTGTTTCTCACCCTTATCAAAGGGTTGTTACCAGCTGTCTTTTTTTGGATGTTGTTGTTTGATCTACAGCTGGCCAGCAATTTTTGTCCTGAAAGGCATGCGGAATGAAGCAGAAGAGAAAAACTTCAGGTGATTTGTTTCTAGTAAGGTGTACCATCTCTATAGTTATAGGGGTTGCTGTGATTTGGGTCCTTTAAAAGCAACTTTTAAAACAGAGGCATATATTACAGTGTACCTGAGTAGTCAGATTTAATATACCCATTTGTCTTGGTGTAGGCAGGACTTCCGTAGCTTTTCTTGAAAAGTGAGATTATCGGGTACTCATTGCATATTTTCATAGAAGCTCAAACTCTTCTCTTGGAGATAACAGGACTTGGGGTGTGGATTTCTGTCAGATATTAATTATTTAACACCTTTTGCTGCTTCACAAAGAATGTACCCCTGTTTCTGTCCAGTGATTCATGGCTGAAAACAAGCAGTAAGAGATCTCATTAAAAAAAAAAAAAAAAAAAAAAGACAAGTACCATGGGAAAAGTCATTATTAGGGTATGTTTGGGTTTATCTTTACAAAAATCAGCATCAGCTATATTACTAGTCTGTGTTCATATTTATGACTTATAAGTGCATCACATACATACACATGCAAACCTCATCATTAAAATTTATATAAAATATTTCAATTTTTTAAATTTCATTTGGAAGACATACTTATATTAGGAGTACTATGCTTTTTCTGATATTTAGAATAAAGTAGTAAATATTTTCAAAATAGTTATTGGTTCAAACAGTTTTTAGTATTTGATCTTCGATGATTATCTTTTATATATAAAAGAAATTAGGGAAAATGCATCTGGTACTCACTAGATTAATGTCCCACAACAAATGTGCCTTATATTTCTATTCTAGGACAGCAAGGTCTATAACCCTGCACTACAAAGACTGCTTATATAGGAACTGCAGACAAGGTGATCCTCCACTTCAGTAAAATCCAAAGGGTGGTATATGTCCAGGAAATAAGAGGATGAAGGATTGCATTAAAAAAAAAAAAAAACAGGAGATATTTTAAAATAAATAGCTGAGTGAAGACCTAGAGGCTTATGTTTTATCTCAAATTATTTGTAAACAACATTCTCTCTCAGAGATTGGTATGGCATTACTGAAAGAACTGTATGTAAGCCAGACCAGGAAGCTGTGAGATGAGTTTATAGGAAACAGACCCTGTTCACTTAGACTTCCTTAAACAAAGTTTGCTGACTGGGGTCACAGACCAATGAAGATAAAATAATGATAACAAAATAAATATTTCTTCTTGATCTCCACTGCTTACATATGCCTGCTATGTAAAAAATGTAATGAAACAGTCTTTCATCTTCATTTCAGTTTGTAAGCTAATTCTTTGCCTAATTTTTTTTTTTTTTTTTAAATTTAAACCTAAAAGATATGCATCCTGTGTAAAGCATTAGCAAAAATGTAATTCCCCTGGCATGATGGTGGGACTTTACTGCCTGGCTGCCCTCTCAGAAGCTTTCCTGCCACTTAGACTTCATAAACTTTCCTGTGTTCTCTGCAACTTCGTCCCTTCCAAAACTTTTCTATTTATTCCAACAAGGAGGTTGTGTATGGTTCAGTGAATTGTCAGTATGGTGGATTCGTGAAGGCAGCAGAGATGTCCCACCTGGTTCAGTGGCAGTCCTTGCTTTGGCTATATGTGGATGCCTCTGATGTGCCCTCTGGCATAGCAGTGTCTTCCTTATGCCTGCTTTTGCCATAGCCCTTCCATCCTAATGGTATCGGGTTCATTGTCTCAGCTTGTGTGTTGGCTGATACTGCTGAATGTCTCCATGTGTCTGTCCTTCTTTCTTCCACTCTGGGAAAAAAAGAATGGGCTCCACTCCTGTGTCCTGGAAGGCTGAGAGAGGAGATGGAGGACCAGAGAGCCCTGATTATGTGCCTCTGCCTCCCCACTCTTGTAACCTGGATGGTTTTGTGTCCTGTCCTAAGCCCCAGAAGCGAAGCTGGTCTGACAGATCTGGTAGTCACATATACAGGCATTTGAGTAAGTCACCTTCCTTCCCTTTCCATTCTCACTCTAGTTCCAACTAAGTCTTCCTGCTGAAGCTTTTGCAGCTTTCGCTGGTGTCAGTCATAGGTATAGGGTCTGTTTAAGGATAGTTCTTGTAGACTGACATGTTTCCTTCAGGAGAGAAGCAAGAGAAGGTAAAACGTGTATTGAAA
The DNA here is from genome assembly GCA_035584735.1 of Pseudotriccus pelzelni. Taxonomy (NCBI): domain Eukaryota; kingdom Metazoa; phylum Chordata; class Aves; order Passeriformes; family Tyrannidae; genus Pseudotriccus; species Pseudotriccus pelzelni. The sequence continues at coordinate 44,548,126 of JAWMRA010000130.1, forward strand.
AATGCATGGCACAGCCAAAGCTGAATGGAATTTCATGAGACAAAGATGTTTCTTTGAATTTCAAAAGCCTGCTGGAAACAGTTTAATTTGAGTTTCTCAGAAGAAAAATCACAGAAACCTTAATTGAAGTAAAGTGTTAGACAATCTAACTATAGGAATGCTTACCAATTCATTATCACTTTGTGTTTTACCAGTTGTAAAGTAACTATCAGTTTTGTGGGTCTAGATACAAAGCTTCCAAAAATAAGCTAGCATAAAAGTTTGCCCGGGTTTTATTTCCATTATGTTTTATAGTGAAAGGAGACAGTCATTAAATTATTATCAAATCCATTTAAAATGACATCTAATTTTGTAAACAGTGGGAAGCATCACAGCTGGTTCTCGAAGGGGGTTCCACTGTAGTGTGATCACCCACTGCTCACTTCCATTTCCTTTGGTCAAGAATTGTCTATTGGGTCAATGTTGCCAATATTCCTTAGTTCAAACACACAATCAAGAAATTTAGTCCAGGAGAAGTCTTTATCATTTGTGGGTTTGTTTCAAACCTTAATTTTTCAGCAAGTTAATAGCACTAAGCAGTACTAAACTTAGTGCCATTGAAAAGTAGAAGCAAAATATGAGTCTGAATTATGGCAACAGCTGAGTGGATGGTATACTGACAGATGCTTCAATCAGAAGAAGAGGTCTGCTAAACATTTCAACACGCAGATAATGGCTCATCTGACTGTCATAAAATTCTGGAGAAATCAGATATAAGGGTTTCTAGTTGTGGGATAGCAAGAATAGAAAGTGAGAAAGGGAAATTCTTTTTTCCTTGGGTGAAAGTACAAATGGACTTGGGAGGGACATTTCTCAGAGGACAAAAGATGTTGTTGCATGTCAAGAAAAAAAGCAGCAATAGCAGAAAAGCAGTGACCAAGGCATGAATGCTTTCTTTTGGAAAGTGGCAGTGCACATTGTTCTCTGGAAGAGAAGAAAGGAACACAGTTATGAATTTCACTCAGAGGTCTGGAACGGTGAATCCTCCAAGGCATAACTTATGTGCCTGCATGTGAGCGAAAGGAAATAAGTCATCCTGAATAAAGAGGTAGAAAAGAAAAAAGTTCTTTGTTGGCCCATAAGTGTCAAGCAATTAGAGCAGGAAAATAATTTCTAAGCTAAATTGTTTAACACGGTCTTTGAGGAGTGGAGAGGGAATGGAAGAAGAGTAAGCTTCCACCAAACTGTGGGCTCCTTCGTGTGCCTTGGGAATGAAGGGATTTCAGGAACAGGTAGGTGAAGCTGTCTGGAGAGGGGGCATATGTACAGTAGATTTTTCATATTTAGTGCTTACCTACACTCGTATGTTAGAGAACAATGAAAGCACCATTGTCATACGCTTATTTGTCTTGCATTTCTAGCAAAGTATTTTATATTCTTCTGTTTAATAATTTTCTGCAGTCTATGAGGCAGCCAAAACTAGTGATAGTGCGAGTAAAACAGAAGGGTTCCTAAAGTAAAATTTATTTGTTTTTCATTCCCCATGAAATATAACTCTCCACATCCAAAAAATGAATAACAGTAAGGGATCTGTTCTCCCCTTTCTGCACACGTGTAACTGCATTTCGCAGCAGCAAGATTAACACACACCCATTAACTCTCTGAGAACCTGCCTTCTGTACAAAGCAGCCTAACTCTTAGGTAGGTGGATGCATGTATGTCATTGGGAAGTTGCATTTTTTAGCTTTTTGCCCTTAATATTAGTAGTGTCTTTTCTTGGTTGTTCTCAGAAATTCCCCTGTATGGCTGTAGGAACCATGTTTAATTTTCTGTGAAGTAGAGTAGTAAAATAGTAGTAAAGCTACTATCCTAATAGAGGAAGAGAGAGGGAAGCTGCAAATGAGTTGCACCCAGGTGTAACTCCAAACATTGTTTATGAAGGACGGTAAGAATCATTGAGCCCTTTCTAGTAAACATGCCTCTTTTCAAAAGTCAAAACAAAACTCGGTCGTGGTTGTAAAACTAATTTAATTGTTTTTGAGGAGCTTAAGTGCCCATTAGAAAAAGGTGCAGCAGAAGTTAAAAGTATTCTCAGTATTGATTTTGCACTCTGTGGTAATTTTGGACCACACACACTTAGAAATATCAGGAGAATATAAGATGACTTGAAGTCAGAATAAGAATGCAAATGTGCTGCAAATTCATACAATAATTTTACTTCAGATTTTAATATTTAGGCTTGCTCTCATATCTGACCAGCAAAGAAGACAGAATTATAAAATTGTATTAACTTCTTACTGCTAAATTTTGCCTCTGAAAGCAGATAATTTTTTTGGCCTGGCTCTGTGTGTTATTTTCCATTTTGCTCAGCCTCCCACACGCTAATGACTTCTGCATGGAATTCTCTTACCCTATGAATATATGTTCTTTTTAAGCAGAGTCTCCACAGAGCTGGAAAATGTGAATGTGAAATGAAGCTTGCCATCCTGAAAAGAGGTTAAAGATCTAAGAGTGTGTACAAGTCTATCCTGAAAGTCAGTTTGTCGAGACATAATTTACGGAGGTTCAGTTGCACAGGCATAATTCTGCATTTCTTTCAAGGTGGAATACTTTTATACCTTCAGGCATGTGATTTGTCAAGGCAGCTTTGCGGCCTGGTGGGCAATCAGAATTTGCCTTAGTGGACTGAAACGACCCAGAACAAACTCAGTACTTAATCTTCTTTATTGCTGAAATCAATAAGCAGATCCATGTTAAGTGCTGACAGTTCTTATGTAGAGAGTGAAAAGTAGAAGTGTCTGCTCCTTGAACTTCTAATGTTTCATGAGCTAGAAGTTTTGTTTTCTTCTTCAACAACAACCTTGTTAATTTTATTTTGTAATCCATAAATTAATATGAGATATTTTCTTTGTGCTAATATACACGTGCAATGACACAAGATTAATGTATCACAAATGCCATCGTCCAGAATGCCTAATACAGCAGTCAGTGCAAATTACCCAGATATAAAACCAGGCAGGGACAGTGGACTCTGGCAGAGCTGGGCAGTCCAGGTTAAGTAGCAAAGCTACAGCCAACCACACAGTCTCACAAGCCACCTTCTGAAGAGTCTAAATAAGAGTTTTCTCCTTAACCTTAACACTAGATGATGGTGGGGGGGATTAGGTTCTATAATGTATTTGAGGTAAGGAAATACACCAAAAGCTTAAATTAGTTTTCCTAGGGTTATATTTTGAGGGGTAGGACTAGATGAGCTCTAAAGACACCTTCCAACCCAAACTATCCTATGATTTTATTTTTTATTACTACTCAACAACTGATTGCCTCTGCATTTGCATGTAACATCTGTATTTACAGCTTGCCCTGAAGAGAATTAATAATAAAAATAAAATTGGGGGCCACTGAATGGGCCAAAGATACTCAGAAGACAAGTGGTTTATAACTTCAATAAATTCAGAATAACTCTGAAGTTCTACTCTACCTCTTTGGGAAACAGCCAGAATTTTGCACTCCACAGATATCTGTGGATGAGGAGGAAATAAAAGTAACTTTGTGTGCAAGCCAACCATAAGATCTAATGCCATTTATACCCATCAAAATTAGTAGCTTATGACGGATACAGTTAAGACAAGCTTGTTATCAAATTTTGGCTCTGGAGCTACTTGCTTGTCAATGTGCCTGTTTATACCATTTTTGTTTACTTGATATTGGAAAGTAATCAGGAAAAAAAGTTATACTGAATTATGAATGCTGACAAGTTTTGTATTAAAAGTATTAAAACTTTAAACAAAATAGTAATTTAAATTCATTTGTTTCTGGTTCTGCTATCTTATCTTGTTTTAGATTTTTGTTTAAACTGTTCCTTCCTTCCTATTTTTTTTTTATTTGGAGTTGATTCAATAACACAGTCTTTTTTTTATTTCTTGCAGATGTTGAAACGATGAAACACTCTCTACCTCTGGAGCAGTGCACAGCAGCCATGACATCTCTGGCTCTCTGTGGAAGGTACATTGCAGCCTGCTGCTGAACTGTTATGACATGTCTCTAGCAATCAGAAAGAAAAGCTGGGAAGAGCATGTGACCCAGTGGATGGGATTGGCTTTGGAGTCTGTGCAGTATAATACAGCATGTCGTCACGGACTTGTAGCTGATAACTTGCAGACAAGTATGGAAAAAGATGAAGTTTTGAGTGTGGACCGGAAAGAAAAATGTGCTTCCTTTCCAGAGTGCTGCTATAGTGGAGAGATGACTGGCTTCCCTGAAAAGCAGCTGGGAAATGTTTCGAAGGAGGTGGATGAAAACGATAACCATGAGGACGAGGAGCATTTTCTGGAGGCCAGCACAGAAACCTTAGTTCATGTATCTGATGATGATGATGACTATTCAGCACTCAACCTGGATGGTGTTAATTACCACATCACTGCTGTAGGAAGTGAACCAAAACATGAAGGGCAGAGTTTAAATGGAGCAGGGTCCTTAGCACAGATGGTACCAATAACAGAGGGTAACAACGCAGCTGAATCATGTGGAATAATTGGAGATACAAGTGAGGAGCCTGGCTGTGACACAGTTCATAAAGAGGAGATGAAAAAAGAAGATGTTTGTGGCAGTATTGGCCAAAGCCTGGAGCTTTGTAATTATGAAGGCTTAACTGAAGTAGTAGAGGTAGAGAAAGAAAATTGTTTTAATTCTCCAAATGTGAAAGAAATTATTATGCCTGGGAAGCAGCTGCTTCATACTGCTGTAATTGCACAACAACGCCGGAAATCTGATGCTTTCAAAGACGGGCTTGGAAAGTCTGAGAGCGATGTGGTAGAGAGTGGGATTTCTTCTGAATCATGTACCAGTAGTGATAGACAGCTCTGTTCAGCAGTGGAATCCAGCAACTGTCTTATGCAATCTTCTCCTTGCTCTCACATCCCAGCAGTGGAAAATGGTCTGGATGAAAGAGGTTTCACAGAACCTCAAGTGGCCCCTGAAAACAAATGCCTTTCAAATGTCAGTTCAGCAGAAGACATGCAGTGTTTACATGTAAGGAATCATTTGACCACACAAGAATGTTCAGAGAATCAAGTGAAACTGCGCAAAAGAAAGGTAGGATACTTATAGACTGCAGACATTTTTTCTAATGTTTTCTCCCAATTTCGTATGATGGTGATACTGTGCCTAATTCATTGCAGAGAAAAAGTGTTTTTCAGCTGTATTTCATCAATCTATCAAATTCAAACAATGAAGTTTCAAGACACCTATGTCTATACAACAACTAAATTTTAGGAGCTCTTTTTAAGGTCTAAAAATGGCTGAGTTATAAATTTGGATGGTGCCTTATAATCACTTGATATATATTATATATTTCATACATGCTGTTCAAGGATAAAAGTGTCTTCTATGGGTTTGGTTTTATTTTTGGTTTTCTGCTTCTATCAGGTGTCATTATGTGTTTCCTCTTAGGAAACAGACTGTGTCCAGGAGTTTGGAAGCCTTATTGAAAAAAGAGAATAAGGAAAAAGTGCAACAAAACTTTAAAAGGGGAAAAAAAGGAGCAGAAACATTTTGCAGTAGTTCTTTGTTTTTTAGCTCAGCCCGATGAGCTTATGTTCTTGCAAAAACACATATTGCTGATTTTGAAACAATGTTTTGTAATTTTAAAGCAACCAGAGAGTTTCACTGTCTTTACAGAGTAAGGAGGGATATCATTACAAAACTTTACTGGGCAGAGGCCTTGGCAATAAAACTCGCATTGGCTTTAATGGAAGGAAACGTGCTGACTGTGGCACTATGGAATTCATCTTGAAGTCTGACTTTTCCAGCTATGCTGCTTATTCTAGCTAATAACCTATTTGTAATTGTTTACTTCTCTCTGCCTTTTCACATTTGACATCATCCAGCTTCGTTGGTCTGGTTTTGTGTGTGTGTGTGTTTTGGTTTTTTTAAATAAATCTGCTTTCTATTAATTGTGTGGGTTTTCTTCTGTCAGCTACAGTACCTCAGTAGCTGTTTCACTAAAGCACAAATTCACATATCTAAAGTACTCTGTACCAACACAGCATCCTGAAGTGCTGGCCATTGCTTCTTTCTGTAGGCCCCTTGGTAATATTAACACTAGATTGATATGGTTAGAAGCCGTAAGTAACTTTTTCAAAAGGTTTCAGAAGTCGTCAAAGCCAGTCTTCCTTTTTAGTTCATGCAATCACAGTTAATGCAGTAACTGCTCACCTGATCTTGCATTAAGTATGCCTCAGTGTTACAATTAAGAAACAGAAACCTGACTAGCAGTACCAGACATGCTAAACTTATATATCTGTAGAAAATGGTTCAAGTTTAAAAACAGAAAACCAACCACATTAATGTAATTGACTATTATAACCGTATTTTCAGCTGCTCTACTTTAGCATTTCATTTTCTTTTTTTAAGTGTAAAAGTAAAAGCAATTATATTAAGTATAGTTGCTGATGTACATGTATACATTTGATATTGCTAGCATGCTATATTTTTTCATAGCTTTGATCACACTAGTTTCCATTCATCTGCTTGTGTTTTTTGAGGTCACATACTCATCTTTTAAATGTACGTTTATAAGAATATTTGAGAATGTATGTACTATTTGTGTTTGTGCCATTAAATATTTTAAAAGACAGAATATAAAAATTCCAATGAGATTAATGGTGAGGAAAAACTAATAAGAGACATTAGCATAAAGAGGAGCAAAAGAAGGAGTTGCTTCAAGGAAGGTTGGGCATTACATGGCTGCAGCAGCTGTGGAGTTGTGTAATGTGAAAGGGATTGGAGTCTGTAAACCTGAAGGAGACTTCATATCCCTTTGGTGAAAGAAATCTTTGCCAGTCACTGTGAAATGTATGGCAAACAGGAAAAGATATGATCTGCTATCCTTTGTGGTATTATTTATCTCTAAGTTCGCAGGGACTTCTACAAACAGCATTCCTGCATACAGGATTTTATCACTTGTATCTAACCATGCACTATTTTACAAAAGTCTGCCTGTGTTGGTAATAGTGTGCAATGAAAAATGTGTCTATGTTTATAAACTTCTCCTGAAAGCCACTTCTGTAATTTTAAGAAAACATTAGAAAAACTAGACTTGAAACTGAATCCATCCATAAAAGCCAAGTATTTGCTTTGCAGTGACAGGAAGACTTAAGGGATTGGGAATGGTATATAAAACCTTTTCTCTCAAGGTCAGCAGTTCAAACAGTGCAGTTAAAGCCTAAAACACACCACTGTCTGATTAATGCTCAGTGTCAATTATAGTTGCATATAAATATATGCCTATGAAGGTCAAAATATGGGAAAAGGCACATGGAGATGAATTGCTGAAGGTATTTGGGCACCCGAATCTCGAGGTAGCACCTTGAGTGCTGACAGAAAGGTGCTGATGTTCAGGCACTTCCATGACAATTAAGAACTTAGGACCTCTAACTAGACACCATTCTGCTCTTGCTGGTAATAAATTTTTCTGAAAATCTGTTCTTCATTAACATATTTTAGACTGCTTTTAATTGTGACAGTAGAGCATGACCTTCCCTCTTATCTTTAGATCAGCTGCCTCCAAACTGAAGCTGAGGTGAGACAGTGTGGAATTTCTATGCTTGCTCTGCAGATGGATGCAGGTTTGAGGGCTTAAGGGCTTAAACTTTAGCATCTTTGACCGGCACTACCTCCATATCAGTAAATTGCTTTAGTCATGATGGATATACTGACACTGAAGATGCTTTTTTCAAACATGTCCAGCTGCTGCAGCATCCTTTGCTTCCTCAAGTCACCAGGGTTCAGATGGTTGATACACAGCACCCTCTTTTCCTTTGCTTTCTCAGAAAGACTTCCTAAGGTTCGGAAATAGGAAGGACCCGAATTTAATTGTGAAAAGTTAATGATGTTTGGTCTAATTTACAGATACACAGTAATCAAGCTTTCCTGTTTCTGTGTTGACTGATAATCAATTCAGTTTATCCACAACATGAAGTTGATGGTTATTAATGATTCATAGTAGCAGAAGTATAAATGGATTAACTGTATGTGGATACAGGAGCTAGACCCTTCTGTATGCTTTCCTGGCTTAAATAAATTTGAAAACAGTCACTTCACTTGAGAATTGTGCATTCTAAATTTCCAAAGATTGGAATAATCTTTGGAAATAATAAGCAAGCTGTAATGCTTGAGGTATTGCAACAGCTCACATATACGTTCATATGCATAAGGCAACAGAGCTTTTAGAGAACAATATCATGCAAAACCAGAAGAATATCAACTATTAAGAAAATACAAACAAAAGAAGAATATTTAATTACTATACATTGATTTCAAAATGGAAGAAAATGGCCATTATCTTGTAAACAAGCTTTCAAATTATTGCATGTGCATAATTTTACACTTTCTCCAAGCTGCTTACCTCATCAAGCTTAGGCAAAACCAGAAAAATCCTTGCTGGGGCATGTTGAGTAGGTGCACAAATGCAGCAGAACTCTTAACACAGTAATTTTACAGCACAAAAAAAGCTACTTTATTCGGCATCAGCATAAAAAGGTGGGTTGAGGCATACAGTTTCACAGTACATTGTCACCACCCAGTTCCCTAACACAGTCACACCTGCAGTGCTGCAGCCAGTGATGATCAGCATTTTGTAAATGCAGTTTTTAAAACAAGGCTAACACAGCTCTTTTGAATGATGGATCAGTAAAGGTATAGAAAGTCATCATTGTGAAGTATCACTCTGAACAGTTTGAGTAAAAATCCATGAAGTTTAAAAAGAAGTAAAACACCAGTGAATTCCACCTACAAAAGAAATTTTAGCTTTTCCCTGTATTTCATTGGTTTTCCCTTATATTTTATTTGTAGAGATCATTCAAATGTGAAGAAAACAGCTACAGAACCAACTGTGACTGTTCACTTCTCTGTCCTGTAGGATAATGTTATATTACCTATTAGTTTTAATAAAAGGCAAAGTGACTTATGACTGTGGGGGAAAAAAAGAAGCAACAAACCCACCATATATAATGGGAATTAGCATTGGGTTCAATGCGTAGGGGATTATAATATCCATGTATTTAAGGAGAGATGGAGATGAAGAATTGAAAATCATTCTGCATGCAAAAGAGAAGAATTACTATTAATTGTTTTTTTAATAAGGCTCAGGAAGTTGCACTTAATATTTAAAACCAAAATTAAATCCACAAGCTAGTACCAAAAGTCTGTGGGGCAGGAGAGGATTTGTGAAAAGGTTTTTTCACTCAGTAGACACAAATCTACGAGAAGTATATTCTGATTTGATCCAGAGTAAATGCAGGAGACATTCCTCACATGTATATGGGCTGCTTTAATACAATGTAATTCAATATCTGAATGTCAGAAGAAAAACAACAGAATTAATATATACAAATAACAATTACCTATCAAAATTGTTAGTTATCTGATCAATTGTTTTCTTAGTTTGGATATTTACGCTTGCATGCCTCTACACTTGCAAGTAAACAAGGTTACTGAAAATCTGTCATTTATGGCAATAATTAAATATTTTTTTATCTCCTATCTTTTATATTTCAGATTGTAAAGATATCAGAAAAAAATTATTGCTCTGTAATCAGCCCTTTTTGGTGTACAAATTCCTCATCTCTCTTTTATGAGACTTTTGCTTTTAATATTTACTGCTTGCAGTTCTTCATGGTGGCCTGCTTAGAAGCTTTCCAGTTTCAAACAACTGATGTTATCTCAAAGTCATTCTTGCAAGACCAAAGAATATAACAGTCAGAGCTATTCCTAATACTCACTATTATTGCTATTAGTCTAATTAATATTTCTAGATCAAATGCTGTGTAGTTTGCAAAGGATATTTAGGGACATAGCTAATAAGAGTAACTTCCAGTGTCAAAGAGATGAAAATTAATTTAAGAACATGATTATCAACAACAACAGGAATGTGGAGAAAATCTTAATTAAAAATGGAAACATGCATTTTGCTGTATCTTGATTTTGCAATAGGGAATTGAATTTACCTTTTTCTGAGATTCAGTCGGCAAATATGTGTCAGTAACTTTAGAGACTGGAGAAGCTAGTTACTACAGAGGTATTAGCACTACAAAATTATTTTCAAATCATATGGTTCTCTAACTATATTTCCTGTACAATTCAGACCTGCACTTCTGCTGGAGTAGATTAATTTTCATGTACAGAGATTAATAATATGATTTTGGTATCTAGGAAATGTTTTTTCTTAATTTTTTGAAGGACAATGGCAAATGCAAATATTGGAAATCTGATAATCTCTTTTTAAAGATAATCTTTCAAACAGTGGAAATCTATTTCATCAGGTGTGAAATTTGGCTTTGCTTTTGTATCATTTCTGCATCTAATTTTTGAACTTTCTAGAGGTGTTTTCAAAGGTTCTCAAATTTTTCTGAAGGTTTTAGGAAAAAGCATGAATCTGTTTTTCCGAACTCACAATGTAGATACAAACACCATCAAAAATGGATGAGAGATCTTAAGCCACAACAGCTTTTTGAAAGGTTAGCTGCTACCCACAACTTAGAGCTATAGTCTGTAGTAGTAGTACAGTGGGCACTTATTACTGAAATCCACAGTTGCTTCACCACAAAAAATTTGCTGCATTTGCACATTGCTATTAAACGGTCATAGTTTTGAAGGCATTGGGAAGAATCTGGCAAGAAGTGCAAGTAAAGCAAAACAAATTATGATTTCTTTGAAAAAAAAAAGAAGAAACCTTCTTGGCTGTCATGAATATTTGTTTCTCCTCTGCATTGAAAACTTGCTTTCTAAATTTACCATTTAATAATGAAAATGTGGTTCAAACATAGAAATGGACTAAAACAGTTGGATTTACATTTTTTAAAATTACATATTATCTATGGTAATTTGTAGAAAGTGGTGGTCATAAAACACTTCTACTATTGTGGTTACATGACCATGAATTTTCCCTGTTGCTCTCACAATAATATGTATCATAAATATTATCTCCATCTGGGAAGCTAAAGAATGCTTTCCCACAGACTTCCTTTGTGTTTGGACTGAAGTATGATGTATTTCAAACAATGTGAAAAGTATTTAAAACAAGCTCAGAACAGAATGGGATGATTGCCAGGCCATTACATTATAACCTTTATGCAAATTTTACTTTGACACATTTTTGTGACATTGTTCAGCAATAAATTTTAAAAGCTGACAGGGTTGTCTAGACTGCAAACCAAGAGCCTGTTGCACATCAAGTTATGCTTGGAGCTGAGCTACCTAAAATGGTCATGAAAGTATTTGTATTTATACCCAGTTCATAGTCACACACTACTGCTTCACCAAAATCATACTATGTGCTTCCAGACACCAGAGAGCTTTAGTTTCACGCAGTGAACACTCAGAGACTCCTAATTTTGTCCAGCTATGCAAGATTAACTGGAAGAAAACTTCTAAAACATTTCTGGTTTTGTTTCTAAAATGAATCTTTAAAAAGTCCTTACTGTTAAGGGTCAATTATTTTCTGTTTGCAGTCTATAAATTCCTAGTGGCAGGTCATATTAGATGGACCAATGACCACTCGCTAAAATGACACCAGATTTTTAATTAACATCAGACTTTTAAGGGAAGCTGTTTTGAAAGAAATGGTATGTGAAACTTTTAACAAATGGGAAGTAGAGTTAAGACACTTGAGCAAAACCCTCTGAACTACATGACATCACTGTCCACAACACACTTTTCCATTGGTTAAAGAAAAATTTTTTTTAAAAAAGGACTTTTCTTCCTAGAGCTATTCCTCTGGCACCATCACAAGCATAATATTCACTTTGAATTAACAATCAAGTGAAAACTGAGGCATCTAAGAAGCAAACTGAGAAACAGCTTCCATCAAAAAACACCAAATACAGCAGCAACCAGAAAAGTCAGTATTGAAGCACCACAGCCTATATTAAAGAGCCTTTGAAGCTGTGCTGCTATGGCAGAGCAGCTGCTTCATCACAGATCTTTATTACAGATGTGACCTGTGCTAAAACCAAAAGCTTTTATGTTAGTGGGGCTGTGTCAAAGGAGGAGACAGAGAGGAATGGTCCACCTTGGCCACCTCTGGGGGCTGAGGCTTTACAGTGATGTGGTCTTTGCGACTGCTATCAAGGCGTATTTGGCCAAAGTAGAATGGTCGTGGGTAAATCCACAGGTATCTGACCAATTTTCATATGATAGTTAAAAGCAAACAAGCAAAGAGAGCCACCCTTGTGAGCTGAACTGTAACAAGGTGGGAGCCATCTGCAAAGTGTTTACCACAGAGTTTTTTTGTTGGTGGTGTTTTGGTTTGGGTTTTTTGTTTGTTTGTTTGTTTGTTTTGCTTCCCATCATGATGGTACATATCATTGAAACACCTAAACATGTGCTGCTTATGCTTATGTCCTTTTACTCCTTTCTCTTAAAGGCAACATAGAAAGTTTGTAAAGACAAGGAGGTTTATGCCACAGATAATACACAGGGTGTATTGAATACAGCTTACAAAATGAAACAATACTGCTTTAGCTGCCAAAAACTATTCCAAGCTCTAGAGGATATGGCCTAAAATGGTTATGAAGTCAAATTTAGAGGGATATTCTTCTTCCCATGAAAAGAATCTAGGCAGCAATACATGCGTGAGCGTCTCTGTGCACTGGGGCAAATGTATAGCAATTGTATACCAGATCCTTGCTGCTTTTCAGAACTCTGTCACAGCTAATATCTAATGCTTTTACAACAATGGAACATAAGAACTTGGCTTATGCACACAACATTAATGAGGAATTAGCTCACTGTAACATAAGAATGTCCTTCAGTAATGTGACATATTACAGCAATAACTTTCATATCTTGTTTCACATTGGTTTTGCAGTCTCACCTTTACACAAGACTTAGAATAGCAAATGCAATATGTAAAATATTTATGTTAAATGAAGTTTATTTACCCTTTCCTGTAAGTTGCCTCCATCCCAAACTCCCAACTCTTTTTTGCACACAGCAGATCCAATTAAACAGAGATTCATATTTGAATATCTTGAGGGTCTCAACCATCTGGAAAGTTTTGCTTTAACATAAAATGTATTACCTCACATACCTGTTTAAAAAAATCTTTAAGGAGCTGATTCTGTTCTTCTGCTACATGTTTCAGTCTCTTGGGTGGTATCCTCAACCTTCTTAAAAAAAGATGGTTTGCATGCACTAGTCATCACTGATATGTGATTCATGGCTGTTTGATACGAAGGCATGAAAAATATTCAGCAGTGCTAAAGCTCATGGCTTGTCTTGTATGTAAATGGTTGCATGTAGCTTCAAAATAAAAGCTGCCATCTTTACTATATTGAAAATGAAAAAGCATGGCCACAAGTAAAAATTTGGGAATCTAAACTACTTTCTTTCATTCAGATTTTCTGAAGCACACTTCTGATAAATGTCAAGCTGTATTTATTGCACACAAATTTAGTAGTGACCATATTTGTACATTACACCTCACTACATCTGCTGAATTTACTTCAGCATGTTTACAAATATTCTCTACGGTTTGGTAGATGATGACAAAATGATGTGGTAAGTGAACGCTGTGCTGTTAAGGCTTTACACTTACAGGAAGCAAAATTCACAGAGAGTGAATACAAGAAGAGATAGGGGGAAAAGGACAGAGATCTTGAGAGATGGGACAAGACTAGAAAATAAATAGATGAAAATTCATTGATTTTCCATGTAAAGTGATAATTCAACTCTTAATTGCACAAAGCTTTCCCAGCTCATGAAAATTACTCCCAGTTGACCAGTTTGTCTGTTTCCAGGTCTTTCTCAATCCTGCTAATGTCAGAGTCAAAGATAATTTGGGGAGTTCTTCTATATTTGTACCTTGATTAATATTCTTGTGGGTAAATATTCTACAGGACTCATAATTTATCGCATTTCACAAACATTTTATTAAACTCTTAGAAATGTCATATTTTAATTTTTGCTGTAGGTCCTTTTGGAAGATATGTTTTAAATCAATGGATTGTGCTTTTGCAGACTGAAGGCTATGAATAGTTATGACTGTGGGGAAATCAGTTTTAATCAGATTCAGAAGAAATACATATATTCCTGAATTTTGGTCTCTTGGGAATAGTAACAGTAGCCTTAGATTAGAATTTCTCTAGGTTATCCACTCTCTTTGTCAGATACAAGAAATTTTTCTTCAGCCAGAGTCTTCTAGTCAGTGTATTAAGATCACTGGTTCTTCCCTCTACCCTTGCCTTTTCACAAATGCTTTGGGGTTTGATTTCCCTCATTTCATGTACTAAGCTGAATGCAATATTAAACATTTTAGCCTTTTGTAGCTTATGTGCATATAAGGGAAAGATCACTTGGTGACATGAGAATAATGCGTATTTTATTCTTGCAAGTATCATCATTTCACAGGGTTTGATTTTGTGCTCAAGACAGCAGCGAAGCAGAGCTCTGCAGTCACGTGAACAGATTAGGGATGGAATATGAAGTTGTTGGTGAAAAGGGTGAGCTACTTCCATGACTCTGCTCCACTTCGGTGTGGGGGGAGAGTGGTCTCAAACACTCTCCATTTCTAGCATTACTCTAGGAGTGATAATGATTCCTCATCCCCTTGTCCAGCATTCGTTTCTACAGTTGTGTAAAATGTATACTCAAATCCATTTAAGAGTCTGACAAAAACCTAGCTATTATGTGTCTTTTTCATAGCTTCCTTAGAGGGTATAGCTGCAGTGACTTTGTCCCTGGTTTTGGGCTCCCTCTCTTAGTTCTTTCCATTATGCTTACTTCGTGGAGGACAAGCTCTCTTGTGTCAACAGCCCTGCCTCATGAAGCACAATAACAGCAGTTTAAATGTCAGCATTGTTAGTCATTGATGATTGTCTTAGGGTTTAAATAGAAGTTTCTTACTTTTTAGCCACTGTGTTCAGAGGGAGTGCTTACCAGCAGCAAAGTGTAATTGTGGAGCTTTGATCTTTGCTTTGAAATGTCTTTTTAAGAGTAAAGAAAACTTGTCTGTGCTGAGAATGACATTAGAAGCTATTTCTGGAGCTAGACCAGGATTCTGAAGGTGAAAGGACACTTCTCTAGCTCTCTCAACGAGTCCCTGGGAAAGTTAAAAATAAGTCTTGCTTAAAAAAAATTGGCACTCGTTATTTGAGAAAATTTCTTTATTCCAGGAACTGCCTCATGTAGCAGAAATTTATTTACCATCTGTGTGGACTTGAAAAATTTTCCATCTTACCAGATACACAACTGAAATAGCAACAGATTTTCCGTCCCTATGGTTTCCACCGACCTCTGTTTTAAGGAAGCATTGTTGTAAAAACTTACAAAATTTTTGTGTTCTCTGAAGAGGAGTAGCTCAATTAATAGCCCATCTGTCAAACTCTGAGTTCTGGCTGTGACTTCTAGTGATGTCACCTTACTAAAGCACGTCACAGGAGGTATTCACAGACTTAATAGCTGAAAATATATGTGTTTTTTTTAATTATAGGTATGCTTTTAATTAATGTTAAGTACCAACAAATAAAAAAGTAGTTACTTGAGAAATTTTTTTACTTTGAGTACAGATGTATTGCTTAATGTTACAACTCTGCAACTCCAGGAGGAAAAAAAAATTACAAAAACCCCATCCCACAAGCAATAAAACCCCACTGAATCTAGTAACTAGTCTGTTGAAATATGAAGCAACCTGTCTGTGCTTCTGAATATCACTTCTGAGTATTCATGTGAATACTCAGGCCAGAAACCTCAGAAGCAATTCCTGGGAGACAGAAAAAGACAAAGGAGTTCAAGAACAGATGTCAGGGTACAGGAGCTTAACTTTTTTTTTCTTTTCCTGCATCATTTTTTTTCTTTCATATATTCCGCGGAAACATTTTACTTTTGGTTTTATGCACATCAGGATCCTCAAGAACTACAGAGGCTGACTCTTTTTTGATGCTTAGATGGTTTTTTGATTCCATCTACCAAAATAATATTTGTGTGATTAACAAGCTTGGTGTGAAAGGCAGGGAGGGGTTAAAGGTTTCCTCTTAATTCAGCAGTCTGATTTGCTGAAAAAAATTTTAAAAACTTATCTGCCATTCTTATTATAATTGTGAGGTGTATCTGCCTTATCTGTTTTTACCTGATAGAGTATTCATGATGTTTGGCTGAAGGGGCTTATCCTAAATAGGCCTGTCACTGATGCTTTTGTTTTCATAATTCCGAGTCTTTGAACTAGAAAAATTCTATGGGATGTGACTTTTTTTTTAACAAATAGTATTACTGAATCTTTTGATCTGAGAATTTTGATCTGTGTTTTAAAATTATTCTGTCTATTTTTGAATATCTGTGTAAGTTTTCTATTTGACTATACAGTAAGGCAAGCTATTTTTATTTCAGCAAAATTATATAATATAATATAATATAATAATATAATTGTGAAAATGGAAGGATATAAATTTTAAGCTGTTCTATAGTCTTTCTTGTTGGTGCTAAGTCACTTACAATCTCAAAATGAGGAAATAAGAATTTATTTTTGCAGTGTGCAATTGAATGTTGTTCAACAACCAGAATTTTAAAATGGAAGTTGCAGTTCCCAGAGAAACAGAAAGTTTTAGTTAAGTTTGTGCTACTGAGTTAAGGTACCTATGTTCTGTTGTGTTTTAGTTTGAGCCAGGAACATTCTTTTGGAGGGAATTTACTGATTGATTGTGATATAAAGCATGATAAGTGACATTATGAATGATATGAGAGAGTGGGATTTAGGTGCACTCTCTGATTTGATAGCTGTAGAGCAAATTTGACAGATCTAATGCATTGCTTCACAAAGAAAAGCTGTATTTTGGAATTGTCATTGGGGGAAATTTTTCAGATATTAGGAGGGTAGCAGATTCATATCTGCACAGTGCAAGAGGTATGAACTGAAAGACTAGTTATCAGACATTTACACTCCCGTCACTTGCAGTGTGAAGACATCCAACTCTGTCCTGTACTCCAAACAAACTGATTGCAAGATACATAACTGTTATGACCAGAGAACACTGAGTACCAGAAAAAGTCTTCTGAATACAGGTTTTTAAAAGAGAACAGAACATCACAGTTTCCTTTATGTGAATTTGATAAATATTCCCTGGTAGAATAATAGAGATTTCTGACTTGAGGTTAAAATTTAGTCCTTAAACAAACTAGGCAGTCTCTTGTGACTTTTTATAGGTTTTCTTACATCTGTCTGAAATATATCAGATCCAATATAAAACTAGTTTATCACCCTGTACTTGTGCTTTCTAGTTCTCTCACTAATTCCCGGTAGTCTTGTGGTGATGTATTCATTCTGTTGGCCAGCTGCTCAGCTCTCCATGAATACATCCTCCCGATGTGCATTTCCCAGCATTTTACAAGTCAGTGTCCTATTCCACTTTAACATAAAATTTGAAAGCAAAACTATGTGGCATTGAGGATCTAGACAGGGAATGTAATGCAAGCATAATTAAACTCAGTCTGAATAAGCGAGAAGTGAAGAAACAGATACTGCACAGTATAAGCACTAGACTGCTTTTAATGTGTGTTTGAAATAGAAACAGAGGGATAGTATCTTTTATAATAGGGTTTGGTTTGGTTTATGGGGGTTTTTTTTGTCTCTGACATAATTAGGTTTCTTTTTGCTCTTCTCACTGCCTGTAGTGGAAGGGAACTCTTTGGTTCCCTTCTCTAGGCCCTTGATGGTAGGATTCTTTAGTAAAGCAAATAATATCCCCCAACATCGACACTGATATTCATTTCAGTCTTTGGTAAGGACAGAATTGTAAGCATCAAAAGTAAAGTTTTTCTCTGCAGGAGGATTAGAAAGCGTATGAGAAGACTAAACCAAAAAGAGCTGATTTGTTCCCTCTTGGAACACATTTTTCACCAAAAATGGCTTGTGAGATTATTAAGCACCAAGTGTTAAGGGAGCTGAAAACAGAGACGGCTTCATCTCTGGTACTATCCCAGATTCCTCAAAACAAAAGGGAAACTCAGCAGCTAGAAATCATTGTACTTGCCTGGTCATCACAGGGCAGTTGGGGGTGGTGGTGGGTGGGGCTCTGTTAATCAAAAATGCAAAGGAAATACAATTTATTTTAAGAATCTTTATTTGTTTATTATAAAGCCTAACATTTCATTCATTGCTATACAGTGCTTGGATTCAATTTGACATGTAATTCTGTACAGACAGCTTAAAAAACTGTTGTGCATAGGACTCTGTAATAGTAAGTATGGTTTATAGTGGGTATTTTGAATTTTAGCCATCTGTCTAATTTGGATTGCTCTCTCTTATTTAACATCAACTGCAGTTTACACCCAGCCCACAGTTTTAGCAGGCACAGCAAATGTGGACCGTGACTTAACCCAGTAATATACGAGGAGGCTCTGTGTCAACAGGAATTTATGGCATCTACTTGGTTACGTTGTTGTTCATTCTCTGCCTGAGTGGTTCCCCTTATTCCATGACAAATAGTGAGATTTATCTTCTCTACCATGACCAAAGCATAAAATTCTACCTTTCTGTGTGTCTCCACGTTGTATGCACATGTATTATGTGGCAGTTGTTTTGATTATTTTTGGCAGTATGTGGAACAGTTGTTTTATGATTATATCACTTCACATATTCTGTAGGGAAAATAAGACAATTACTCATTTGTTCTAGTTCAGTCTGTCCTGTATAAATGATCTCTATCTGTGTGTTATTTGTGTTTTAAAAGGTAGTATAAGAATTGCAAGAAATAATCTTTGTAGAATGTTTTTGTTGAAAACAATATATAATATTTATCACATAATCTCCAATAAACACCCTCACCTTTTTTGAGTTGTTGTTTAGGGACTCTGTTCAAAATTTAGGAGTCTGGTCGAAGAGTTACTAATAACAACGTCAGTGCAAGCATGAATAAATCAAAACAGGGAAGTTACAGTCAAAGAGAGAGCTGGTATTAGGACTTGGGAGTTCCTTGAATTCCAGTATTTCATTAAACATTGAATATATCGCATGCAGGCAAAGTGTTCACTTTATTATTATATATATTTTCAATAATCAGTAGAATAATTTTAAATATGTAATTTATAAAAGGAATAACCCAGTTGAAATAATATAATGTACAGAAACTAACAGAAAGAGAGTAGAAAAAGAGTTTGGATGTATTCTGGGGGTTTTTGCAAGCTTAAGGTCATTGCCTGGCCTTTGGTAGCCAGAAACTCAGGTCCTGAACCTGGGTCAGGGCAATCACAAGCACAAATCCGGGCTGGGCAGAGCCCAGCTGCAGGAGCAACCTTGAGGAGTAGTACTTGGGGGTGTTGCTGGATAGGAAGTGTGACATGAGTTGGCAACGTGGGCTTGCAGCCCAGAAAGCCAAGACAGGCTGAGGGAGTTGGGGTTGTTCAGCCTGGAGGAGAGAAGGCTCTGGAGAGACCTTGCAGCATCCTTGCATTACCTGAAGGGGACCTGCAAGAAGGATGGAGAGGGACATTTTACATGAATATGTAGTGATATAGTACAAGGGGTGATGGCTTTAAACTGAAAGAAGGTAGGTTTAGACTGGATATTAGGATCCTTAATATAAGGGTGGTGAGGTAATGGAACAGGTTGCCCTGAGAAGCTGTGGATGCCCCATCTCTGGAAGTGTTCAAGGCCAGGTTGGATGGAGCTTTTAGCAGTCTGGTCTAGTGGAAGCTGTCCCTTCCCACGGCAGGATCTTTGGAATGAGATGATCCGTAAGCTCCCTTCCAACACAAACCAGTCTATGATACGATCTTTCAGGTGTTCTCTGATTACTTCTGCTTTTGACAGAGGTTTAAAGGGAGTTGCCTTGGCGGTCACTGGAGCCATTCATTTTACCTTGCTTTCACAGGGCGTCAGAAAGCACGTTTTCCAGCTAAAGATGGAGATGTATCTGCTGGTTTGTATCTAATGTCACATGAACCACCTCATCTGGGACAGAATATGGCTACTAGCATGGGGAGGCAATAGCAGCACAAAACCTGGGTGTATGGGTTAAGGAGGATACAGACAGAAAAATTACAAATCTGGAATAGTGTCCATTTATCACATACTACTGTACCTTGATTATCCACATCAACAAAAGTCATACAGAAGAATCCTACTCTTTGTCAGTTGGTGGATTCATCGGGCATGAAAATTGCTCCAAAATCTTTTTATAAACAGTAAACAGATTTCATAACTATGACAATATATACTGATAAAAGAAAGAGAAAAAATTATTGAGAAGGAACTGGTCTCCAGTGTTCACATTTTATTTAAATGAACTGCTTCATGTGAGCCAGAACTCTTGCTATTAGACAGTCTTTTTTAAAGTATACTGCAGTGGAATTTACTAAATGGAAAGATAATGTATGTTCCTTGAAAGAAAAACTCAAAAGATTTGATAATTAACTCTCAGAGGAGTCCATTGATTATTTTACAGCTGTGGAAAAAGCAGTAGAGACCTTTTTATTGACCTAGCTGTCTGATAAATCAGAAAGAGATCAGTGTCATGGAATCTTTTTGAACAGACCACCTCCAAACACTGGGAAGGATCCAGATGAGGTCAAAACCCTCAGTTTCCTGTCTCAGAGAGGAAAAGGACAAAAAAAACCCCTGATAAACATAAAGCGACACAGAGTTGCTTTGGAAATCTCTAGAGATGAACAGAGCAGGAGAAAAACATTTAAAAAAAAAAAAAAGCAGCCTTCTCTTGTTAAATGTAGCAAAGCGAGACAATACATGCATTCAATATAAATAGAAAGAAAACCCCTATGACTTTTTTTCCAATTTGATTACTCTGTCAGAACTGAGCCTGAAACATGAGGATCAATAATGAAGCATCCTCAACAGACATTATCAGAATGAAAAGCCTTCTCCTGGGCATGGTTGCCTTGGATGACACACATAGCAGAAGGATGCAAATCAGATTGGTGAAATCCTAATTTTGTTGTTAGTAAACTCCAGGTTGTGTCAAAGGGCCTCAGATTTCACCTACAATCGTCTAGTTGCTTAAGCCTGATAATAAATTCTATTATCTAAATTTTTAAATTAAGAAGAGCTAAAAGGTATTTTGCTCATGTCAAAAAACACATTGACATAGTGGAACAGCCGTACTGCCATTTATGTGTCACATTGTTATGAGTCAGCAGAAGGAGGGTTTAACACAGATAACAATGAAACCATCCTTTATATTTTATTGGAAATTCTAGAACTATTATGCACCTTTCTACCATATGCAGAAGGATGTGTTTGTTAATAGTAATATTTGCTTTAATATTAAATTTCTATACCAGATGAAATACTTTTAGATTACAAATGTCTTATTCTTCAAATTGAACAATCACCAGTCCAGCGCCACTCACTATAGGGTGCCTTGAATGCACTGGAAGTCTTCATTGTTCTCAGTGCTGTTCTTCCTTGGGGAGGTCAGCTGGTGGTGACTAGAAATTCACTACAGCTTGCCTTAGTGCTGGCTGAGAACTGAGTCAAGTCCTTTCTCCAGACATGTATTTATGTGTATTTCTGCTATGTGTTTCCAAGACTGTAGTTTCATGCTTTTGGCCTCACTTGTGAATCAGTAGCCAGAATTTTCATGCAATGTTTCTTTCTTCCCCTGAGCTGATTTTGTCATGGTATGTCTTGTGTTAAGTCAATAAAAGTTGGCATACATCACAGATAAAAATCAAGCCCAATACCTGATAGTACATATATATATGATAGTGTAGAGTTGGTAATTCTTTAATTCTACTGGGATAATGCAGTCATAGCTCATGCTTGATTAAATTGGGGAAACAAAATACTGGAGTATACTTAGATGCTCTCAAGCTGGTTATCTCAAGTTCTCCAATAGAAACATTTTGATTGTATGAGGACATAGGCTAATCTGTGCCAGCTGTTCTGTACTTAAGTGTTCCAAAAGTCTCATTTTCCCTTCTCAAGCAATTATTTTTCTCTGCAGACATATTTCATGCAAAAGCTATGCTGACCTTTAAAGATGTTTTACGTTTTTGTCACAAAATATGGTGGCAGTGCTTCTTTCTTTTAGTATAAGGAAACCCTCCATCTAAAAAAGTTTTTTAAAAGTGTAGCAAAACATCTAGTTATTTCTAGCTTTATGAAAGGTAAATAACCATACAGTTCTGTGGCTTTTATATATATAGGGGAATTTAAGGGACGTTTTAAGGCAGTAATGTTGGTGTTTCATCATACACAAAATGAGTTATTATTTTTAAAGAAGTCAGTAGAGTATCAATCAAGAATGTCTCAATTTCTTTAATTCCTCACCATATTTACTCCTTGGCTGGAGTTTCTGGTTATTGTTTAGCTTATGGATGCACCTAGAAATGATAGGTATAGAACTGTATTGCCCTACTGACTTACGCAATTTTCAAAGATCCAGTCAATAGATACTCTTTTCCCAAAAATATATAGTGCTATTTTGGTTTAGTGTATATACTTAACATGCATTTCCAAGGGTAAATAAAGGGGGCTTTAGCAAGTTTGTACTTGCATGTCCAACTAACAGGTCATACTGCTCGTACTTTATTTGCATGAAAGCAGGGCAACACTTTTAGGTACGGAATGTGGGAGATACATGCATATATATGTTTGAAAAAGAAATTCTAGTCAAGGAAAATCCCTTTACCAAAAGGCACTGTGTTGCACTGGGAGTCTTCTAATATTGATATTTCTGAAGTTTGAATCATAGTAAACTCAGTCAGATTTTAATCCAGAAAAGCAAGGGATTGAGTCTAAAAGGAAGAGTTGCATTTCTACTTGTTATCAACAAATCATTATCTTATGACAAAGGAAAATAAGATTAAAAAAATATATAAATGCTTCCATTTAGGGCAGATGTTTTAAAAAATGTGTCTAGTCCATTCTAGGGTGGTTTTTTGTCAAGGGCATGCTATTGGTACTATATCATGGCTTTTTCTCTGTGTATGTAAGCAGACACTTATTGATGTACTGTAGGCTGCCTATTGCACAGTTGCAAAAGGAAATGAGTCACCTGGAAAAGCCCAGCTCAAATAAAAGTGTGCAAACTTCATTTTTGTTTTGCTTTTAAAAAGAGCTTAATAACTGAAGTGGCATGTGTTTGTTCATGTTAAGACACTGAAAAACTTACAACGGTCAGACGTGTCCATGCAAAATATTATCCAGGATCTGATACTTATGGATTTATATGCATAAAATTTTGCTTAAAAGATTTAATTCTTAAAGTGTTCTTTACTACAATCCACTTAAGCTGTGATATGCAGATATGCAGATTGGAAACACTAATGCATACAGGCTGCTTCCTGCCCCATGATAATTCATTATTCTTTGGTAATTCAGCCTACTAACACTCACTGTATCAATTCTACAAGTAGCTGTTGTATATATCTGATCATGATAGTGTCTCCATTGTTAATAGCTAGATTCCACCAACCTGAATTTAATTCACTAGGTCATATTCAGAGACTAGTCGTATTGATGTCAGTAAAACTAATTGTGAAGAAATGGCAAGCAAATTTTATTCTGTTAACTTGAAGGGTTGAACTACTGTAAAAGCAGTTCAAATAGAAGCTGAGGATTTGTGAAAATCAGGTCAGGTTAGCTGCTGGGCCTTTAAATCTTACTTCACAGTTACAGTAAAAAATTGATCCTTCTTATTTTCTGCAGTCTCATACACTTTGATCTTATAAGATCAATTCGGGTATCATACTCCTGACTTAAATAATTAAGGGTCCAGGAAGCATAGTCCTTAATATTATTGGTAAACCCAAGAATTACAATAGTTTCATCTTTTTCACTCAGCACCAGTCTATAAACATACAGAAATTGAATTTCTATAGCACAATCATTGTTATTTAATAGTAACACCACACAGGCCCACTAATGTGCCCCAAATGATCCAAAACTATAACACCAACTTTCAGAACGTAAGAGCTATGACTCACTCAGTAGGTTTATCTTGCACGTTGGACCTGGCAAGACTTTTTTCCTCCTGTGCCCACAATGGCCATGTTTACATGGAATCCAGATGGCTCATCTATGGACAGTGCTGACCAGCCTGTCCTTTTCAGAGACTCCATGTTCCCATGAGTCCTGTGGTTGCCTTCCCAAACTGGCAGCTCTTCTCAGAACATCCCAATATTTGTGCTCAGATCTTGAGGCTGCAAGTCCATTAAATCATTAATCACTGAATCATTAACAAACTGTGAATGTTAGAGTCATGTTCTCAGTGACACAATACAGACTGTTACAACAGCATATAACTCAATGAGTCAGGGAGACAAAGTCAGAAAAGACTTAGAAACAAGATTTTCCTCCAGCACTCTGAAAAATCATTCTCTCCAAATTTTGAGTGACAGTAACATGCTTCATGAGAAACATTTATTTTGCAGAAACTCACTTTAATACTTCAAGCTGAGGAACTAAAAGGAAACTTCATTTTGCATGTCTCAGTCCTACATTTGGGATCTCTTCCTTAAAGAGGAGAACACTGTTGTGGAATTCACCTGAGGGTAGGAAGGTTGAATTAGAAAGCCACCATTTGTGATCACTGTCTATTAACCCTAGAGCTTCTTGAAATCTGTTACACCTAGCCCAGCTGGCTCTTCAGCAAAATCTTGTGTATCATTAAAGATTCATTTAGTGATCCAAGGCACACAGAAGTAACAAAAGTGGCTTGTGCCAGGTAGGTTTGTTTCAGTAGAGGTTGGTTAACTTTTTTTCCACTGGCCTGGTTTGTCCACAGGACAAATTAGGCAGTGGACAAGCTAGCATTTCTGAAAATGCTTGAATAAATTATGTACTTTTATTTATTTATTTATTTATTTATTTATTTATTTATCTTTAGTTGAACTGTTGATGCAGCTTTCATACCATTAAGAAATGACAATCACACCATGCTGAGTTTCCCAAACAGATACAATTCAATCCAGATGAATAAATTTTCCCTGCAACATATCCAAGCTGAGTCATGCTGGATACCTACTCAAAATGGTAATGTTTTTAATGAATTCTAATGTATTTTTAAAATATCCCTCAGTATTTGCCATTCATTTCTGAATTTTTTAACACTTCATTGATCACAGGACACTTCAGGCAACTTGGAGGAATAACAGAAAACCCAAAATTATGAATTTTATTTTTTTTCTGTCCTGAATGCTACTTTCTCTGAGGCCCATTGCATCCTATCTTTTTGGCATGTATGAATTTCATTCCATCTGCTTTTTTGTTTTTTTTTAATGTGGCTTGTTCATTATTAGAAACATTCTGCTTGAGTGTTTCTAGTTGCCTGTTTGTTTGTCCATTTAAAATCCACCAGAAATGAAGTGCTCTTTTCTTATTCATAATGAGTTTTCTTTTCCTGGTTTAATTTTTGTTGGGTTTGGGTTTGTTATTTTTTTTAACTCTCGTTCTATGGCCAGAGTTTATTTTTACATTTTCATTCAGAATTAGTCTTTCCAACATAAAATCCTACTACAAATTTAATATATTTCCAAATGTTATATTTATTTTCAAATTTTTTTAACATGTTCTGGATTTTGTAATAATTTTAGCCATAATTATTGGGATCCTCTATCTATTGAAATTGTTTGTCTTTTTTATTCTATATCCTCTTTGAGATAACTCTTGAACTCAAACCTCCTGTTTAGTAAAGACCCACTTGGAAATACCATTGACTTCTGAATCCACTTTCCCCCTTTTACACACCTTTGTAAGTAACATTTGTGTGTATATATATGTATATATATGTGTGTGTGTGTGTGTGTAACTCCTGTAATGCTGTAGGCATATTTACAACGCAAATATGTTGGGTGTTAGTCAGAACTAGAACTTGTAACCAACGTAACCTCCTATTCAAATTGCCCAGCTCGTAATTGTAGGCTACTGGGACCTTTGTGGATGGACGCACTGACACAGACTGAGCAACTGAATCCAATTTGATCTACATGTCCTTTCTGAGAGGCAGTCACTTCCCCACTTCTGTTCTGGAAGGCAGCAGCTGTGAAAGGAAGCTGTCAGTCATCAGCTCCCCAAAACAGAGGAGAGATGCGCAGGCACATATAGCTGCTGCAGGCTGACCTGGGAGCAGGAGCTCAGCTCCCAGCTGGGACTAGAGCAGAGCTCACTGCTTTTCCTTCCTCCCAGTCCAGGCTGTCAGAGCTGAGTCCCAATGCCATTATCTGCTGCAGCCTGGCTGAAACTTTCAGAAACAAAAAGGAAAAGGAAAATGCTATGGCCACAGCCAAGTCTGATCTGGACTCAAGTCCAGCTAGGGCATCTCTAGTGAGCTTCTCCCTGGGGTTAGGGCTCAGGTTTCAGCTCAGGCTGTCATTTACTGCTTAGTCATTTACTACTCGTTATTGCTGTCTTGACTGACAGTGTAAACACAGCCTGTGTTTTTTAGATAAATATGTTAAGAATTCTAGTATGATACACAATAGTCTGTCACATCAATATTTCTTCTGTGGTTTGTTTCCTTTAATATTTTTTCCTCACTTTGGTACATCCATGAGAGATATTTTCAGGTTTTATAGTAAGGAAATCTGAGTTTCCTGCGCATACAATTTGGAGTAATATATTTCTTCTATTGCTGATAGAGAAAATGAAAATTCTCAGACAGTCCTTGTACAGATCACACAATACTGGTGAGTTATGGCTGAGCTATGATGTGAAAGAAAATTGTAAGGTGATATCCATGTGGAATGCTATTGGTGCTGAATTTTCACTTTACTTGCAATAAATTGTGGGTGTTTTTAAAAAGGATATGTTGTTCGTTTTTGAAGGTGTTTGTCTTACCTTCCAAAGAAGGTAAGTTATCATACAGTGTAGTGTAATTCATTTGATGGTGGGCATGGCTTCAGGGTATGACTGGCAAATATGCCCTATGTGTGGAAGGCTGTATACAAAAGCAGCAATACCTATCCAGCAGCAGTCCAAACACTAAGTAGAATACAGTAAAGAGATATTAATTCATTAAGTAAAATGTTTAGCTGCATTTAGCAATAGTAGCAGTACTTTCTACCCAATCTGGTTTTATAGTGACTTTTGTAGATAATAGTTTCCATCCATCAATGGAAAACTTAAGGACAATCTTAGCAACTCGTTGGAAGGGACCTCAGGAGGACTTTACTAAAGCAGGGCCAGATCTGAAGTCAGACCAGGGCTTTATCCAGTTCGGTCTTGAAACCCGTTAGGAATGGAGTCTGTACAACTTCTCTGCAAGAAAAGTTTGGCTGTACCTGAACTGTTCCTGGCAATCATTCGTCTCAGCTGCTTGTTGCTACCTTGCTACCTGACAGCTTCTTACTACTTGCAGGTCCCCGTCAACTGCCAGTGGTTTTGGCCTCACAAATGCTGGGAGGTGAAATGGTTTCAGCTGATGTTTATTTGCTATCACAAAAGAAAAATTTCCTGAGTATACTGTGCTCTTCCATTCCTAGAGATGCACCTTTTACATTAGCTTCACCTGTAATGAAAGCAGAGGGTTTTGCAAGTTGCTCCTCAGGAGAAGAGTTGAGGAGAGACTCAAGAATTGATGTGAGAATGGCCAGAGATGGAAGAAATCAGTCCCTGCCATTGAATTGTGGAGGGGAAGGAACGAACATGAATACAGAGATGGAAGGAACATAATACCATTTTCAAGGACAAGAAAAGTCTGTAACGCAGAAAAAATTTAGTAAAAATAAGACTTAATGAGTTCAGGCTAGAGAAAGACTGTGAATACATTTTTAGTACTAAGGAAGGTAATACTGGAATAAGACCTTTTTGCTTGGGGAAGTTTTTGGAGGTTTGTAAAAGGAGCTGGAGAATCATCCATCAAATATGACAGACTTGTCATTGAGAGAGAGACAGGTGGCATGACATTTCAAAATCACTTCCAGTTGTATTCTTTATGATTCTATGACTTTCTATTGTTGGCTCATTAATAGTGTATCTAAATGTATAATTCCGCTGTGCCTTTTGCGACTGGACTTGTCTGTCTCGCATTGGCCTTTTTAGCCATCAGTGCGCTTGTAGCAAGCGTGGGTAGAGCCCTTCCCAAATCTTCGCTTGCGAAGCCTAGCCATGACATGTATAATATATAATATTGTGTAATATTTAAAGCAATTAATTTGGTTTCAGATTGAAAGAGTCAGTAGACTTGACAAGCTGAACTTACTGTTGAAAAAGCAGTGAATGTTAAAAACAAGCATACAAAATGTATTCATTTAAATGTCAATGGAAAATTGTTTAAATAGCAATTATGTGGTGCAACTTTGGGCCTGCTTCTAAGGATTTAGGATAGAAATGCTAAAGGAAAATGAGTATTTAAAGTGAATGACAGAAAAATCTAAGCAGCACACTTTAAGGGGAGAATGAATTCAAGGATTTAAAAAGGGAGTTGCAGAATAATGAGGCTTTCAGACTAACTTTGTCTTCTGGTTGTATGTTAAATGGGTTCTGTCCTTTGATGTGAATGGAGAGTCAACCCTAAAGGCTGGTTTACAGGACAGTATGTGTGTCTGAGCAAGCCCTCAATGCTGTGCACTGTGCATATATCAATCCCATTAAGTAACATTTAATAGCTAGAATAATTCCAGTGTGCATAAACATATTTCAAAGGCATACATGAAATAGCTGAATATATTATAAGGAAAAGCTAAATTCCTTGTCTGAACCACAGACTTCTACAAAATTCCAGTCAACCACTTACCACATGGTCAGACACTTAGCTTTTATGAATTTCAGACAACAATATGCACAAGACAGATGCTATTAAGGGGTGTAAGAGGTAAACAAGGCGGGGTTGGTAGTTTTACCAAATATCAGCTCTTTAGAAGTCATCCCTGCAGAAATGGTGCAGTAATTGATGAAGAATTTCAGAGAAGCTTACATGACTGCAGCATCTTGGTTATTTATTGCAGAAAATATCTTACTTGTAAAATACGATGTACGCCATATAAAGGGTGATCCAGCCTCCTTTGATTCTATAATTCTTCAAAACCTCTAATTGCTGTTTATTAATACTTTCTAAAAGTTCAAAATGAAAGAGAGAGCATATTTTATGAAGATTTTTTTGAGCTATCTAGACTCTTTCTTAATGTGGCTGAAAAGGAATAATAATGTCCTTGATCAACATTTCCACTCCAAATGTGTTTGATTCCATCCCAGTTTGGGGGGTTTGCTTTGCCCGTGACTAAGCTTACATGGACTTAAACTTAAGTGTGATATGAGCATTTAATTTTGTAACCCTTTTGTTGAAACACTTTCACTGAGACAGGTTCTGAAAATTCAAGCTTATTGAGTATTAACTCAAACCTGAATTTTAACTTTGGTCTTATTCACAAATACAAATTTTATCCCCATTGAATATCAAGAGTTTTTCCACCACTTCCTCAGTCACCCATAACAGTTCTCATAAATATCAGTGTGCTGTGAATGGTGATACAAAAGTAACCTTAGTTTATATCTTGCTGTGCGGAAGTAATCTAGTAAGAAAGTAATTGTCACTGGGACAATCCAATTTTCACGTGGGAAAGAATGTGCTCTTTTCCAAGAGAACAAGGCACTTAAACTCCTTTCACTGATTATAAAAAAGCAGCAATGGGTTTTCTCATGCTATCATGTTCGCTTACAAACTTGTGACATAAAGGAATATCTCTGGCATTTCATCAGCTGCACAGATTGGCAAAGCTAAAGGACACATGGGTGAAATAAGGAGCAAGGGACAGCAACTGGCTTCTCTTTTTTCACAATATGCCCCTCTTTCAGACCCTCACCAAGTTACAAATGGGCACGCTCCATATGTTCTTTGTATAGGTGTCCCAAAGAAAACCATTTGAGAAGCCCCCAGACCCTGCAATATCTGTAAAATCAGCATAACCTCACCTGCAAAAAAACCAAAATTACAGTTAAGTGATCACTTTGCACCAATAAAAATCCAAGTTTTTGCAAGAAAAAAGAAAAATCAGTACAGGTGTTTGTCCTGCCTTTGTTTCGTCTTCCTTGGCCAGCACTGACACTTGTATGGCCGCACGGAGAGACTCTGCTAAGCATTACACCTTTCCCAGGGACTGCGTTCAGATGGACCCACAGTGGCCTTCTACTAGAAACCAATGCTGACACAAGGAGAGCTGAGGGGCAGCTTGGGCAAGTAGATGAGAGAACAGCAGCTTTTTAGAACCATTAATTTGGGGAAAATGAACCATGAAACCATGACCTGTATCAGATTATGATTTATATATCTATTTTTTAAAACTAAGTTTGGAGTACAACTATGAACAGAACAAATTACAGAGCTGCTAAACAATTGTTTTCTGATCACCCTTGAATCTTGAAATACTGTTATTAATATCATCTAATATGAAAGTATATTTTTAGTCATTGTCTACTGTAAGGTTTAGTAGTGGATTTGCTGTGCAGCAACAAACATCCACTAAAGTTTGTCTTGGTATTGAATGGATTCTTTGCAAGAATTAAACGAGCAGCCTACACAAATAAAGAGGTATAGCCAACAAAAGCTCAGCTCATTGCTAGACGGGAAAATAAGTGCAAATATATATAGCTAAAGATCAGTCTTCAGATAATGAACATAGAGAAGCTCTGCAGAATACTTGGTTTTACAGCCAAGCACCAGTCTTGCAGCAGTGTGGTGGACAAAACTGGGTGGCAGGCACGCAGATCTTTGAGGTTTGGGGCTTTCAAATAGTTTGACCACAACTTTTCCTGAATGTTGTCCTTAATGGTAGGAAGAGACATTAGCCTCCCTGTTCAAGGTCTTATTCTTGGAGATATGTATGATTACTGTTGTAATGACTGGGGAATGAAGGGGGGGGAGGGCGGCTCTGATTTAGCCCTGCAGTAAAACATTTTTCATTCAGTTTTACAAATATTTTTTCTTAATATAATGAGAGCTGACAACTAGAGAGCTTTCCAGGGGCTCCATGGTAATAATTTATAGCTGTGTAATGTTGTACACCCAGGATGATTATAGCCTCAGAATACAAAACTCTGTATATTCCAATAAGAATGCAGAATAATACTTACCTGAATGTTGTCTTTGCCTAATACTTGGCATCTCAGAGAATCAGGCCCGAAGTAGCTGTGGGACTCAAGAGATCTCACTTGTACATGTTTGTTTGTTTGTTTTTTCCTTTTTTCATCCTTCTTGGCTCTAGTGCCACATTCGTTTTGTGAAGAAGGGAGGTATTTTTGTCAGATTCTTGTCTTTTCCCTCAGTATGCTCAATTTTCACCTTTCTGGTATCATTTGTTCCTTTGTTTTTCTGCAAGCCTTGTTATCTGATCTGCAGTGCTGGTGCATAGCATAACAAAGGAAAAACCAAAACAACTACCCCAAATTATGTCTTATATTTTGCCTAACTTGACAAGAGGATCATAATTTCATCTTGTCATGTCACAGGTAGAGCACCCCATGTCACATCATATCGCCTCACCTCTTATAACCTTCATTCTTAATTTAACTATAAATTTAATACATTTAGGCATTTTAACCATCTAAGACAATCCTTTCTATTTCTCACCTGTAAGAAGTTAGAGAGTATGTGATGGTATTTGATTCTCCTGTGATGCTGTGATACTTTCCTCACTGCACAAACAGAGTAGGTCTCTTCTGCAGCAGAGCAGATTAACTGGTGGCTCATTTAAAGTAGGTCTTATGCACCTGGTTTCACACTTTTTGTGCCTTGATCCTGCATGTCCTTTCAGACATGGGATTGCTTGGGCTCCATGAAATTCAATATGGCTGGTATATACTTTTCTATATCCTATAGCTTTCCAAGAACTTCAGCTTTTCTCTCCTAATTGAATCCCCCACCTCATTCTTTCCACCATCAACTCTGACGATGGTACAAATCAGAGTGCATGCATGCATGTGTGCGTGTTTCTGTTACTTGTAAATACACAGAAATAGAAATAGACCCACAGAAGTCAAAAGAATAATTTAAAACTACAGTAAAAGGCAGAACCGGCTAAATATTTATACCAAAAGACCCACAGATAAACAATAAGTTGAAAGTCTTCAAGCTAAATCTCATGTCAAGAATTATAATGTTGACTAACCAGCTAAACCTGCTCCTCTTATATGAGGATTTTTTCATGATTTTTGTAGAACAGCATATTCCTTCCATAATGCCTCCTAGCTTTGCACAAACAAAAGAAAAGTTAATATAGGAAATTTTCTGTAATGTGTTAACTGGACTTGAAACACTCAGTGAAGAATCTTCACCACCATCACGCCCCCACACAGTCCCACACATGAATAATTTGCAAACTGGTTAAGGTATGATTAACAAGGGCATTGTGTTGTATTTTTTTAATAGGCTGGTTTTTCATTTATTAAAGTCACAATCATATTAATAAACAGATATCTGCTATAAAAAGACTGAGTTGACAGTGCAACCTGTATTCTTAAAACTCTTCATATACTAGGGTAGCATAACACCCTAGGACAAGGACTTCTATTTCTCACCCAGAAGTTAGAGCGTGCAGTGGTTTTAATTCTCATGTCTGTCTTAGGCCTGATTCAAAGTTCATTGCAATCTTGGAGAGTTCCAGTAATTTCAGGAGGCTGCTCAGTACTACTATTACACTGTCTTCAGGTATTGTGGGGCAGAGTGCCAGTAGCAGACTTCATATAGATACTAGGCATTTCCTGGATTCTCTGTTTTCATTGATAAATTGGAGAACAAACTAGGTTTTACATTTACTCATCTTCCCCCATTCCCTTTGCATCATCTTCAGTGCAGTGTAAAACACAAAGTTTGCTTTCCATTTGGAAACAATTCCTTGTTTCCAGGTTTGAAATGCACTAAATGATCTCTTCAGAGAAAAGTTCTTTTCCCATAAGGACAGTCAAGGATGTGAGCAGGTTGCCCACAGATTTGCATTCTCTGTTCTTCAGTGTTTCCATAATATAACAGAATCAAGCCCCAAAGAGCTTGGTCTGATCTCACACCTGCCCTTCCTTCAACAGCAGGTTGGTTTAGAGACCTCCAAAGTTCTATCCAAGCAATTAATCTATGATAATCATTGTCTAGTTCTGTCCATCTACTTACTCTTTGTCTCTTTCAAACCTGTGAAAAACTGAAAAAATTGAGACAAGGGCATCACAGGTGGAGAGAATGGTTTAAGCAAAGTGTCCTAGATGCTACTCTGGTTCTCACTATAATGTCGTTTGTGTCCTCTTTAAAAATTGTGCTACAAGAAGTGTTAAAAACTGTCACAGAATCACAGAATTGCCAAGGCTGCGAGACACCTCTTGAAATTGTCTAGTCCAAGCAGAGTTAGAGCAGGTTGTCCGGGACTGTGTCCCAGCAGATTCTTTGCATCTGCATGATGGAGACTCCATAACCTCTATGGGCAATCTATTCCACTGCTCAGTCACCCTCACAGTAAAGTTTTTTCCGTTAGGTCTAAATGGGATTTCTTGCATCTTGGGTTGTTCCCAGTGCTTCTTTGTCCTGTCTCCAGGTACCACTAAGAATTGGCTGGGTCTATCTTCTAACTCACGTATCAGATAGATCCCTTCCCAGTCTTTTCTTCACCAGGCAAAACAGTTCCACTTTTTTCAGCCAGTCTTCATAAGAAAAAATGCTCCAGACCCTTAATCATCTTCACTGGATTTGCATCAGTATGTCAACATCTCTCGTGTACTGGGGAGTCCAAGACTGGACCCAGCACTGAACCCAGATGTGTCTCACCGAGACTAAAGACAGGGGAAGGATCCCCCTTGTCCTGCTGACAATGTTCTTCTGAGTGCAGCCCAGGTACTCTTGAACTTTTTTTACCATGAGATTACTCTTAATTCATTTGATTTTAATAGATATTGAGGATACTGTGAGTGACCATTGGCATCAATTATTCTCTCTTGATTTACTCTGAATAAATAAAAAAGGCTGAAAATTGCTTAAACAAAACCACAAAGAGAAGAATGTATCTGCTGAAGAGCAAATCCTCCTTCTAATTTAACTGCAAAGCTAAACCAAAACAAAACATCTCCCTTTCCACCAATCAATAAAGTAGACATATAAGTACACAAACAGATCACCTCTGGGGTATTTGTAAAACACATGTCAACAGGCAAATCAAAATTAAATTTCATGTCACTGATGCTGATTTAATTTCGGATTATTAAAATAGTCTATATTTTTCCTTTTTTCACTTTTTGATTTATGTATAATATAAAAGTAACAAGAAGTTCACTGAAGTATGTTCTTGTTTATATTGAACAAAATAATTAGATTTGAGATAATTTTGCAATAATATTAAAATGCAGCATCAGTCACCTATCACTGACATTCTTTTTAATCACAGTTCTATTTAATAAAGGTATCTTTCCAGTCTGATAATTAGTGTTCAGATTACTGTCATAGTATTCTCAACAAAACAGAAGTCTTTCTCCTCATATCAAACAGAAATGGGGTCCAGTAAAGGTAAAAATAAGCCTTTTTGCTTACTTTTTAAGCCATAATCATAAAAGTAGAGTCATAAAAGGTGTTTTTTAGAATCATTACAATGCTACTTTACAAAATATAAAGAACAAAGCTGGAAAGTAACTGAATATTGATTGTGCTGGAAAGAGCGTGATTAATTTATGTTTAACTATGCTTTTTCCCACCCAGTGAACAGAGATTACATTTATATTGAGGTCTGTGTCTTTATGGAATTTGACTATGGCAAATTTTCATAGTCATAATCCTGACATAATGTTAAGTCAGGAATGATTACTGGGAGTTGGGTGTCAGACTGGCTATGGTAATCCAGTGTAACGCCAAAGACAAAGCGCTGGATTTTGTACATCATCTATACCTTATGAAATTGTACTGTAAGTATAACTGTCTTCTGTACCGGACCAGATGAAACATTTTGGGTTGTTTGTTTATACATTTGGTTTTGCTTCTGTTTGCTCTTGAACTAGTGCCACCAACTATTTGCATTAATATTTCAGAAGAATTGGTATAATGCTAATGCAATAATGGCAACATGAGAAGTCTATATTTTCTATTAATAATTACCCACCCTAAACCTAACCCTGACCCTAACACCGGGCCCCCTTCCTCTTCCTCATCCCACCTCTAGCTAATGTGACATTAGCTAGAAAGTTCCTGAATGACTGTTTAACACAGAGCTGTTCTGTTTCAAGAGCAGCCACTTCAGGAGAAACTACTAGCTGCCATCCCTGCTGAGTTAACACAGCCGTGTAACAATGATTCCTCAGATTGTTTTGCCCCAACGTTTTTAAGTGATTTTCCATTTCATTAATAGTGAATTCCTAAATTTTGTGAAAACAATATCTCTGCTAGACAGTTTACTCGGCTGACATGAAACATGGAAAACTAGAATCAAAACAGCATGAACTAAAATACTGAATAGTCTAGGGGTTGAGTATGTGTTTAGGCAAAAAACAGCTGTAGAAAGGAAGTTACTACAAAGGAATTCTTTTGTTTGGATTAAATTAGCTTTGAACATGAAAGATGGCAAGTTTCTGTGGTAGAAACTGGGTTAAGTTCAGGAGACCATATCTGTGAAGAGCACATGTTTGAAAGATCTTGTGTAAAGTTAGGGAAATGGAGAAGCTGCACCTCACTTCTGGCTATGAAATCTTCCCATCCCTGTAACTTTGCCTCTGAAGACTTCACTTTTACAAAAATAACTTACTTGCATGTTTAACGGGAGTTAAAAAACACGTGTAAACCAGTGCTATTGAATACTTTATATTTGGAATAACTGAGTAGGTGATCTAAATTTCTTGTAAGGAAAATGAGAAGAAAAGCTTCTTTCTCAAAAGCATGCAGGAGGTGTAGGGTGAATAGCTACATGTATATGAGCGTGTCTCCTCACCTGTGATATGTACACCAGTGTATGCTTACATTATTTGTTCCATTTTCAGTCTGTTCTAAATATTAGCTCAAAATATGATTTATAATAGTAATCTTACTGTGATTTTTTTCTGGTGTCTAGGCCTCATGTCTTATGTCAAAAAAGAATGGAATGCTTTAGCTTTGTCATTGTATTTTAATGTTCTCTGCTTTCAATCCCTCCAATAAAATGAAGAATAAGACTCTAATCATGGAATCATAGGCTGGTTTTGATTAGAAGGGACCTTAAAGATCCTCTAATTCCAAACTCCCTGCCATGGGCAGGTATATGGTAATGTGGTACTGTAGAGTGTAAAATTTAGAGAAAGATGAAATTCTTAGGTATTTTTCAAAGTTTGTGAACTGTACAGTGCAATGTAGAAGGATGAAAATTGCACCTGATTTGCACATCTGCTAATAAGAATCATCAGACTAATTCCAAAAGAGCGTATTTTTCATTATTCTTTGTTTCTCTGGGTGAAAACCTTGACAGCATAAAATCAGTGATATATAATACCTTTCTGTTTTTTCAAAAAGAGTGTTCTTTAGCAAGGAAAGACAAGAATGAGTAATTTAGTGTCATATGAAATATATAGCATTTAATATAAGATTCTGAGTCTGTCCAGCTGGCTGAAGATCTGGAATACCAGGTGAAGCTCAGCCAGCCCTTTCCATAAATGATCCCTTTCTTTTGTCAGTACTCCAGCTATCCTTGTCAATTGTGTAAATGTCTTGACTCTGAAAACCAAGCTTTCCTTTTCAAAGAAATTAGGAGTGTCTTGACACAAAAGTCTCAGGCAGGAGCAAGGCTGGTGGTGCCCTGATGGCCCTACCAGGGGGGGCTTGGAATGGGGATTCTCTCCCCTCCTTAACCACAGGGCACTGGCGCTGATGGGGGTCTGCTCGATCTAGAAATCAGTAGATGCTTTGAAAGGCAGCACTTACAGGAGACCTGGGAGTGACTCAGTTGCCCTGAGGGTGTTAAGAGAGAGCACAGTCAGTTTTGTGTACTAACTGCCTCTGTACAGGATTTTTGCTGTGCAAATTCAAATAGGTTTTACGCTTAACAGCCTTTACACCTTTTTCATAAGGTTCCCTTTGCTTCAGCTCTGCTCAGCTGAAAGAGGTATATGGGCAAAGGGGCTGCAGTAGGAAGTGTGTGTTGATGTAAAATTGTGGCTACAAGTGAAAGGGAAAAACACACTTAAAGAAATACAGGTTTTAAGAGAGCAAGGAAGTGAAATGCATCCAATTATTTTCCCATAAAAAGATGGGATACCTGGTAAGACAGGTATATTAAATACAAACTTAAGTAGTGTTTTACTCCTTAACTGGTTTCTTTTGTTCGAGTTGGCTCAAGTCATTGTGATGTACTAGTAATATGGTACAAAACTCTCATGACCTTAAATAAAAAGGGCGGGGTTAATTACTTTCTAGAAATAATCCGATTAATGCTGCCTTTGTACAGCATTGTTTATCCATCAAATTTTCAAAATAAAAATTATAACATTATGTGCACTGGACATTATATTCAGAAATTGCCAAGTGTTCTCATACATGTTGCACAAGGCAAGTTGGTAGCAAAAAGACACAAAAGCACTTAAAGACATGGGAGTAACTAGGGGAAAACCGTTGTGTTATTCTTGTCAATAATGATATAAGCTCCAAAATTACAAAAGGGCCTAAAAAAAGTAGCAAGTATGTTCTCAAAAATGTTTTCATTCTATTAGCATTGTTTTCTGATGATAGCAACCGGAGGACTTGTAGACTGTTTTCCTTGTAAAAACATTTGGGGTTTTAATACTTAATTTAGGAGTAAGTCAAGCATCCTTCATTCTAGGAATTGTTATAATGCTTTCTTTTCTAAACATATGAATATATTCAAATTTAACTAGCTTTTTTATCACACCAGTGAGGATACAAATTAAAAGAAATATTGTTTTTTCCAGTTCATGACCTAAAGCATTTCCTCTTTGTGTGGAGATGTTAAAAATAAAATCTCCAGAAAAATAACATCTCCAGTTTGACCTACTGTTTATGTTTGTGACGCACTCCTGAATTGTCAAATGCAAATGCCTTAAGGCAGACATTATGGTTGTAAGGGCAGTCTTTGACCAGGCATCTTCTAATGCCCAAGTTTTGACTTCAAAAGGGTAAAGGTAGGATTTCTGTATAATCCTATAAATGTAATTTATATTTCTGGGTTCTAATTTGGAAGGTGAGAATTTATCAGTGGGGAATAATGCGAAAGACTGCAAGCAAAGAAAATAGTGTGTTTTAAAAAAAACCCAAATGAATTGCTAATACCTTGCTGGCTTTAGATCATATCACACTTCAGTAATAAAATCTCAAAAGGGAGATACAAAAAAGATAAATAGGTTATAGAATCATAGAATCAAATGGGTTGGAAAGGACCTCTGTGATCATCAAGTCCAACCCTTAATCCGCTACCACAGTTGCTGGACTATGACACTCAGTGCCACATCCAGTCTCTTCTGAAATACCTCCAGGAATGGAGAATCCATCACCTCCCTAGGCAGCCCATTCCAATAAAGATCTTGGAAATTTATTAGATAATATCAAGGCTAAAACTGTATAAGCATAAATTAATCTTATAATAGTATTGGTTCTGTGTGTTGTGATAAATTTCTAACTAAAGATTAACCTTTTTTTATTTGCATGTGTTAAACTTTTAATGTATTGCTTAGGCTTTCATCTATACACGTGATAGTGCCCTAGCAAAACAGAGGGTGATTATTGTCTTATTAAGTACATTTTAAAAATAGAAACCATAGTTAAAATGTTAAATTTTTCATGATGATGTGAACAGCAATCAGAACCACAAAATTAAGACTTCTAAACAGAATAACTAAATTCCATACTGATAATATTATTGTTTTGTGGAAAGCTGTGTTTGTCTACAAAGCCAGCACATTGTGTCAAGCCTGAGTATCACTTTGAGCAATATTTTGCCATGTCTTCATTTCAGCAGATTCTTCTCCAGCATTCTCAATCTGCTACATGCAGAGCAAGTTTATACTATATTGGCAGGATGAATCAAACTATTTGCTTGGGGAAAATTCCTCTTTTTTTTTTTTCTTCAGTAAAATGCCTCTTATCTTTCTAGTCTGATAAGAAAAAAACCAAAAACCAACCACAAAACAAGCAAACTAAAAAACCCCTCCCAGCCACCACCGTTTTTTTTGTGATGTGGCAGTGAACTTTTTGTTTTTAAGTCAAGTGTAAATTTTAGTTTGATTAGCCTTTACAATGCTGTATTTCCAAGCAAAACCAGTAGAAATAAAAACAGAGTTAGGGGATGAGGAGTCTAGTTTTGGTGGCAGCACTGGCACACTCTGGATGTGTAAACCAGCTGCAGTCTTGCTCACCGTGGCAACATGGCCCCATGCCTCAAAGAAGGTCAGGTCTACTTTGTTAGCAGACACTTAGTTGCTTCATTGGGCTTTCTGTACCCATACAAATTAGAGTAAATAAATGTTCAGACATTTGCAAACTTCAGATATCAATTTAACATCAGTTAAAAGGAAGATCCACGGAGTTGCAATGAATCATTTGGGATGTGTTTTTGGTTTGAAAGAAAGCGAAACTTAATTCATTTCATTGATCTCCAAGTTATTTTGAGGTAATATTCTTTCAGGATCATTCTAAACTGAGTTCAAGTTCATCAGGAGGTCTTGCAAATTTGTCAGCTTTTTCAGCACAGTTTTTCTGGGTTTGACCTTTGTGTTGTAAGTTGTTCATTACTCTGCTATGGACTGACAGATTTGTAATTCTGCTTTTCTAAGATTTAGTTAGCTAACTTTTCACCTATGTCTTCACATAAAGACCATGTATGCCATGGTTTCTATGACTATCTTATTTTTAAATATTCTTTAATTCCACCAGGAATCATTTGATTCATGTTTTGCAATGTCTTTGAATCGCTCTATAATAACCCTGCTAATAGAATCCTAACTAGAAAAGTCGTTGCCCAGCCTGAAAAACAATTTAGAGATTATCAGAAAGAGGCTGATTTGGACACTTATATTGCCTACTTCTTGGGCACTATGATGTAATTATAATGTATTTGCTTCCATGTCTTGAGAAGGATTTATAAAAATATTATTTCAAGTGAGTTAATGGAACTTCCTATTTTCTAACTTACTATTGTGAAAATCAGTACAGGAACCAGTAGGGCTTTTTCATATTCTTGAATTTTGAGGCAGGCTAGTTGGCTAAGTTTTGTACTAACTCTCCCTATAAAAGGGAAATAGACAGAGGAACTCCTTAAGGGCATTATTTAGTCTAACTGAAAATCTTGCTTTGAGTTGTTCTTTTGAAGATCTTTGTCTCCATTTTCTGCAGAGTATAAGAAAATTAGTTGCAATAAGCTGGATGTTTGAGGCTGTGATGTGAATACCCCTCATGCATCTCTCTTTCCATTCAGAGGATCTAAGATGCTGTGTTTACTATTATGTTAACCTATTTCACGTCAATCAAGAATTTCCAATGAAGACAGAAATCTCTGCTACAAATTGACAAAACAGAGTCCCACCAATGAGTTCCACAAAGAAAAGTAGTTGTGGTTATCTTCAGCTGGCAAAAAATGGTTTCTTTGAAATTCCATCTCTCCAATTTCCAGCATATATCAACCTTCTTAATTTGTATTTGTACAGTCAAATTAACTAACTTGGGGTTAATATTTTGAAAAATGTTTAGAATCAGTAGCTGTTTTAAAAGTATGTGTATCAAGGGGATGATAATGATGCATTTATGCTAAAAAACTGTGCTTTTTTTAAAATTTACTTGCCATAATGGATGGATATGAAACATTACTATAAAATATTTTCCTAGCTGTAAGTCAATACTCAGTAAACTGG
This sequence comes from Pseudotriccus pelzelni, assembly GCA_035584735.1. NCBI lineage: Eukaryota > Metazoa > Chordata > Aves > Passeriformes > Tyrannidae > Pseudotriccus > Pseudotriccus pelzelni. The sequence continues at coordinate 44,588,834 of JAWMRA010000130.1, forward strand.
TTACACAAAACAGTATTTTGAAAAAAAAATCTGTTTATTTTTCAATGAGCTTTCATGCCAAATTAAGAAATAGAGCTTTTATAACTTAAGCTTATTTTTTTCAAGTACTGCCATTTCAGATTTATTCATAGTATGTTCCACAGGAAACAGATTTACCAATCGTATGTTTCAATTCTGTTCCATAGGAAATAGCAGAAGATCGAGATCGTTCACGACTGGATTCAATGGTGCTGTTAATTATGAAACTGGACCAGCTTGACCAGGATATTGAAAATGCTCTTAGTGCGGGCTCTTCCCCGTCCAGCACCCCAACATACAAACGAAAGCATATACCTGTAAGCCAGTCTGCTCAATTTTCCTTATTATTCTGAGTAGAATCCTTTTTTACTTTACTTTTTTTCTTTCAGTCCTCATGTTTATCAACTCCTTGGTTTCAGAACCCAAGCTCCTCTTGTAAAAAATTTTACTTGTATTTTTGTTTGCATGTATATATATTTTGAAGGCAGTAATATTATCATCCATTATTTTCTTTTGGCATCATTTCATAAATGAGAGCTTCAGAACTCCCAGATGAAACAAAGGGAGATCAACAAGATTCAGAAAATGTCTGGCTCTCTCATTATCACTTACTGCAAGTGCAGAGTCAGCATGGAGTCAGGATCACACCAGTCACAGAACATATGAGTGTGTGTCATTTGACATTAAATAGAACGGAAAGTAAGTCTGAGCCCCAGCTCTTGTTTTTCTGCTAGTGGGAGGTACACTTAGAAAATCCTCTGCCACTCAAAGTAAGATTCTGGGCAAAAACGTGCACTTTAATTATTTGACTGTCTTTCTTTTTTTTTATTTACTTAAATGGACAATTCTTTGCTGAGAATACTCTGAAAGGAGATGGGACAGCTCACAAGCTTGACTGATGCATTCTCTTTTTTTCTGTAAAATGTTTACACATGTAACTATGAAGAATATGAAATGGCTGACCCAAGGTGTTCTCCTGCAGGCTTCCTGTTAATTTCACCCACATGTGCTGCAGCTGCTTTTCAATTCAAGAAACCTGAGAAACACTGCCCCAAGATCTCTAATGTTCAGGTCATTTGTTTTTGTTAGTGATATTTTCTTTAAAATAATGAGGAGCTTTTCCTATTAAAGACAGACTTTGTTATTGCTAAGTGAGTGGTCTATAGGTGAAAAAAGCTGTTTTTATGTTTCAGTGGGTTTGATCAGGTGAAGATGTTATAATATATCATTTTTAAAGGACATCACATAATTTGGCTTTTAACAGTTACACATGTTCCCCATGGATATCAATGTTCTCACAGTATCTCCTTGAGCACTGATGACACAGGAAAGCTGAAATACACTTTCAACATCTGTTCTCTGTATCTCACCAATCTGTGCCAGCATTTTGGCTAATTTCTTACAGCAATAAAGTGAGTTGAGGCAATCTGTATAAATAAGCCTGCATGATAATCAGAGCAAAGCAGCCATGCAGAAAGACAGTTTACATCAAACATGGTATATATGCTATCTATATACACTAATTTTCTAGGGGTTTTTTGAGCCTTTGATTATTATGTATCAGAGTATCAAAAGATCTGGTTTTCAGGGCATTTATGTATTGAGTTCAGGCTTGTATTGATTTTACAGTAAGAAAGCATTTGAATGTGATGTAAAAACATGGGTGACAGGGCAGGGAGCATGATTCTGTACTGTGGCAGCATAGTTCTGCTCAGCAGAAAATTCTAATAGCAGCTGTAGCCAAACTGACTGCTGCAGAGGCCTTTCCATGATGCTTCTGCATTTCCCAATGCTTCACGTTGCAGAGGACTAACAGGAAATACCTGACTCAAATACATGGTCCTACCTAAAATGCAGCATTGTCTCTAATTTCTAATCCTTTTCAGAAAACCACACGTTTGTGTACATGGTATAGAGACACCTGTCTAATTGGCAGCTTTAGTTTGGCAGACTACAGACTTAACTGGAATTAATGAACCAAAGGGTGCTGTATCTTTTCAGTTCAGGAGCAGAACTCCTGAGATGTCTCTGCCTCATATTTCACCTATTCTAGGAAACTGGCATTAGGAAACTGGGGCTTTGTCTGGAGAGAGTTGTCTGGAGTTAATAGTTCAGGGGTTTTTCGTGTACTCTGTAGCTGTATTCGAGCAGGCTGCACCTCAGCTAACAATCCTGACAGTATATGGCTGGTTCTACACACAGCCAGGTCTTTGCCAGATATGTATCGCAATTTATCTGCAAGCAGTATAATCCCCTGCCCTCGCTCTATGCAGTAAATCAAGCATGTGCTATATTTTTACTTCCTCAGCAATAAAACATACCATATATCTTCTTTTTATTCCCAAAAAGAGGAATGTAATCAGTGTCATTAAAAGTAAGGGCATTTTAACCAAAAATAGCATTTGGCTAATAAGTGCCTGTTGGTTCCAAAAAACTAGGGAGCTGTACCTCTGAATTGTATAAACTGCTGCGTGGTGATGTCATTTCAGCTGTGTAATGGCTCACAGATGTTCACTAGCTTGCAGTGCTACAGAGACAGAAGGTGGGAGAACACAGGAAATACTGAACATCAGAGGAAAATGTCAAACTTCTGCAGCCCCAAACTGATTTTTCTTACCTTGAATTCTAACATTTATGGGAATTATAGCTTTGATGTTAGCAGTGATTTATAATTTCAGAACAGCAGCTAATGCAAATCACCACATTGAAAAGGACAGCAAATGAATGTGTAGGTAATGGAAATGAGTAAGGGGAATTACTGTTCCACAGAAAATTAAGCATATGTATTTAAGTGAGCTTGCCTAAATATTTCCATTATTTAACAGAAATAGGTTTTTATTTCACGTTCACATGTACTAAAGAGACTTGCAATATTTTTTTACAGGATGTTGAATCTGGTTCTGAAAGTGGAGTGGATGTTGCTTCAGTAAATCAGTCACAAACAAACTTATCTCCTAACATTCATGCTCCTGACCTAGCATCTCCCTGTTCAGCAGCCAGCTCTGGAGCTATACCCAAGGCTGGGGTGAGTACAAAGGTTATATTTTTTTAAATTCTCTCATGATTACAGCTTCGAAGTGAAGTAAAGAAATATTATACTATTCGTTACTTGGATGGTACAGCAGAATGTGTGTGACACTAAGAAAAAAAGGAGTAATAATGCAGGTTGTCTCAAAATGCCATTTGAGTGACAAACAATCCTAGAAGTTTCACATTTAAAAACCCACTATTAACAGCTGATGATTGTTATTAGCTGAGTTTTTTACATGAGAAAATAAATTAGAGGAGCTATTTCATTTAGGAAGGTAAGTTTTTCTGAAGTGGTATTGCTTGGAACATTTCCTAAATCTCATAGAGGATGCAGCCAGAGAAAAAGATGGTTGAATTATGTGGCTTAATTTATGATGTCTGAACCCAGTCACCCTAGTCCTCTTGAAAGGTTAAACTGTTGTGTTTGCAAGTAGAGCTGTTACCCTACTGAAGGAAGAATGTCATTCTAAAGCAAAGTTTGGCAAGTGGTTTCAGATGCTTATGATCAGGGGGAGGACTCTGAGCAAGCAGACCCTTTGCTGAGCCTGAGAGCTCAGATATGGCCTTCTGTACCCATTCCTAGATACATATATCTATGAGGAGCATGGTTTCTTCTCTTCTCTTCTCTTCTCTTCTCTTCTCTTCTCTTCTCTTCTCTTCTCTTCTCTTCTCTTCTCTTCTCTTCT